>KZ345051.1:263809-284935 GCA_002352805.1 Teladorsagia circumcincta | reverse complement strand
CTGGGTCCGCTGAGAGTTGTTTTCGAAATTAACTATTATTCCTTCTTTTTTTCAAGGTGGAACCGGAGAGAACTGTTAGAGGTAGTGTTCGTGGCTCCTTACTCAGGTCCTGTCTCATTCACTGGAACTCAAGCATAAAACAGAAGAAACTGAAGTGAAGATAGATGTTCCATGGTTACTAAAGTCAAAAGAAAACGTTCTCCACAGAAAGCGTGTGTGAGACAGGAACTTTATTTCTGTCTCATGAGTCCTGGAATCGCGTGAGGATCGGATGAGCAGCAATGGCTAGGCCCCTTCAAAGGCCTACCACCAACACAGGGATTCCACTACTTGACGCTCTTGAACGAGGCAGTGGCAAACGGTGCCACTGAGACTTGGCTCAGGTTCCGTTTCAATTCTCTTAAAATAGTTGGCCGGAAAAGTGTTCACGGTGGACCTGTTTAGTACGTATGAATGACTCCACATTCGCGAAAGGAATGTAGGGTGGATGGCTCACCTCACAGAGAATAGTCGGGGTCAAGAAAAAATAGTCGCCTGGCAATAATCGTGCTCTTTCTGGGATTGCGCTACGAATTCAACTACCACGCAGAATAGTTGGTATTTTGGAAGAGGCACCAAACTCGGGAGCAGCCACAGTACAACGGAAGGTTTTGATCAACGGATCGAGCATGGTACAAATCGACCGACAATGGAGACTTGGATAAATTGGTTCAGTTGGACAAAATTTGGATGTGTAGTTGGTTTTCGGTCCGTGTGCACGTAGCTGTAGTGCTAATTGGGCTACCACAACTTCACCATACACTAGGCTCAGGCTTGAGAGCGCGTGAACTACTGAATTCCTATAGCACTACGCAAGACAATTTCACTAACTCTTGACGACGTTGAATGTGAATTCCAGTCGAGCTCAAGAGCTGACAACTTCATGTTTTTGCAGCAATTGGACAGTAAAGTGAGCGAAATATAAGACGTAAATAAAGATGAGAAGAACAATAAAAAAGACAAATAAAATAGTAGGTTGTTGTGGGTGTGTGTAACGATCGGATTTAGCCGTGTGTTACAACTCGCGGAACTATAGTCGAAACAATAAAAAAATAATTATAGGAAAAACCTTTTCGAAGAATCCCTGATCATCACGGAATCCCACGAGGACATCGTTTAGACCGTCGTCCAACACTGCGGCAAGCCTATAGCCCAGATCGATGTCCGGTATCCATATACGGTTCTCGAACAGCTGCTCGTCGTCATTGCTGCCCTTGGCCGGCTGTAGGTACCTGAAAGTGACCCGAAAACTCATCAACAAGGGTCGGAAATGTCGTGAAAAGCAGCGTTTTCGCAGAGACAACTGGCGTTTTTTCCGCATTAGTTGCAGAGAGCAGAGTCCTGTCAGCCAGATGTCGGTCTGTGATCCGCGCAAGGAGCGTTTTTCTGTAGCTGACCTAACCATTACTACAGGAGCCATGACGCCTGCTACACAATAATGATGAGGGTGGATCGGTCCCCTTACGGTAACAGGCCGAAACAGTTACACCTTTATTAGGACCTTATTTCACTTACCCCTCATAAGGTAGCCTTCTCTTCCAATTAAGGCCGTTCATGATCGCCCTGGGTGATTAAATTATTTAAGCTAATTACCTGAGTACGGCGACGTCCATGAGTGTAGCGGAGGCACTAGCGGAGTGACCGTGGATTACACAGCGCCTTCTTCACGAGACTCGGGCACCACGCCCCGGCGACTGAGGATTAGGAAAATTTCGGAATACTCAGCTCATTAATCATCGTCACCTATGTTATCTGTTGACAGGCATAAATTTCAATATCAATTCATCATAAATTCACTGGTTTGCAGGGGGCTAGAGCATCTATACATTTGAGAGCAACTGAATCTTCACCGCACTCTAAGCGCAATGCTTCAGGCTTCTCCAGGCTTCAACTGCGAAATAATTTCCCATGGCCAACGATTGCTGAGTGGGGTGAAGGGAGTTCTTCACCCATGAGTAGAAGAAATTTCGGCGTTATATGTCTATTGCTTCTTCTTTTCGAGGTATAAGTCAGAACCTCGGTCAACTCGTTCAGACAGCGCAGGACGCATACCTCCTCCACTTTATAGGCCATGACGGACAGCGCGTCCTGCATCCATTACAATCATTTTTCCGCGCACGCCCGATTCATTCTCGAGTCTTTTTTGTATTCATTTCATGGAGAAAACCATATCATAGCTACGAAGATAGGTGCCTTACGATGTCATGTGTGCCGTCATTAAAAGCAACAGTCTCAGATCAAATTCGAAGAGTTAAGCTGCCAGTAACCAAGTTGTAGTTAGGGAGTTGATTGATGATGAAGAAGAAAAAGAGAAAGAAAATGGCCGATGAGGCCTAAAATGGGGGCTTTTCCTCCTCGGGTAAGAAATGAAGTGAAGAGTGGGGTGGACGAGCTGTCTAAACTTTCCCGCAGTGAATGCGCCCAATTGCAAGCCGGCAAGTATATCCCTGAACACAATTACTTCAATCGCCGGTGACATTTGAACAAATCCGGATCAAGTTCGTTCCATAGAGGAGCAATCCTAATGGGGTAGGCCCCTTTGTACGCGCGTGTGTAATTCTTTTTAGGACGAAAGCTATAGGGATAACCTCCAGATATTCCTACTGATCGACATCTCGAAGTTTATTTCACCCGTGATTAGTTCATACACAAGTACACAGTCTATCAAATTACGTCGGAATTCGAGCGATTCCAATCCGGCTTGCGGAGTGATTCATCATATGATAGAGACAATACCTCTTTGCAAATGGAACGTCCGATAGGTGAAACTTTTTTGAACTTTTTCAGTTCCTCAGCAGGCGAGTTTTTGTATGGTGACCATGTAGACGGACAGTATCCTGGAATTGGACGAACGTAAAGAATCAACATCTGAAAAAAGCAATTTAGGGCACGCATTTAGAGATTCTCAAGATGAAGCTGGCTCTAGAACTTGCACTAGCAACTATTCCATGTATAGAATCATCGACCCTAAGTTTGTCGCTCTCGCAGAGATCACAAACTTGGTGTACACGAACAAGTGGCGCACTACCTATCGAAAAAATAAAGTCTGCGTCGTTCTTTCCAGACATAATTGCTGTTTTTTGAAGGGAACTTTCCAAATCCCATTATTCTGGAAAATCTGTCCAAAGTGGTGTGGGAAGCCACGTCGGGCTGACTCAGTCCTGAAGACCAGTCATGTTCCGGAAATCCACTGGCCGCAGATATTGGACGCTACCAAGAGCTTCTCAGAGAAATTTCATGAGCTGGTGCACGGACCCTCAGCCCCCAAAGAGCAACATAGTCGTGCCCTTTCAAATAGGGAAATTGTACAAGCTGGGAAGATGGAATCAACACAATTTGGATTAGCTTTCTCGAAGGACACGTGAACATTTGCCAAAGTTTGCCATCTGAAAGTCGTACTTTCGGCTGGCGGAAACCATTCACTGGGGCTTAGTAGTGCGCAGACTATCCAAGCAACACACGTAGTAGGCGCAGTGACTGCTCAACAGCGACAGCAGGCTTCAAGGAGCGACCTTCACCCGAACCAGGTTCCGGTCTTCGTTTGCTTGATTGCTTCCTTACAAAATTCAAGCGGTATCACCACTGCTTGCGCACACACTTAGTGCATGGGGCTGCGTGGACTTGCTTTGGATATCGCAAAGTCCCAACGCACATGTCGCGAGCGAGTGCTACAATACTATACAAAAACTTGGCTTCTTGATCTCCCTCACGCTTTATAATTCACTAATAGTGCACCAAATCACTAGCTGTTCCGCTTGCTTCATCGTCTTCTCGAGGAGAATACCACGATGATCGCGAACACCTCGGAACAGACGTCCATTCATTCTCAGCGCCGAAAACTGCGTAGTTGTCGAGCAACTCAGAATATCCTGACTGCTCTTTGCTTACTCCGAAGCGAAAAGCAAAGGGCGCAAAAGGGCTCCGATCTCTTGAATATCACGTCGCTTTTTTCTCGGATCTTCTTGTCCGCTGCACCCCCTATCTCCTCCATTTTCAGCTTTGATGCTCAACGTATTTTCGTACCAGCTTCCTTACAATGCTCTTATCTAGTTGCGGTCAACAGCATTTCCTCTCATTATTTTTCCAGGTACTACTAGCTCTGTGCTTGACACCAAAAGAAAAGAGTGAATCATTCGGCGTTGGGTAACCACATTTTGAGACGAGCCTTGCAGAGAAGCAGTGACTTTCTGATATGATGTGGTCTACACGATCAAGCTGCATGAACAGTCGATGCACAAGTCATATTTTTATCCTCCCAGAGGAGGGTGCCACCGATAACTTCCCTCGGATTGATTGGAGGCTTGGCTTGCCTTGCCAGATGAGATCTCTGCTTAGACCTCGGACAATGCGCTTGAGAAATTCCGCCACTTGTCCTTACATACCTCCGCCCATTTTTTATGTATCCACGAAAGGCTGGCCTGGCTAGGCTGAGATTCGACCAACGAAGTGAATTGGATAATGTGTGGACAATTTTCACGTTTTCAGACTTCGCGTTGATCCTGTTTGGGAAGGAGAAATTTATCTGAAAGAAAACGGTGTATCGGATTTGTTAAGCACTGTTGGGTATCGAAATGAAAAAAGATTCCGAGATAAAAGGGATGGAACACCGGTTTCCCAACTGTAACATTGTTTCTCGTTCTCTCCTGCCACATCAGAACAGGTGCGTATCCTGAATCACTCAGGTTTGAATTCCTATACCCTTTGCAAGGTCAAGTGGTAATCTTACCAAATGCATTGACGTTAGAAGCGTCATTTCACTGTGAACATGGACTAAATGTTTAGCGTATTCTATGCATTCTACTTCCATTCAGAACCGTAGTAACATTTCTATGCCCTTTGAGCCAAATAACAATTTGTCAGAAGAAGGCATCCTGTGTGTGAGTCAGTGCTTCTATCCTCAGTCTAGGTCTCATATCAACGAATCGCTCTCGTAAGGAGGAGATGCTTGGTTGGAACGAATGGGATTATAATCGGAGTTTGCCTCGGACCACGTGCTTGGTAAATGGAGCCTCTTGCTAAATAAGTGAATCTCCGAACAAGTTGCTTCTATAAAAATTGCACTTGACCCTCCGTAGGAGTAATGGGTTGTAATGGTTTCAGTGGGCAGCGGTTTCAGACGAATTGACGGTAGGATCTATTATAGTTGGGTAATTTTGGGAGAGTCTGCAAGGATGACGTTCATGGAATATTTCTGAAGTTTTTGGTATTTCTGCTCTTTTTTTCTGTAATTTATTATTCTTTTTATGATAGTTCACTCCTCATCTTGGTTCGTCTGAGGAAGGAGCGAAACGAACCGTAACAATTCTTTTGTTTATAATGGTTTTTCTTTCTTAATTGACGGATATTTAGGTGATGTCACGTTTAGTATCAGGTTTGATGGGAAAGGATAAGTAGCATCTGGAGACGGAATTACCTAGAGGCAAGTCCCGGGATAAGCCTGGCTGGATGAAGAATACATCGAAAGAAATCGTGGATCCGTACGTACTGATAGCAGGCCAACTCAAGCTCGTCGCACAATATTCGCCCTTGGGGAGCTGAACATTGAGGCGCTGCAACCATCGACCCCTATGGCAACTCTCCCCACCCACCGCGATTGAAATAGAGATCAGCACGCTCTCTCATACGTTGTGCTCTCTCGTTTTTTGTTGGTCTGTCTTTTCGTCGCACCATATCCGACCTCACCTGAGTTTTTCAAGGTTAGGCCTTTAATTTCGGGTTTTCGATGGTCCCGAGTGCTTTCTTCTCCGCTTCTACTTCACAGCTCAACCATTACTGAAAAGCGCTCTTATACTTTTGTTTAGGCCGGAGACTTGCCTTTCAGGAGGTTCAGCTGGAAAAAGGATTGTGTATGCAAAACCTCCCCAATACTCATCCTGCCTGCTACTGCATCGTGATCATGAGACCATAAAAAGAATGAATACTTCAAGAAAGAAGGATTCGAAGATCTGAGGTCATAGGAGGGAAACCTTACCTAGCGAAAAGACAGGCGGACTCCCGTATGATTGCGGATCGACACGCAAATCGTAGAGGTTATGTCCCCGGCGACCCAGCAAAGCAGTCTTGAGGCGCTATCGACGCGGCACGCCCACCGACTGGCTAGCCATTTGCCGCAGCTCTCTAGCTGTTCGGCAGGAAGAGCATTAGCGTTGAATAGGGCAGCACCGATGGGAGTCGCACCAATGCGCGAATAACGGCAAGGGAGCGGTCTCACTCTACAAGGAATCTTCCACGGAAAGGGTGATCATTTTGTCTTGTGCGTAGGATTAGTATTACCGAACTAACGCTTAGTTCCATCGTTTTGCTATGCTATGAGGTTAGGGGTTTAAGGTATCGTTTTTCTGTGCAAATGGGGGCGGAGCCTTTTCCGCGGAAGATTCCTTCAAGCTTTCTTCTCTTCCTACATAAATAGATACGCATAAAAAGTCAGGACTAATTTATCCTGAGTGTGTAACGCAGCTTTAAAGGTGTTTTCAAGAGTCAGACGTGACAGTGAGCTGGTCGCACATAGAAAATGAAACCAGAAGTGCTAGTGGGTACAGCAGTAAAAAAAATGGAAAACTGCTTAGAAACTGCCAATTCGAAGGATTTTTGACCGCTGACTCCCGCACTGATCTCTGTCATAACTGACGGTATTGTTGTGAAAGCTGCTCCTCCGCTTCTCTGCCACAGGGGCAGGAGCGCGAACGGTCAGGCACTAAATATAAGGGCAGGAAATCGGAGGCGGGCTGATGTGCGAAACGGTCGGGACCAAGGTTCGAGACGAGTGAGCCCTTGCTGTGTCGGTACGAGCTCGCCCGTCACCGTAAAGACGAGGTAAGCACCAGCCCGTTCGACGTTTCTGCTGGGGAATGTTGGGTAGGGGATGGGGCCCCCGGCGGTCAACGGACTACTTCAACTTGATCCTTCAAACCACCTCAATTTGATGCTTACCTCAAGACCGAACCTTGGAGCCTTGGAGAGAGGACAGACCTGCGAGAGTATGCAGGTTCGTCCTCGCTCCAAGGCTTAGTCCTGAGGTAAGCAAACCAGCACTTTTGGCGATGCTGCCGACGTAGCTGCACCACTTCCTTCATCACTCTCCTGCCATACCGACCAAGTTGAAGTGATCGTCAACCGTCGGGAGCCCATCCCACCGAGCTAAAACGCAAAACGGACTGATCTGGTTACCTCAGGTAGAAACACCACGCATCGCCTCTAGAGGCCTTGCCTCCCTGTATATTATTCATCTTTGCCATTCTCCAACATAAAGTCCCCCCCCCAACATTCAGCATACGGCCCAGCAAAAACGCCAAACGGACTGATCTGATTACCTCAGGTAGAAACACCACGCATCGCCTCTAGAGGCCTTGCCTCCCTGTATATTACTCATCTTTGCCATTCTCCAACATAAAGTTATGAAAGAATCGGATGATAGGGAATGAAAAACCTTCTACTGCATGTTTTTGCTTTGAAATGTTTACTAAGATCATCAATGGGAATGTTTCACTCATCTTTTTTTGTATTTTTTTTACCGGATTTCGTTCATTTATTTATTGGTTTTATTTCACCTTCTGGAGATTGTTTCCAACTCCGCGGCTACCCAAATCTGCTAACCAGGAAAGGTCACCAGGACGGTCCGGCCGTTTGTAATGAGCTGTATACCGTTGCACTCGCCTCAAGACGCTGAGCTCAAATCTGCCTTCTGTAGCTGCTAAACGATCTCTTGAACGGAGTTATGAAGCAAAGAAGCGCTGCGGTAGTGCCCTGACTGTAGCTAAGAGGTGTTGGGAACTACTTGCAAACTCCTCATACAGGCCAACCAATGGCAAGTATTGATAATTTGACCGATTTAGAAGCCTTTCTGCCCCACTGACACTACAGCAGAAAAATAGGCTCAATGGAAGCCGTTCCCATCACCTCTTGCCTGCGACACCGAGGCACTACCGCTGCACTTTCTTGCTTTATAACTCTGTTCATAAAACCGTTTAGCAGATAGCGAAGGCAGTTTTGAGCTCAGCGTCTAGAGGAGAGTGCAACGGTATACAGATCATTACAAACGGCCGGACCGGCCTGGTGACCTTCCCTGGTAAGGCCTTTCTAGATTTTATCACAAAAATGGCATTACTGTAGGCGGCACGAGTGTTGCACAAAATGCCAACGTTCGATTTTTTCTGCTCCCTATACTCTCTTTCGATCGCGTTGTGAGCTTTTTTATTGAGCCCTCCGTTCAGGGGGGGGGCGGTCAGCACGAGCGGGTCTTCCTGATTCGGCTTATCAACTCAGTGCATATCTTAATCATTTTTTCCTGATTTCGGGCTGTTCTCTATCCGAACTTGAAACTTTTGCCGTCGCACCGCCCGTTTTGATGCATGTCCCGCCCACTGTGGATGGAGCTCGCCCAGCTGGTATGTGTTTTGTACTTCGTGACCCATCCCCTACCCACCCCAAACTTGACCAGGACTTTGTAGCACAAACAGGCAAACAGGCAGACTTAGCGCACTATATACATGTATAGTAGAGATTATCGGCTTCCCCCTCCCCTTTGAATATTGCTCAAGCAAAATGTACCTAAAAGGAATGAAGTCGGACTTTCTGGGACTCTATTTGGGGGTTCAAAAGCGTCGAAACCTTCATTCTTTTTTCAATCTGAGCCATTCGCCGATTTACCAACGTGACGCTAAGTACGAGGTTTTTGTAGTGTAAGACTATACTATGTAGATATATCTCATCCATGTCAGAAATTAGTTGCTATTTTGGATCTTCTTACAAATGTTCAACGCTTTTTGACAAACCTGCCAAAGTTCAGAATTATCGCAAAGAATAGTGAAAACAATAGTGAGAAAGTATGTCGTGAGAAGATGATGGATCGTGTAAAATTACCGGGCTCATAACAATGCATGCTGTCCCACCAGCGGCAAAATGTTGTTTACCACGTTTAGTCTGCATATAGATAAGTTCAGCAAACTACGAAAATTTCCGAAGAGAGAGCGGGAAGAGGAAAAGGTTAAAAGTTAAAGATTACGCAGCCCAAGCGATGATCGTTTGAGAGGCAATGGGCAAGCGCTTGTAGGTAAAATTTTGATGAAGTTTTTCTCGAGGATACAGATATTCCAATAAATTAAATCAAAATAATATCAAAGCTAAAGATCATAGCATTAATCGAAAACTTTCAGAAATACTTGAAAAAAATTAAGAAACGACTGGTTTGGCTAGATTTCGTCAACTAGACCTCGAATTTTGCAAGCCTGCAATACGAGCAAGTCAAAAGCCCCTCCAAAGCCACATAAAATAGTTTGAAACAATGTGTTCAAGATGAAAAGCTCTCACTTAAAAAACGACTCTTCTTGGAACAACTTTAGAATAGAACTTATTTGTCAACCTATGGAAGGCTCAATCAGCATGGTAAGAAAAAATCACTTCATGTGCAAACAAATTTTGGTCCCGACCTTTCCCAAACATTCCGCTATTGGGTGCATGGCAAATCGTGTCGCTCATATTTTGAGCTTGGATTTTCCGACAGAACTCGATGGCTGGCTAGTATCTCGTCAGATCTGCACTCAAATGTTTTCTCCGCCGAGGCGTTGGAGAAATGGTGTAGCTTACAGTCGTCGCGACTTAGTTTCAGATGCATGACTGATTTTCTTAGTTTCTGAAAGGCTCTTTTTCAAAGTAGCGTGGTCAATCTCGCCATGTGGACAGCTTACGACGTAGACATTCAAATATCGTTCCGATCCTTTCTATAAAATAGGGTTTTAGCTAGTTTCCGGCTGGCTAGATTTCGCCGGAAGGACCTCTCACTTTGCAAGCCTGAAATCCAAACAAATAAAAATGTTTGTAGAACAGAACAGCATTTTGTAGAACTCTCACCTGGCTCTGGTTTCTCTAAGATATTCTATACTATTCACCAAGTTCAAATTTGAAAGTCACCACATCTCCTAATGGAAATGCTATAACTGGCGCATCCCAAAACCATGACTAACATAGTAATAATTAGAATTTGTTATTTTTGAAAAGCATATTCCAGGCAATAGTTCGGGATGAGCTTCCTCAAGGAACGAGCCATGGAAGAGCAAGCGAAAACTCTTAGACAGGCCGCGATGGTTGGTGTCGGATTATGGTGAGCACGACTGTTTTGAAGGAGAAAGGTTTATCGTTCTAGGCATCGACCAGTCCCTTGATGGTAAACTGCGGCACGCATTCAACCTTCTTTCGAAATCGTGAAAAGATTTGGATGCGTGATTTGACTGCGCAGTGGCCAGACATCCCCGAAAACCGACAGATTTCACCTTTACCGACCGAAAGACCGAAAATAATACGTAACTAACGTGTGTCTACATTTTTTATTGCCTAAAATAAAGTGTGGGTGGACATTATGTTACGGTAAACGGCAACAGATACCATGCGCATGGTGGGGAGATCTCGAAACATATTTCTACTTACCGAATAAGTTTCGATTAATCCAAGGTTGGTCAGCCCGTTCAAAATCAGTAAAGAGGGATATTTATAGTGGGAGTATATCTGACCTTCAAACATCAAAGAGTGATGAGGGTCACGTTGAGTTTCATCGCTCTCGCCAGAGCCTGGTAAGAAGCGAATGACTTGTCCGACTGTAAATCATTTAACAAAAAAACTCACAATTAGGGCACTTTCTCTAGACCAGTGAACACAATAGCACAACCGAAGCAGAAGTAGTGTAACGTCGTTCTTCTTCGTCGGTTTGTAAGATAGGTCCCTAGAAAGCAATCACAGATGCGGCATTTTCGTGCGCAGAGATCATCCGTCAAGAGCGCTAGGGCTTTGCAAAGTGAGCTGTAGGAGCTGCGAGTCTATTTCCTTCTATCAGGCTGCTGTGTGGCGCCCTCTCATCTTTTACGCTCTTCCGCCCCATACTATCCTCTCCACGATTTGTCTCTCATTGCTTTAAGCACAGCCGATTACGATAGGAAGCTATCAACGTAAGCGTTTTCGACGGATTCATTTTCTACTTTCTCTTCTGCCGGCCCATCTCGCGCAGTTCATTCGTATTCGTGTGCAAAAACCACGCCAGTTTGGTACTGGGAGTGCCTCTAAAGCATCAGCCCAAGATGTGTGAAACAATCTATTCCGTAAGTAGAGATACCCACGGATAGTGCTGAAGTGCCCTTGTTGCAACTGAAAAACCTCACGACGAAGGCACAAGAACCTTCCCAAGTAAGAAAACTGAGGAACTGCTTAATATGTTATAATAATATGTAATAATATATTATACGTGACTGCATTCCCCCGCACGGTCCGTGGCACGTAACAGTGATTACGACGTAGCGGATAATTTGTATACGGGCTTGTGGAGCCACAAAACAAGGTATTTCTGCAAACTCGTACAGGCACACCCTTTCTCACACGTTAAGGGGGGGGGGAGAAAGGTCCTCATTCAGGGCTTGATCGGCGGTTTCCTTTTATTTCTTCCATTTGCAGTCAACTCGGTATTCATAGCGGTAATCGACCGCTCTCACCCAACCCCTCCCCCCAATTTGATCCGATATGGTTGTCTTATGTTCAGTGTTTGCTGGGATGTTTTGCGGGCAAGTGGCTTTCACCATTTCACGTTCTGACGAATGCTAAGAAGCCGAAGCGTGACCTAGTAAACAATCCGATCTTGGAGCCCTCAATCCATTCGCGACCGCACAGAATTCTGCCCGTTCGGACCAGCTCCGTTTGAGACGACCGCAAAATGGCAGCTACCGATGGCCGTCATTGTCCCTCGCGACCCTTCCTTGATGAGATGGAGTGGTGAAAATCTACAAGTTTTCAACTTTTCCTATGAGGCCACCGGTGGATGAAATGGTCCCAAGTGAGCATCTTCGCGTCAGCCACAGGTGGCTGCCTTTGTCGCGAATAGGTTAAAAATATCCCCTATTCCAATTCTCAAGCAGATTCATTGTGCCAGGATTGGGAAGATCGAGCATGGAAAATTTCGAAAATGAATGCTGCGCATACTTTTGCTTATACTGACTTGTATGTACATCAGTTGACCACGCAAGTGTTTGTATAGTTAAAGCAACAGTCTCAGCAGGGTCCCAAAAATTCCATGCAATGCGGTCGATTCGATGCGCTAGTCTAACAGAGACTCTAGGAACTGTCACAAACCAAAAAAACTCACCTAAAAGAGCCGTAAAAAAGCCAGGAAATGGCCGCTGGCAGGGGCGTTCCCTGAGATCTTAGAGAAAGCCCACTTGCCAATCACTGCCGCGTCTTTTCCATTGGTTCTACTTGCTTATTTCATCCGATTGTTGTATTTCTATTTTCGTTTGAAGCATATGTCTCTGACTGTATTATGGCAAATGCGACTGAAATCCGGCGAAGCAAGTAGTTCAGACAACTCGTTCACCAGGTGAAACCTGTTTAGAGGCTTCGCCGACGGATTTCTTTATATTTTCCTTTGTTTACAGTCAACTACTTACTTACCACCTCGTTACCGACCGCTTAACGCCTCGAATTCGTCTTGAGACTGTTGCTTCAAGAAGGTTCCAATGTCAAAACCATTTTGAATGAAAGAATGCGTGGCACAACTTATAAAAGAGATTGGTCAATGCCAAATGCTTTATCCCTTTTTAAATTACGGGACACCACGTTTCAGTGCCTTCGCTGCAATTTCCAGTGCTCTTGTCATCCCGACGCTCTACAGCTATTTGCAATATATTCACAGCCACGTTCAAGATGAGGTTTGTCATGGCCCGCTTTCCAACTATGTCTCTTCAGAATTTTTTGATTACGTTAGAAAAGGTAAAAATTGTATAAAGAGTAAATACTATTCTTTCAAGGCGACATTCTGTAAAAAGCGAGTAATGGATCTCCAGCAGATCTATGAAAAGGTTGATTCACACATCGGATGGAGCTCAAGGAGGAAACGAGACTTTTTCCAAGAACGTAAGATGTAGCATAGATTTCTTTCCAACAACAATCTGTAGGTTGAGATACCTAACGTTGAAAGGCGTCGATACGACCTGTGGAGCTCACGAATAGTCTCGTTGATAACACGCCAGCAATATAACATCCAGGTTTCAGTCCTAGAAAACAACATACGAAGGTAAACATCGAATCAAACTGGCCGCATAATTTCTTGCGTAGGACAAATTGGTGATGAGCTTATTCCATCATTCCAGCCTGCGTGGCTCCTACCAGCGCTGTTGATCGCTGGCAAAGGCTGAGTCAACTTTCGTTGGTTAGAATAAATTTCTCAACTTTAGATCAATCCTATGTTTACTGCCCATGCAACAGTGGCCGTGCAGGAGAGCCTGGACTACCGGGAGATCCTGGAAGGGACGGTAATGATGGTGAGCCAGGCGAACCTGGAAAGGTGAGATCCTGAAATCACTAGAAGTTTGTCGGTTAATAACAAATCAATACCGCAGCTAATTTTACAGGACGGCTTCGATCCCCCAGAAGATGGTCACTTCGACTTCTGCATGGACTGTCAAATGGGGCCTCCGGGGCCTCCAGGAGACGTAGGACCGAAGGGACCACGTGGGCCCCCAGGCCATGATGGGATGCCCGGCACACATGGACGACCCGGGCAGCCAGGCAGTCCTGGACAAGAAGGAAGACCGGGAAACGATGGGGAACCAGGGATACCAGGAGAGCCTGGAATACATGGCCGATATTTTGTGAGCACTTCATCTGCCTTGCTGTTACCTATAAATAATATAAAAATAACAATAACAATGACCTAGAATATGTAAAGCGAACATCCGTATGAATGCGGTGTGGTCCTGTTTTCCAATCATTTTCATTTTCAGGATGTCCACGCACCCACGGGACCTCCTGGGCCACGCGGTGCGGCAGGAGTTGAGGGGATGCAAGGTCTTCCCGGAGCTCCAGGTAAACCTGGTAAGTCATCTGAGCTATTACTCTCGCAGTTTCTCATCGGCGCAGGTACAATGAGAGCAAGAGAAGTAGCCCTTTTCCTAAATATTCTCATTGCTACGCTCTCAAAGCTCTTTGTTGCTATTCACGAGTGCTTTTTGCCGTAAAAGCAGTAGATGCCAAGAGTTCTGTTTACTACAGATGATGGCAGACGTGTAAGGTGTGTGAGGCAAACGATCCGTCCTGTCATTTTGAGGGGCAGCGTTCATTTGAAGGCAGAATTTACGATGGAAAAGCAACCCGTTCCAAACTAAGTCAGGGAAGGTGAGTGGTACCAGAAAGAAGGAAAAACCATGAGAAATGGGCCAGAACCCAAGAAATGGGAACCTTTCCTTTCCCCTTGATCTCGGCATTGATGCGACTACAATCGTTGTGCCCTTTTCAGTAGAACGCTCTCTGCTGCTATCTAATCACTCGCTGCATATAGATCTGCGGCGAGCGATTAGATGGCCAGTCGGCGGGGATTGCCGAAAGCGCCAAGAGTGCGCCATGCTAGATCGCCTAGGTGCAATCTACCGCTGCCGACTTCGTGTCGGTCCGCACCCTCAGAAGGTCCGCCTATCTCTCTACTAGGCAATTTTCTCTTCTTCGACCATCGTTCTTTTCGTGAAGTCCTTCTTTAAGGCTTGATGAGGTGTAACTATCAATGATCCTATCACATCACTATCAATGACTGACTCCTGCTCATCTTAATTCATTCTGCAGTGGGAATGAGATACAGTGCATTTAATACTTTCGGGGTGGGCATAAATATAACAGAGTGACAAAATAAATTTGGCTCAGTTCCAACCGCAAACTCGAAGCTGGATATCAACTACAGCAACATATGCCCATATCCTTTAGAACATCTATTGGCATACCTTATTCATAATGAGCGCCTATGAACTTGGCTATTTCCGCCAAACGTACCTTAAAGAAATTGGCCCTCGCACGCATACCATGAACTCTATGTCATCCTTGTCTACAAACAGCTGCGAGCACTCTATTCGGACTGTGATGTTCTGCTCCATTATGGACCACCCGGAACTTTCAAATCTATGATTTTCGATGGCCAAGCCTTGTCCAGCCCTGAGTCGGACGAATGGACGTTGCATTACCTTTCACAAAATTCGATTCATGAGGCAGCATACCGAATCGCTAGTGAATCCGTTCGTAGTGAGGGTGAATAGCGGTCAAAAAATTCCGCGACCATGGCTCCCTACTGTGCGAGAGTAATAGGGTCGAGAGCGAATGCATGCGCGGAGAGCACCGACGGTTCGTGGGTGGCGAGAGTGAATACCTGCTCGGGAGAGCGTTATTGAACGGGCGAACATACCTCGACGAGCCTTCGCTGTTTCTCGACCGGTTTTCGGCCTGGTAGTGAGAGTGAGCAAGGCTTCTTCAGAAATGCTATCTTGACTAGAGTGTGGCCTGAGTTTTGACTCCCACACATGTGAAAACAAAATGAGAGGAAGGAGTTCTAAGGAGTCGTGGTTGTTCATCTTGAGTTTGTTGCTGAGCAAGGAGACTGTGCTCGTTTTGAGCTAACTCTGTTTTGCTAATTTGCTCGGGTATCTTCAACTGTTTCGCAATTTTCTTCAATGGAGACATGACCGATCATGAGAATTATCAAAGGATTCCTCATAGGTGCACATACGGACTCCGTTCGCGGCCGGCGCAAGAAGCTCTCAATGTTTTTAACTCCGCTTTCCTCTCACTAACCGACGGATTTTTCGGTTTGTAACGGCGCCGGTTTAACTCCGCACGCTACCGCGCGCATGACATGGTGGGCTTTTTTGGAATGGGATAGCCTGCATACACCCACACACATACACACACACTAGCCAAGTTTATCATGGTCATCGCTGAATCGACAAGGATTTGCTTTTCGGATAGAAACTCAACCACCCCTTGGCTTTCGAACCGATCGACTTCTGCGAAATAGACCACCATGTGTGCTACACAGAGAGGTTTGGGATGGTCTGGCCTGCTGCGGATACCGCAGACCATAAGAAGAGTCCATCCGACAGCGCGCGAGACTAGAAGCACACGCGCTTCGGATTATGAT
Organism: Teladorsagia circumcincta; assembly: GCA_002352805.1. Classification (NCBI taxonomy): domain Eukaryota; kingdom Metazoa; phylum Nematoda; class Chromadorea; order Rhabditida; family Trichostrongylidae; genus Teladorsagia; species Teladorsagia circumcincta. The sequence continues at coordinate 268,968 of KZ345051.1, read as the reverse complement.
GACATTCACCAAGCAAGGATCATGAAACCATGAAATCGTAATATAAAAAGGAAAGAAATCATATTAAGAAATCAGTCTATGGTACTCAAAGAATGCACAGTGATCTCTTCGTTTCGGAAATACAAAACTTGAGGATGACGCTGTTATTATGAGAGGAACTGCATACTGTTCGTTATAGCGGGAAGAGCTCGTTAGGTGTGAAAAGAAATGTCAGTCCATCAATAAGTAAGAAGAATAACTTGAACTTCTCTCCCCTAGTTCTGGACGGCATAAGCTGAAGAACAGATGGCTATTCAAGTCAACTCGCTTGCTAGGAATGCTCTGTATCATGAGAATATCGTTTCTTCTCTCTTCAAATGTAACGGATCTAAATCAAGGATTCTGTTTCTGACCGACCTCGAGGAATGCTTCTATGAGTGAAACCTAAATCTATAATGAAAGTCTTTCATGTGAAATTGTTCAACAGTTAGTAAGTATTCCCTGTGGTTTCAGTTGCTGTGTTTTTGTTAGAGACTGCCTTTCAGAAATTAACCCTAGAAATGACTGCATCACCTGTCGAGAGATTTAAGGAGTTGTTTGACTTGAAGCAAACTAGAAATGCTTGGAGATTGAATTTTTGATGATGAATTGATTTCAGAATCCCCAGAATTCTCTCGAACACGGTCTTTTTTTGGGCCAACACGAAGTGAAACTCAGTTGAACTACAGGCCAATTTCAGGCGCTCCTGGTCTTCCCGGTCCTCCTGGCGACAAGGGTCTTCATGGTATGCCGGGAGTTGATGGGTCACGCGGTTTGCCTGGTCCCAGAGGAAAAGTCGGTCCTAAAGGCAGCTGTCATCACTGCAGTATTGAAAAACCGATCGACTCATCATCTAATGAATTACGAGCAAGTTGAATAAAGTGCTGTTGAAAAATGAGCCTCATGGTTGTGTTGCAATGCTGAGTTCATGACGTGTGGTTTTTGAAATATTAGTTTGGTATATAAGTCTTGTAACGAATGATATTTATACTAGAGTTTTTATGAGTACTCCGAAATTCCGCAACATGTTTGTTGCGATAAGATCCGCATTGGAATTCAGCCAACCGATCACCTTATCGTCTCTCTTCTTGCTAAATTGGTTCACAAAAACATATCTTGTAGATATAAACACCTTGCCGTAGCTTGCGAAGGTGATCCATTCACTTCAGCTCTCGCAGTTTTAGTGGAGACGTGAAAGTGTCGGTGTTTCTCTAGGGACCACTATAGAGCCGGACAGGGACATCTTATCCCTTTCTTGAGCCAACGACGGCGCCAATGCTACGTATTATTACAGACAATGCAGGTACTCATGTAAATGACCTACTTCCAGAACCCAGATGGCCGAACAGCTTACCCTTAAGTTCTGGTCGCATTTCTATAGAATTTCTCACTACATACTTCGTCATGGAGTATCATGCGTAAACATCTCTAAAGAGCCACAAAAGAGTTAAAACACGGAACTCTTTGATTCATCGAGCTCCCATAAGGCCACTTTGTTTGTGTCGTTGCAGTTGGCATTTGTGCTGCATACAGGAGGAAGCTCTTTCTCCACCTCATGGTGCCACGCTATTGCTTCACAAATGAAGATATTCCGTTCGAAATGTGGCACGGATCTGGTCGGCTGTAGATGGTGAATGACGACCGCTTATCCAACTTCCTACAAGCGCAGCCGAATATACCAGTCGTAGGTTAACAGAAACGCTAAGGTGCATTCATTCAACAATTGTCGAAGATCTGCACGAGCTCAGTTATAGGTCAGTATTCGTCATTGACACTGGGTTGCGCCGGTCGGGGGACCTGTGACAATGGTTGAGATTTTTCTTCCTCGTTCACGGCAAAAGGAACTTTTGACAAAAATGATGACTAATTAAGATAGCTGTAACCTTGAGTTGAGCGCACACATAATTACAACCACATCCGACCAGTAGGAAAGCTGCCTGCAGGAACGAGAGCAGGCCTTAGTCAAGTATCACCTTTATTGTTTCTGACGGGGGTGCAAACTGATTCTCAACAAAAGCCGATGGATCCTTGCTCCGCGGCGACCTTAATTGTCCTAGGGAATGTCAAGAAAGTCACATAATCGAGGTGCACTTCGGAGACCTCCTCAGATCGTTTCATAGCTCTGATAGGAGTTCATGTGCTTCTGCAAATATAAGAGGTTTCGGATTCATGGCGCATTCCAAAAAAACAACCCGACAGAGCGTTTTGATTCCATAACATACTGTATGTTCATCAATAGCTCCCAGTGTGCCCAACGAAAGTTCACAGAATTCTAGAGCAAGGTCTATGTTCTCGAGAGAAAACACTTCTCTAGTGTATCGCTCCAATCGCAATTTCGCTCTATGAGTCCTTTTGGGCTACTAACTGCTGCGACTTCAGTAATAAGCTACCTTCACGACTTGTTGGATGCTGCAGCGAGCCAATTTCTCATCCGTTGGATTGAAACTAGCAGGAGGAATAAAATGAAAATTCCTCAGTTTCCCCAGGATCCCTTCCCGTCAAGGCTTGTCTGATAGCTGAGCTCCAACAAAGGAAAGATGCTTTTGTGGTTTGGAATGCCTAGAGCGCTCTGATGTGAGTTGCAATGCCCATCCCCCCTCCTTTGGTACGGAGACCTCTCTGGGTGAAGAGAGGAGAAATAAGTTTCATTCTCTTCTTTTCAAACCAATCGGAAGCTATGCAGAATTCGTATGGTCACGGTGTGATCTAGTCCATGGAGCTACGATGTGTGTGATGCATTCTGCCAAAGTGCCACAGCGCCACCGCTGGCTTCTCTTATCATTCTGGTCCAGATGCATACTGTACAACGTTGCAGTCAAAGGGCAGGAACCCACCACTGTTTCTTTATTCTTGACTAGCTGGGGTCGTCATCGCTCTTTTTCCACTCTACTCCGACAATAACCCTGAGGTCACCTTCATTTCCACATTTATGATGATAACGCTCCTACTATGTACTTGACATAACTGGCTGAGAAACCCGGCCTTGTCTTCTCCTTTTTTCTCGACTGCCAGACGGTCATTTCATACCAAGTTGAGAGCATCGATCACGACATTTTCAAGAAGGGCTTAGAGTGGACGTGAGGTGCTTAATGGTACGTCAGTTGCGAAAAGAAGTAGAGAAATCTGACAAGAGAAAGAAAAGTATACCGTATGAGCACCCTACCTTTTTACTCCTTGAACTCAAACTAGCTTGGCTAGTTTTATGGAGTTCTTCCTGTAATGCCTAATTTGCTGGATATTTGAGAAAGTCGATTGTATCTTCAATCAAGATATTATCTTATAACTGTGTGTGTGTTATTGTTCTGTTTTACTTTCGTTACCGATGATAAATACATAATTAACCTCTGTGATATAAACTAACAGACCTGCATATGATGGGCACGGTCGTATCGACCTCATCGGACTGCAGTTACTCCTACCAGGAATAGAAAGCTAGAGCGGCAACAAGGGGTTTCATTAGGGATTTGATCCATTTACAACACATATGATACCAGCTCCTTTTGATACATTGTGGTACATTGTAACTACAAATTGAACAACAAATCACTTAAGATGTGAATCGGATTCGAAGAGTTGGCGAAGAGTACAATCAGCCCTCCAAGGACATATTTCTTCTGAAGTTGGCGTCATCTTGGAATGACAGTAAACAATCCGCTCTGACGGTGTTGTGTGCTTAAGTTCTCCTTACCTATTTTGATTTATTTCTTGACACCGGAACTGCCATGAATAGCATACCTAATCTTTGCTCACACATGTGCATGAAGAGTGACGGAGCACGTACTTCTGGCAATATCATATCACCTGTGTTCGTGCTGCCATTGACGTTGGGGGATCACGTTGAGGGAGATAAAGTTCACGTATCGTGGTGGTGTCTGCTGCTCTATTTGAAAGAACTCCTGAAGGTTAGGTCGTGTAGTTTTATGGTGTAGCTTATCTATGGAGCCGAACTTTCTGCGGCAAGCGCTAGCATTGCGAGCATGGTTTGGAGACCGGCACCCTCGCTATCGCAAGACACAGGAGTGGGGGAGCGTGGTGGCAATACATAAACCACATGAACATCCACTATCTTGCAAAAAAAACGGGTCGGAGCCGTAGACGTGTGAAGGGATATTGAAGGGTGCGTGAGCAGTCTTCATGTCTTTTTGAGCCCCTGTACCCTCCTGGGCTTAATCGTAGAGAATGTCCTGATATACGATAGCGAACTGATGATATCTCCCACATTAAACCTTGCTTGGGCTATCAACTCTAACACTAACTCTAGGCGATGGAACGACCGAACCTCGCATTGCCTCCTTCCTGCCTCACCGAATGACCCCTGCACAAGTTCGGAAGCATTGAAATTTTGAATGACAAACAAATGCATGGCGTATCACGATAAGCTAGCCGTCCCTTCACTCTAGAAAAATCGAACTTTCCTCAAGAGCAGAATTCTTTTGTCTGTGAATCAGTGGCAGCCATCTTGTGTACAAAGCAGTCATGTAAGTCTCGGCTTTGGTGGGGTGGAGGGATGACAGGGGCTAAAAAGCTAATCTATTGAGATAATTTTTGCAAGGCGCATTAACCGAGGATGCTTGAAAATGATGCTTTCAAGAGGAGAAAAACACTTGTAACGAAAAGAATAATAATATGATTTGGCTTGGTTTAATTTCGAGCAAAAGAAGAACAGAGCGAATTTTCCGGCGGATCACCAAGTTGGGATGCGTCACGCTTTGATGCAAAGAAGCAAGCCTATTTGAATAAAAAGCCACTCTGCTTGTGGTAGACTTGTTGTAGAAGCGCTTAGAGCTACCCTAAGGGTGCATTCCAATCACGGCAAAGGCCGTCCCACTACTCGTCAATAACATTTCAGATGGATTGAAATTCTGGAACCGTGAGAAAAAATTAATTCAATTCTTAAGTAGAGTTACTCGCAATAATTCAATGTCAATTTTTTTCTGTATGAAATCGAGAAACATAGAGATGAATGAAGTCGAGGATCATAGAGAGGGAAACATTGATAATCATCAAAGGAGTCTCGCATTCAGCTTCCAGCAAGGGATGTTGAGAAGTAGGGACGCGAATTCACTTTTTCCGGCCGCATCGAAGCTCATCGTAAAAATCATGCAACAATACTAAAATAAATAACTGTATTACTTACTTAC
>KZ345051.1:234992-259652 GCA_002352805.1 Teladorsagia circumcincta | reverse complement strand
GGGACCTTACCCTTGCGGGTTTCTGACTTCGCCTCAAGCTCGTACACCACGAGCGTGTAGAAGAACAACCGCGAAGAAATAACTGTATATATACAAGTAAATAAGTGAATCATCCACAGTCATGCAGCTTTCTTCTCACCCATCTATAGCAGCAAATCTCGAATTGATCATTTTCAATCAGATTTATCTTGAGAACAGAATCACATGTGCAAATACCGTCACTATTTCAAGTGCACTGCTAAATAAGGATCGTACCCAAGTTCTCCACAATTTTGAATGCGGACGGATGCATGGCACAACCCAAAAATAATCGAAATTGCTCGCATTATTTATTCTTTATCCTATTGATCGGCTAACTGGCTTACCACGTTGCACGTGTGAGTGTTGATGGCTATGATAAATATACAATGGAAATGATGGTTTGTTATAACCAAACTGTGCCTTGGTAACGCAGTGACCGGAAATTGAGAGGTGAAGGTTTGAGTCCCACCTGAAGGAAAGTTTTGTTCATGTCTTCCATGCCTGCTTACAGACACAACAAAAAACGCCAGATTAAAAAAAATAAGATTGTTAAGGTAGCAATGAAACTGCGAATCATCATCCTCGTGGCAATCATCCAACCGCTCCACTCTCAACTGTATTCCCTAACCGATAGCGGTAGCGGTGTAGCAGTTGACTTCTCGATTTTTTTTTGGAAAAATTTTCAAATTTTTAAGAAAAATTCCAGTCCATTCTTGACCTTGAGGGGCCGCTCAACAAAAATAAACCACTATTTTGCATGCTGTGGGCTCTCACATAGGCTGCAAGCCGTTTTGCATGCATGCTTTTTTTCTGCATTTTTGCATTTTTTTGAAAAGCGCTTCACACTCTGAAATATGTACCTGCCATGCCAAAATTGGTGCTTATGAGTTTTGAAAGCTCGCTTGGCGCGACCCCTCCATGATTTTAGGCGGTTGTTTGGTGGGTTCGTTCGTTTGTCCGCTTGTATCCAGTGGCTCGCTACTACATAGGTCGATGGTGGTGCTGATCACGTAGGCGTGGAAAGTTGTCCCTAGACATGTCCGGTTTTGAGCCGGTGTTGGCCAAATGCTGGTGCAGTAGTAAGCGGAGTACCACCAGATGTAGCGGTGATCCTGAATAGTCAGCGCTTTTCTGAAAATGGTTAGATCAAAATAAAAGACAATCTGTGGGAACTTTCACCTTAGACAACCTCTAGTGGTGAGAGAAAGCTTCTCCTTGGCTATTTGGGTGGATCTCGTTGCTTGTGGAGGGACCTTCGTCGTGACCCACAGATGTACAATATTCACAGAGGCATTTCGAAGGAGGCTCAACAATTATCTGGGGTGGTTTCAAAGGAAGGGGAAAATCGGAGACTGGCCTGCCATTGCGTCTAGTGGACAATTAGGATTATGAGAAAGTGCTTGAATCTCAACCTCAACCTTTTTCGAGAACCAGCGTCATAAAACACTTGTTCTGCAGCAAGCCCAAGGGAAGTTCCCCGACACGCATTCCATTTGGCAAGGAAGCAAACGTAAGGGTTTTGGGTGCTAGACTGGCTGGCGTATTCCTCAGACCACATCGATATTGAAAAGGTAGGGAGATAATGGTTCGCTGCCTCTGGGACAATAGAGAGGAAATAAAAAACAAAAAACAAAAAACAACATAGAAGAACATAGAAAAAGTAGTACCCCAAGGAACCAACAAGTTTGTGAAACTAGCTTGTTGGGAAGACTTCGACGAAAGAGGTATCGGGAGCCTAGCTCAGAACATGCCGAACAGAATGCTTGAAGTTATCAGAAGTTTTGAGAGGCCTGCCAGTCTTTGATTTTGGAGAGATCCTTGTCTTCCAAAAAGTGTCCATATGCTTTTGATACAAAGAAAAAATTCCGTCGAAACAATTTGCTAAACTGGAACAGAATCTATTGCTAAATCGTCACTGTAGGTCAAAAACACTGTAGGTCATGAGGAATTGAGTGGTGGAGGGGTCGTGACGGAAAACGTCTTTAGCTGACCCCTGAGAATCAATTTTACGATGTCCACATACTTTTGGTTGGCACAGTATCGCTTCTTATTGCTCATTTGCGCCGCACTTGAGCCAAGAAGTTGGCAGGTCCGCGAGTCCGCACACTTCACTGGAAATCCTACCTTCGATTGATCCTGTTTCCTTATATAAATAGTCACTTTGTTGGTTGTACACTTTGTTAGTTGGTATTTTGTAATAGCGCTCTCCTCTGTTACTCAAACAATCCTTTGTTCATAAAGATTCATTTTACAAAAGCCGACTGAGTTATATTTTGAACAGAATGATGTGAATGACACTTCTATGAAGGTAGAGCTTCAGAGACCCATAGACTGTTGAGAGCCTTATATTCTTGTAAGCAGTAGTTCATGAGGTAGGACGAAGTGAAGCTCAATAGTACAATCTCATAAACAAAAAATGAGCGAAATTTATTTGGTGAGATCATGTTTAGTGGTTTTCCTTGACCGACACCACGTGAAGCCGATGTCAGACTATCCGAATCGCGCGATTCGCAAAGTCTGACATTGGTCTAAGAGGCGGAGGGGTCACAAAATCTCGAGAAAAGTGCGAACGCTACGGTTGACCCTGCTCGATTATCCTACTTTATTAACCTGAGACGAGGAGGTAAGCAAACTAGTCCGTCAGGATTGATTTAAGCAAAGATACGGACTATGACAACCATAGCAATCGTTAGAAACAAAAAAAAATAGTTAAAAACAGAAAAAATTACTGTTAAAGATAACCCGTACCTCTCGCGATCCCAATTCATTATCCCGTAGTAATGGCAAGACATGATCGCTGCCGACTTGCTCTTTTGCAACTGGAGACAGACACCTTCTAAGCAATCGGTTGTGAAGCCATCTTAGTTTGGAATTGAGTGCGCCCTTGATAAAGGAGCCGAGCTTATCCCCACCATCGGAATAGGGATGACTTCGGTTTCTTATCTGGTTGAGTGAGCCAACAACATCACCATTTGAATAACCGAAGCTTTTCATTGAAAGTTGAAAGTAGCCGACCTGAAGAAAGTGTGATGTTCAACGGCAGTCTTCCAGATACGTTTAGCATGCGCATAATCGGAAACTTTATGAGCAACGGTCGCTTCCTTTTTGTCAATCTGAATTGTATTCTAATAAAACAGTCAATAAAGAACAAGCTTACACAAACTGGTGACACGGTGGGCTAGTTGAACTCACCTCTCCCGCCTTCAGCTTTATGACAACTGATTTTTACTATGGCTGATTTTGATTATACACTGCTATAGGAATCTAATCAATTTGGTCCTTATAGATATAAATACCATGTGCACAGATCCCAATCCCAACTGGGACATTCTTACTTTTCTGAAAAACGAACAATAATTTGAAAATGAAGCGAATTTCAATGGGACCACTTTTGAAAGCCAATAATATGGATCAGATGTTACCCTCGCACTGAAAACAAATAATCCGTACATAGTTTGCTGCTTACAAGTGTCCAAATACAGCATCTAATGTAGCAAACGTCTCTTGAAGGTTTTTGGAGAGGAAAACGGTCATCTCGGCAATGAACTGCGCGTCATTGGACGCTAAGTAAATAAATAGAAGTAATTACATATATAAATAAGATGAAGGAAAGAGAAAATTTGTAGCTTACTTGTGCGGCTTACTTGTGCCTTCTTATAATAACTCCGTTTAAAGCGCAACGTTGCTTCTCTCGTGACTGTAATGAAGTTCTTTGAAAATGTTGAAAACAATCCTACTCAACGATGAATGCGAATGATACGGTGGAAAAGCAGACTAAAACTAATCATAGAACCAAATGTCAAGGAAGCGATGTTAATCATATGATGATTGATTATCGACCTATAACACTCCAAGCTACGAAGTGTTCCACATCCCCTGTGTTGTCCGGTTTCGCCGGTGTCCCTGCGGCGGTGGGTAGGGCGTGCCACAACCGGTGGCGCGTACCTAAATCCTTGGCGCCTAGCGTCCAAGGGGCTTTTCTGGTGTAGAATGATGGGAAGAGCCGTGCACTAGCCTCTTTTGTCCTTCTAGCCACTTCGAGGGCTCATAGAGTGGGTCTGAGCGCAAACTTTGCCTTGAAGCATCATCAACCATTGGGCAAAATCCCAGCGCTTTGAGTTTCACGAGTCGGCCACTTCGTCTCCGGTATCGGTTGCTCAGCCTGATTACATCTTCTTCAAAGAGATTATGGTTCCGCTCACGGTATCTTGTGAACAGGGCCGTGTGATGACGGAGCACAAGGGATGGCAGGATGGGCAAATTCTTCTGCCGAGATATTTTCGAATTATTCGTGCATCGGCTCGATGTTTTCTTGCGACCCGTAAAAAGGCTGCTATTTTCGTCATTTATGCCGAAGAACTTCTCTATTATATATCCTCGGCCTGGCGAATGCGGGTCGCAAGTCAGTAAATGTAGCGCTCTCCATCGCGCGACTCGAGTTTTTCATTGACATCAGCACTATGAGCTGCCTTGGCTTTTTTCGCCTCTTTATTCGCTATCTGGTATCTCCCCCAGTATCGGCTGCTCTTTCGGAAAGGGAAGCGTAGTAGCGCTCCTTCTTCTCGCGCTCTTTTTCGTGACCTGGTCCATCAACAGCCATAATTGCTTGTCAATTCTCAGCCTTCCAGGCTTGGCCATGCCGATTCTAGATCAACACGAACAACCTATCTATACAACTTTTCCTATCTAGAACATGTTTCTTCACCTTTGAAAGTTTCCTCGACAGTCGCAGTCGCCGGTAATTCAAGGCGAGAAACGACAGGCGCTTCTCATCCTGTCGGACGCCACCACTCGATTCTCGCTAGCCCACACCTTTCGACCATTTCTGTTTTGGCGAGCAATCTCTAGCGTACGAATTATTTGCCGATGTTAGGTGACGAAATTTTCATAAGGCACCTGTTTGCGTCCGTTACGAGAACCTCCTCTCAGTCCGATCCTTCCGAGATATTGGTGGAACACGAGAGTAACCTTGCGCTGGGAGCCGCCGCTCAGCAATACTAGGGACAGTAAAGAAGGCAAACGTCGACAGCGTAATAACGACGCTTCCAATTAGAAGGTGAAGCGAGTCGAAGTCTCCTTTTTTTCTGAGGTCGTTCGACCCCACCTTGCGGATAATATTCATAAAAATTGGAGACTCCCAGACTAGCAGATTTTGCATCTCCGCCGTGTAGCCCTATCCTCGTGCCTACCAAAGAAAATCCAATCTGAGCTCTAGCGCTCTTTCCCGGAAAATTTTTTGGGCAGAGTGACACAACCTCAAAGCCGACTTTCGGTCGCTCTTCAATTGAGAGCTCCTGCAATTTCAAGGGAAGGACAGCGAGTAAATTCCTATATATAGACAATGCATTGTAGATGACAGAGGTGTATCTTTGAATGAGCAAGGTCTTCGAATAGAAGAGTAAAACATTTGGATTTGAAAATACTCAAAGTGATTCGCTAATTATGGGATAACCTAATAAAATTTGACAGTGATTAAAAATTGTGAAAGGCCTTCTGTTGGAATGTTCAACCCTTGAGTGCTTTTTTTACGTTGAATTGTCACTAGCTGCTGCGTGCCAGCAGTCCTTGGCAGTTCAAATATTAGGTTGTCTCATAAATAGTGTCGTTTTTTTTCGGACGACAATTTTTCTCCGTAAACGCCATTGTTTATGAATTCCCATATATGTTTCGATTAAAAATTATCTGCTCTACAAGACTGTTTGTTTCTATCTTGCAAATTTTGCATATTGCTCGAATTTCAAGCATGCAAAGAGGGAGCTCCAGTAGACAAAATTTTGCCAACCGACAGCTGGTCCTACTCTGCTTTCCACAGGGGAAATCAAACAACTGTGTACCATCTACGCGTACCGTGGTGTGATTGTTTCACTGATTTTGAGAGCTGTATGATATTTGCATCCGAAGTCGTTGTCCTCTATAGCGCTCTACCCGGAAAGGGAGAGGAATCTGAAGAGAGTCGGAATGAAATGGGTTCGATCGAATCCTATTTTATCGTTTTTTGTACGTTCTTGTCTATTTTTATATATTCGTGCATTTTTGCAAAATCCCATGAGTAAATGCAACTACACTGAGAATGCTCTATTTTGTTAACTTTTAGAATGTTCCCGTAAGAGTATTTAATCGTTGAACCCGTCCAGTCACCTAAGTTGTAGGAACCTGTACAAAAAAATGTCTTGAGGAATGGTCAATAGAAGTGCGAATTCGCTGCGTTGCGCTACAAACTCCTCTTCACCCAGTATTTACCGGTAAAGCCCTGAACTCGCACGAGGAAAGCAGTGCCAGTAACAGAACTGAGCTGGCCGGGTTGAACTATCTCCCTCTAACTGCGTGCATGGGCAAAGCTCTTGTGTGTTATTCATGTCATCACCAGAGTCAGCAAAGGAAGCGGAACAAATATAAAGATTACTGAGAACGTAACACCGTCAGAGCTGTTTGTTTACAAACATTCAGCGGTTGTGTGGATTTCGAAAGAGATTAGTGCCTGAATTAAGACACGGCCGCCTTAGGGGGTAGTGGTTCATGCGATTAATTTCCCTGGATCCGTTTGTTTACCGTTGTTTGTAGGTTGTGAGCAAACAAAATGGGAACGATTACTGCAGATGAAACAGCAGATGAAGCATCAATCTCAATGACTAACGTTTTGAGCCTGGCTCATTTCAAAATCTGTATTTGCATACAGCGAACAAGAGGTAAAGGCTGACAACAAATCCCATTTTTCTTATCTTAATACTTGCCATGCTTTCTACGTTTTTTTGTGGAGCTGGTACGCTCAACTGGCGTTCTCACTACAGGAATGGTTGGCGGACCAAATCCTGCGTTTGTGAGCCTAGCTTTCTGTATTGTCCAGTCGCTTACCCTTTCGGACCTGGATTTCTTTTCAGAGAAGAAAATTTTCTTCTATCTGTTGTTTATTGCTTGTGAGCACATTAATATCGTTATAGCGGAATTTTGAAGCTACTCAGATGCTAACTATGAAACCAGGAAAGCTTGAAAATTGGCAACCACTCTAGTTCTTGAGCCTTTGTATTGAGCTGTACAATTCCAAATTTCATAGTTATGACGAAAAAATTTTATAATCTTGGGCAACATTGTATGCCGTAATTTTGACAACAGAATGGATCAACTACAAGTATTTCAGGAAAAGGTGACACATACTCGGCGGGTCGCGGGGAGCAGCGTCGTTTCATTGTTGCACTTTTACACAAATGTACTTGTAATACTAACAGCAGCACACAATGAAATAGCGTGTTTAACGCGTCACTTGGGGAGGGAAAGTTGATTAAAGCAACCTCCAGCAAGATTGGAAAAAATATGCTGTTGCAGCGGTAATGCAGACATTCGAATTTGATGGTTGCAATTGCCACCGGCAGGGCCGACATGGGTAAAGCCACGGGTCGGGTTTCGGCGCCAAGAAGTAGTTTCTCCCAGATCAGAAAGGAGAAAAAGGGCTAGCAGCGGCGCTGAGGTCTTGCCATTCGTATCACCGTGCTGCCTTCCTTGTCCACTTTCCCTGGTGTTCGCGCCCTCTCGCGTATGACATGCTCTCTCGCGTATTCCCTCTCATCGCAGCGTTGATTCTCCACATTATACAAGGCTGACTTCACAAGAAAAATTTCCAGTGTTTTCACGGTTCTTGTGGTTTTCTCCTCCCACTGTAGTTCCACAGCACACGTTTTGTCAAATTTCTGAGCAAAATAGCGCAGAAACTCGATCTCGCCTTTAGGTGTGCCTGTCTCCCAGCACGGTTGTGATAGGTTCAGCAATTATTTGCCATACTGATAGTGTCCAAGGTTATTTTTTGAGTAGAGGTTTAGTGACTCAGGAGGCAATTTTTAGGATTGGTGAAGCTGCAACCGCTTTGCTCGTTAAGAGCTGTTGCCAATGAAGTCCATTCATGCCGGCGACCGATAATATTGGCAAGTGGTTGGGCACTACACTTGGAGAACATGGAAAAGTTTACTTTATTTTGGCAACGTCTTTCCTCCAATTAGAGAGAAAATCCATCAAAAGTCTTCACGCTCGCCATGAAAGGTTTTGAGCCCCTTCGCGCATGTACAAAACCTGGCACCTTAGACTGCCATCAGTCTCTGTTGCTGCCAAATGTCGAACAAATTAAAAGAGAGGTAGTCCGATGATCCAGACCTACTCGGAGGGGACTTGTTAAGGTTTTTAGCTCAGGCTTTCTGAACAACCAGCAACCGGACGCTACTTGCTAAAAGGCAATGTTTCGTCGATTGTGGTGGTGTATATAATTGTTGATTGTTGGCTGTACTAGAGAAGAAAAATAAATTTGAAAAAAAATCGACTAATGGGCATGACTTTCCGCATTTTCTTAATAACATATGTATGTACAGTGCAAATCCCAAACTAGGATGGGCGTGTAAACGGAAATGACGTGGCTACCGTTGCACTTGATAGAAGCTGCGTGGATGAGCTGCTTCCAACACACATTGCTGGATATCAGCGATGAATGCTGGCAACAAGTGATCCACGCAGCTTCTATAAAGTGCGGCAGCTGCCACGTCATGTCCGCTTACACGCCCGCCCTAACTTTGAGATATGGACTGCATGTATGTACAGTGGTGGCCAGAAATTGATAAACAAACGGTTTTTTCATGATTCCTCTTTTGAAAGTCACTGAAATGTCTCCAAAATTGCAACAATTATTGACAACTTGTTTTATGATTTATACAAAAAATTTCAACCTTCAGCTCAAATTTGGGTTCAGAATTTTTTAGGTTTTTCGAAATTATTGAAGGCAGGTGAAAGACTAGTCGATCCGTTTATTTGATTCAAATAATGTACAACCCAACAGCGCAATCTAGTAAACAATGACTAACATTAAGCAAGTCTAGCACATACGAATTTGTAGGTCTTCCCCTAGTGGTTCTGTAATGTTTGCCTCAAGAGTGTGGCCTGAGTGGCTTTTTAAAAGTACCCTATGCATTCAAAACCACTCCTGCATGTGAGAGGTACGATGAATTGGGTCGCTGCTGACAGACAAAGCCAGGTCGTAATGCAACCATGCCTACGGATACACAACACTTTCCAAAACATGACAGCAAACGTCTGCGTTCATCACTGCCTCAGTCCTGTAGCGTGGTCCCACTTTTTTCCAAGGCAACCTTATCAAGCTTCCGCCAAGTTTCACAACTGGCAGCTGATTCTTTGAATCGGAGCGTTTCCTCTCGTGGCGCCGTACATTACTAGTACCCTTACTGTCAAGCATCATTAATATGTTTTTGTTATTCCAGATGACCTTAGAAACCTGTATCAATCTTCGTTTCAGGCTTGGTCAATCACACTCTACTTCCACTCACTTCACAGCTACTTCTTCTTCTCTTCTCAGACTCTTCTTAGCGCTCTTCTTAGACTTTGAGAAATAGTGAATACGTAGTATATGGTCACATTCCAGAAGGTACTATGTATCCGTAGGCATGGCTGCCACACGACCTGGCTTTGCCTTTCAGCAGAGCAGCGACTCAAAGCATCGTGCCTCTCACATGCCAGAGTAGTTTGGATAGCATGGGGTACTTTTGATGAGCCGCCAGACCAGACCCTTTAGCCAGACGTTACAGAACCACTAGTGGAGGAGCTACAAATTCGTATGTCAATGAAAGACCCACGAAAACACGGGACTACAGAGAGAGACCCCACTAAAGAGTGAATTCATTGATTGACCTCGCCTTCAAATCCAGTTTATGTATTTAATACTTTAGAGGGTTCTGGGCAATGTGCCAGACTTGCTCAATTCTAGTGACTGATTACTTGACTGTTCTGTTAGGTTATACATTATTTGTATCAAATGAACGGATCAAGTGACCTTTCATCTGTCTTCATTAATTTCGAAAAATCCAAGACATTTCAAAGCCAAATTTGAGCTGAAGGTTGAAATTTTTGACGTAAATCATAAAACACGCAGTCAATAAGTTTGGAGACGTTCCGCGGACTTCCAGAGGAGAAATCATGAAAAAACCGTTTGTTTATAAATTTTTGACCACTGCTGTATGTATGTGTGTATGTACATATGTATGTATCTATGTATGTATGTATGTATGCATGTATGTATGTATGTATGTATATATATATTTATGTATGTGTGTATGTATGTATGTATGTATGTATGTATGTATGTATGTATGTATGTATGCATGTATGTATGTATGCCTGTCTGTATGTATGTCCGTGCGCGAAATGAAGTGAGTGACTGATAAGGCAGTAAATGGAATAAACAAGCCGCTAACAATTCTGGGTGCTTGCAGGACGTGCGCTATAAATAATTTGAAATGGCATGATTTCGATAATACCCCAGCATCTATATTTAGGGTAGGCCAAAAGTACGGTAGCAAAACAAATCGGTCATAAAAAAGCAATGTGAACAATGTGAATTTTCAAATCAACAACACCTCTTATTGGTAAAGGGTTAGCAAACAGGAGGCAATATTACTCCTCGGAGTTTCGATTTCTGTTTTGATAAATAAACGAAGACTTCCTGGAAGGTCATCGACCCTGGTGTGTACGGGGGTGGCCAAAATGAAGGAGACCCCTCATTTCACGTTCAATACGGCATTAATCACACTTCCCTCATTTCGAAGTGAATGTTGCCAACTTTAAATTGAAAAGCACATTCAATCTATCACTGAACATCATAATAGCCTAGTCCTCGAAGGAGCGAGGTCCTATAACGCTTTGTTTGAAACTTTGGCTGGAAGAGGTTTCGCACAATCAGAGGTATTGTCGCTGAAAAGTTATCCATACAGCAACCGATTAAACAAATTGTGTGGCCGCTTAGGATATAGCGATCACAGAAGACCCCTTTGAGCTTTGAGCTGCGTCTGGGTACGAGGGCAGCGAGCCTGGTCTTGCATCTGAGTGTGGAGGGAAATTTTAGGAACATTTCCCCACTAGGCTTCCTCTAACCACGGAAACGTGTACCAGTAGAAGCTTGTTAATTTTTTATTTTATTTTATTTAGGACTATTGTTACAATCATTACAATCAAATCTTCAAGCAACGCAAATAAAGTTCAATTTACAATAGCTATAATAAATGTAGAATCAATATATTAGAATATATTAGCAGAAAGAATTTACAGTTTGAAGGAAAAGCAAACAGCATTGACCAAAAGAAGGATTTTTTTCTTGAGAGGAATGGGGGGAACATGAGTGGGCCCGTTTCGTGGAGAGAAAGGGCAATGGCCGTCAACATTGCAAGCCGCGGGAGGGGGCGCGGCTCCGGGTACCAGCTTAGAGGGCCCGCCAACCTCTCAAAGGGCATGCAAGGGGTAAGGGGGCTGAACACGGCTAGCAAAAGTTCACAAAAAACAATTAAACATTCAATATAGAGGATATAGAGGACATAATAAGTGTGCAGGCAAAAACTCTAACAGGGGAGAAGACTAAGAGTCTCGAGGAGCTGAAAAAAAACTAGGTTGAAATCGTGTCACCGTAAAACTTAGATTGGAAAATCACTTACAGTATACAGAAACCCCGCACTCTTCTTACTCAGGGTGCCGCACCGCAAGGGGGGAAAATCCGAACCTGTAACTATTATGTGCGCAATTGTAGAACAGAAATAAAAACAAACCTGCAGAAATCTCGAGTGGGGTGGCGGGGATAGCAATCTGAGGTCTCGTGCTACCGAGCCAGTAGCCGCGAGCAGAGCATTACGACTCAAAAACTTCAAGATACAAAACATGAATCTAGGAGTTAGTTAGCTACTGAAGGAAGTTGCAGTCGCTTGAGATGATCAGCAAGCTTGATCTGAAACGTATGCGAACGCCTCCATTCAAAGAAATCCTGGTCGAGCTTATTCCAAATCTAAATGACTCTAACAGTGAAGGATCCTTCATATGCACGGGTTTTAGGCTTCTCAGGCCATAGGCTGTAGGGATGCCCTCGACACAGATTGATAAATGGGGGAATTCCGAAGATATCACTCAATTCCAAGTCAATTTCATTTGTTATCATTTTATACAACAGCCCAAAGTCAGCAATTTTACGCCGAAATCCTAATGACGCTCCACCAAGCCTACGGAGTCGCTCTTCATACGAAAGACAAGTGACTCCCTTGCGCTTGAAAGAGCGATATGTGAAACTTTTTTGGACTTTTTCAAGTTTATCGATTTGCGACTTCTTGTATGGCGACCAAACGGCTGAGCAATATTCTAGAATAGGCCTAACATAAAAGTTGTAGAGACGGAATAGTAAAGCCGGGTCAAGCATTTTGAAAGCTCTCAAAAAATAAAGTTGCCCTTGCGCTTGCTTTCGCAACTAAGCTGTGTATAAAGGTGTCGAAGTCAAGCTTGTCGCTATATACAACGCCCAGGTCTCTAATCTGACTGACACGAGCAAGTTTTTTGCCACACATGGTAAATGTCGTGTTCGGATGGTTTTTCCCCTAGTCCCATAATGGTAGTTTTCGGAATGGAAATTTCCGAACTCCACTTTTCTGACCATGTGCTCACACAGTTTATCGCCTCCTGAAGTTTACAACGGTCGTTGACGGTAAATATTCTTGAGTCGTTAGCATACAGACTGCAGTGCGCGCCTAGAGGAACGGCATCAATCAAGTCATTTACATACGAAATAAACATGAGGGGTCCAATACATGTGCCCCGATGCACTCCACTAGGAGTTGGATAGTAGTAGGACCGCGTATTATTTATAATCACTGCCCGAACTCTATTACTAAAAAAGCACGAAGAAACGGAAGAAGTCTGCCCTTGATCCCGTTGGCCCCTAACTTTTTCAGTAACAAGGCGATGGAGATTGAATCGAGGGCTTCAGCGTAATCAATGTAGCATACCGATACGTAATTCCCTTTGTCGAACTCTCTCTGCCAGAGGGGTGCGGTGGATATAAGGGCTGACATTGTGAGTTTCCGGCTTGAGAAACCATGCTGGTTCATGTTGAGTAAGCTTTTTTCCTTCAGAAAACTGGTGATTTAGGTCAAGAGCGAAGTGTCTCTTTTTTGCCACCCCTGGGTAGGTGTTGTTGAGTGGGTCCGGGGTTCTCACTAGCGACTGCTCAACTTGTCAATGTTCCCACTTTGATCGTAGCGATGCTTTGCTTTTAGCACACTTATTACAGAGCCCTTCATAAGACCTAAGTTGGGAGAGCTCTATTAGTAGAGCTCTCTTGGTAATTCTCCAATATGATAATGCCACGTTATCCTGTTGGCATCATTTTCTGGACAACCTGCTCATTGGGCGTGAACGCCCAATCTTGCTTCGATGCCACGTATTTTCTATCGAATGTCTTCTTTTTCCGAAGCTCCAACCGAAACAGAAGAAATTTGATATGATTTCACTATTCAGTTTTATATCTTAAGCAGCAGTGGTCCGAGGTATCTTCGGATCGTGATACCTGCTTTTATAATTTCTGCGACAAACATCACTGAATGGCTGGCTGGCTTCCCACCAGCATAATTTCGGTTGCTCATCCTATTTAAAGGTATTCCGACAGCAGAATATCTTCTCGTCCAAGAATGCGATTGCCAAATGAAGTTCATCACGGAATCGAGATCATGTCTTTTACTATCTTCGCTTCGCTCAGAAGTTAGGCATTTTAATGCTACCAAACCTTTTTTTGACGACATGTGCAAACAATGAATTTCAAGAAAGTGCAGATCCGATTGCAGTTTCATCAGCCAAACGATGGATTGAGCGAACTGGCTTCCAGCGCTTCTTCGCACGTATCTACGACAGATTGCTCGAAGAGTGGCAGAGGCGATCCTCTCAGATCTAGGCCTATTGGTTTGTAAAGCCGTAGTCAATGGACTTCGTATCGGTGACCGACGAAAGTTTCACAGAGCCCCTGAATGGTCATGCAATGTGAAACAATCAAATAGCTCGTCGGAGCAAAGCAGTGAGTGGTAGTCAAGCTGACAGGATTTTTTTCTGAATTTCCCATCATAGTATTATATTTACCTTGACCTTGGGTTCTTGCTCCCATGTCTACGGAACCCGACGGGATATGACAAGCGGAAGATCTAGCACTTCCAATATCCTAGGAGGAATTTGGAATCGCTATGATGATATTTCCGCTCCATTTGCTTTTCACAGCTTCAGCAAAGCTCGCGAGTTTATTGGTCAATGGTTTCTAAACGGTGAGTTTTTCCTTGTCGATCTGCATATTGATATGTCTAAAAACAGCCAGACCTCTAGCCCTATTTAATTTTAGCGCATCCTATTCGTGAAGCCCATGGTTGATCATGTGAGGGAGCATTTTGTGCCGGAACGCATGACCATCCTCACTTTTAGCTTGGAAAATCAGGCCTCTAGCTGATTTCTCATGCTCCTCACTAAACAGGCTAGATGCTGCTGTTTAGATGCTAGATCAGGCTTTTCGACATATTCTTAACTAGCTTTCAGTGACGTTATCAATTCGCTTCTGAGGGAAAATCGTCAAGAATACCTTGATTCCGTGCCGTTCGATCTTATGATGCATGGCCAGAATACAGTGAATCTGAATAGGGACTAAGTAGATGGTGCAGCAGGCCAGAATTTTTGCTAGTTTTGGGTGCACTTACACTTCCTTTACTAGGATCATTAATAAAACCATGAGATGCAAAGGACTTCGACGAATCTGCTCACCCAGTGAGCCCGCTATCTGTTGTCTAATTCCGGATCTCAAACCTCAATTTTGCCGTCATGTTTATGAACCACTCATAATGGTTCGCTGATGAGAATGCCAGCAAAAACACTCCAACAAAAATATGGCTGCTCAATGCATTCAGATTACCAGCTTCTTGACGGACTTGACTTGCTCCAGGATGCATGAACTCTCTGAGAAATCTTCATGTTTTTCTCTGGATTTTTTGCTCCGTTTCTAAATCTCATTCTGAATTATGAATTCCTATTTCACTACCAAATTTTTTGACGTTCCTGATCAAGAAACATTTTCCTGCTATGTTTACAGAATGAAGTACTCCATCCCTTGGATAATGCAGGCCGTCTGCTCTATGACTCTTTGTCGATTCACGAATGCAGAATTGCAGTGAGTTCGGAAAGTTTAAGCTTTTCCACCCAGGAAATACCGGACAGACGGTGCATTTCCAGTGCAGGCATGTGTCCTTCTTCAACGAGAAAAGATGTAAAAAGGAAAACTTTACCATGATGACGACCATGTAACATGATGTAGTATTACAGCCTTCCCGCAGCCCTCAAGAATAAATTCTGGTTGTTGACTTATCGAAATTTCAAAAAAATGCATGTACGGTGAAGGAATCCTCTTGGAAATTCTTGCGAATTCTTCCCAAAATGAACATATCACTTGTGATCACTTGGGAGAACATAGAAAGTTTCACACGTACATAGATTAACCTTACGAAGAGAATCACTTACGAAAACCACACTCTATGGACGGCCGAAGGTAGGCTGGGCAGACACAAGGGAGCGCATGGAAAGATGTGTGCCTTGTGGCGGCCACGTATCGAGAGAGTCTAATGAAAGTATTCAATTTCAGAGAACAGAGACAAAATGGTCGAAAGAATAGAATGCAGTAGAAAAGGGGAACACTACTGTCATAAGTGGAGAAGGCCGAAAAGCTTTCTCAGTGACGGCATCTCGAAAACCAAGTGGAGTCGTTCCAGCCGCCAACACTTGTGACAGATGTACGGCGGGAATTCGAACCTGAAGCAGTCCTTACGATTTTTTTTTCCAAATGGTTAACCCGAACGATCGCAATTTTCTTGTTCTTGTTGTGATCAATGGGTCTTCAGTCAGAGATTTATGCGTGAGATTAAATCTCAATTTTCACAGAGAGTATTCCTTTGAGGATCGCACATTCTGTGCGCAGATTGAAAATAATCGGTACAGAAACAACGTTTATATTGCTGCCCCAAACGGGTCCTGACGCACCTCCTGCCAACTGAGCCAGAGGGCTACAAGCTACAGGAACTGCTACAAACAAAAACACAATCAATTAGTTACTGTGACAAGTGGGGACACATAGAAGGCGACGAGCATATGCGCATGTCCTGTTCTTGTACATTTTCCTTTATATTGTAGTTTGTGAAAACGTGCTAATGGGAAGTAGTATTTGATATCTACTCAATTCATTCAGCAATCATTCCACAAGCTTGAGCTTGCTGGAATTCAGCTTGGTGTATACACTCCACCCTCAGAATACACAACCAGATGTTGATGCTAGGAGGATCTCTTGTTTCCGCCTCGGCTTCTCTGATCGATTTACGACTTCTTTGGAGAGCACCGCCTTCTGAACACATTGGCGAAAATGTCGCCCGCCGCCGGGCGACACCCCTGGAATTTGATTCCTTTGCGCAGATCCTCAATTCGTAGCAGTGCTATATTAAGCCGCAACACGCTGTAGTGCTTATAACGGCCAAGTTCTTTGAGCATCTTTCACAATGAAGCAGAATTTCAACGTTGGTCTAGGAGCTTGGAATTTTTCGCTAGTACCGCTCATTTCTGCGGAGGTCACGTCCACCGTTGGTAGGACTCTGCCTAGCTGATGTGTGTTTTGTGATTCTTGGGACAGTATCCACTATCCCTAGGTGGATTTCCAGTACTGAATTCGGTGGCAGACATACAAACCGACAGACCGGCACACACAGAAAGACGGACAGATAGACAGACGTGCAGACAGACGTACAGACAGAAGACATAGCGCTTTGAAAAGAGTAATTATAATGGAATACAGCGTTTTCTTATCATTTCTTTGGGGAAAAGCCATTACTTTGTGGAGACTGTCGCCACGTGTTGTGAAGTCCGTGGTGAACACGCACTTGTTCGCCGACACAAATGAGAGCTTTCTGAGTAAAAGTTGGAACGCCCAGTCGCAGGGTACCATGTCCGAAAAACTCGGTCTGCTAAAAGTGAAACGAGGAGCGATCAAAACTAATTGACATTCCTACAATAATGTGGTCCAACAGCTCAACACTTCTGAGAGGCTTGCGTACATTCAGGAAATTCGCCCAATGATGTGATGGGTTATCATCGTAGGATCTCATCCGACAGCTTCAACACTGGGCAAATTGGGATGAACCTCTTGTCCACTTTCATGCGAATTGCTTCCTGTGCACAAAACTTTAGGCCTGTATCAGACTTTGCGAATTTATGTTCTCCCGCTCACTCATGCTCACGTGAACCTGGGAAAGTGGCAAGGGTCAACTTACGGGAGAGAGGATCTCCCGCCACTTTTAAACACTTTGGTAGCTGGTAAAAAGCTCGGAGCGCTGTGCATCGTTCGGTAGGTTGATGCATACTCCGATTCGCTGGTGCGTCGCTCGATTGACGAAGCTGACACCGGTCTTCTGCAGTGGTACTGCTACTAACGAGATACGAAACGGATAGTGTTTTCTTTGCAAATCCCCGACATTCACACAATGCAATCCCCCTGGAATCAAATATCGAAAAGAGTTCAATAAATGCCAAGTTGGGACGGCGACAAAATGAAGGAGATCTCATGCGCGGCCATTCGTTTTCACATTACCTGAAGGCAAACTACGGTTCACCTAAACGAATCAATTCATCCCGGAAGCGCGGACATTCGTGAAAAGTTGAAAGTGTGAAGTTCTCAAGCTCCGCAAGTGTGCGACAAAAATGACCCGTGTCACTTGTGCTGAAAGCAAGCGCAACTGCTGTTTGCAGCACAGCGCTCACCACGAGGAAAAAAGGCTGAGTTTTCAATGCATTCAATAGCTTCTTTGGCTTTCATACTTTCAGTAGCGGTTTTCTTTACACACGTGCATGTATTTGCGAGCAAACGATCATATCTCTTGGTTTTCTTGCCTAGTTGTGAACCATTACGTGGAAAATAGCAGATTTGTTCCAATATTCAGAAAATAATATTAGAAGAAAGAAATAACTAGAGAAATGGCTATGAGTCTCGCTCGATTCACCACTCCTTCGTTATGTATTGCGAACTAAAGCAAAATAATTTTAGTCTGGTGGACTGCCGGATCATCTCTCGACTGAACCGTAACTGCTTCATCTCGCCTATGGGGTGTTTATTCTTGAGGAAAGGTCGGAGTACAGGAGGACGACGCCACAGGACCAAATCTGATGCCAAATGCGTTCAGTGACAGCTACTTCATCAAAATTCCTACTAGAATTGATTAGTGATTTCGACGTATAATTTGCAAAAACAGTGCGAGCCTGTGACATATGACCCAATAAGCTCAAGAAAAAAATGTGAATTTGAAAGAGTAATCAAGACTTTGCCTTCCTCTGCAGAACAAGTTTAGTTGACCCCGACTTTTTTTGTCATTTGAGCTTGCTACCTAACTTTGGCGTTCGACATTGCTGTTGCACATTTAGATCGACATGCGCCTTTCATTTATCGGTACAATGAAATTATTGCTTTTATGATGTGCGCACATTGTTTCAAAATAAATGTGTACGGCTTTGCAACATGTCCGACTTTCCAAACTCGATAGGGTTGTCTCGCAGTGTGCTTTGGCTCATGCCTGGCACGTCCATGCCAGCCATCGGATGATGGCAAGCCCTGCTTGTGCCCGAGTTGCAATCGGCAATGAGGTCCCTGTATTTCTAAATAGGCATGCAGGATGCGATCGATGTTCTGAGGAACTCAATCAGGTCCGACTGCACTGAAGTAGGGTCAGATGGGCCGTCAAGAGCTCATCGTTGTTCATGAAATAAAGGGAAGGGAGAGCAAGGGCCCTACTATAGCTGAATATTCGTTGCCGTTCACTGCTCTGAGAGTGCACCAACCCACCTCACTTCAACTCAAGTTGTGTTCTCTTCTCGCATGCCAGATTTGTGTTCCATGCAGATTCTCTTTCTTTCTCCATGTTCGCTCTTTACTTGTGGATGATGGGCGTAGACGAGGGAGTTTTAAAATGCGAAATGAAAACGTTCCGCAGGCATTATCTCTCCACATCCATCGATTTCACAGCCGCGGTCATTCAGGAAGGGGGCTTCATCTCTGTGTGGACCTCAAGGTGTTCATCAAGAGTCTGTTTTTCAGATCTGCTCGGCGATTCGCAGAGCAAAGTAAGACAATTCTTTCCTCGCGCTGTCATGCATATAAGGCAGTCGTACTGTCTCGTGCTGTGCGTAGGGCAAAGCTCTGCAGAAACTCCAGAGTTCTGTGAAATGATAACAACGAAGGAAGGTACGAAGAGCAGAGATTTAGTTCTCTTCATAAGATGAGGCAAAGCGCACTCTGAACGAAGCGAACGACGTGGCCGTAAACACAGGGAAGGGCGCGAATACGGAACCATTCAAAAATGTTAATAGAATTCTGCTCCGACTTGCAGTGTATTTATTCATTCAGTTATTTATTTGCTTGTCATGGCTCGTTTGTTGTTTTTTGTGGGTGCCAGACGTATCGTTCATAAATGGAAAAAAACAGTTTTAGAACCAAGATTCGACAGAAACTAAAGAGCTGGTGCAAAGTATTTCCTCTCCAAACTTGTAGGAAGAGGCGGTGTCTCAGAACTCATGGAATCGGCGCAACAGAAGCTTGACCCTGTTTCGAACATCTACTGCGTCCACTAGAAGGAATATCCTGGATTCACGAATAGAACACATCCTTGAATAGTCTAGGTACGCGAAGATGTTCTTCAAAGTTTCAACGATTTGAAATTCACTTCAAAATTGCCAGAAGTCCACTACGGTATAAATGTTATTCTCTACGCAGTAGCGAAGATTGTAAAGTAAGTCATGCATGGTCTAATATGTACTACTTATTTGCTGCATAGTCTTCGCCCTTCATCGCAGCATCGGTAGGCTTGATGAAGGTTTATTGTCAGTGAGTATATACGGCAATGTTCAATGATATCATGAGAAGTCGAAGGCTATTAGTGCAAATAACAATGGTTACGCATTCATTGCTCATCGAGTTCTTGAAATGCATTTTACATCACTCACAAGGTAGATACATGTATAGATTATGTGCACATGGTTGTCCACTCCATGGCAGAGCATTCGGGTATCAGATAATAGGAAAATGGATGAGGTTATATTAGCTTTGTGATAGTAATACAGTAATGCACGCTACAGCAGTTACATTAAATCTAGATCGGCAGTGGCTGAGCGAACGTAAGCCCACAATGCTCCGAGGAATTTCCATCTTCCCACCTGCACCTGACTCAGGAACTAGCAAACCTGCGCTCTGAGGCTGTAGACCCTCCACCTATTCGAAAGCTATACGATGTAGTTTCGTCTCAGTACTATACCCGCAATGAGAAATAACTGTTGCAATCTTTCCGGGATACTTGATGAGCTCATAGGTAGGTTGGTTGACTGGGAAGCAAATAGGTAGCTACTGCTAACAATCGGTGCGTGCAAATTTATTTATTGAAAAAGCGTGGTTCACGATGCGCCTTCATCATGAACGACGCTGCAGCGCTCCGTCGCGCTGGGTCGTTTTAGATTTGAAGATAAATGCCAGGAAAATTTTTTCAGCGCTGTGGAATCATCCTTCTTCGAATTGCGCGCTTCACTAAATCTCAACGAACTCCTAAACTTCAAAATGATAATGCAGGTGTATGAAAGGCTTCAAGATACCTGGATCACTTTCTCGTCGGCTTCCTTTTGCTTTCCCAGGAAAAAAGTTCAAATTTGCCGAAAATATAGGTCGGGAAATTTTTGGCTATTGCCAATACGATGCTCAAAGTAGAGGTTCCGAGCTTTGGTTTGGGTAATTTTCAAGCTGTTTCGCCACCCGCAATTGAATGAAGTTTTGGCACAGTAGGATGTGAATGTATCATCCGACAACGGTTAAGGGGAAGTCTAATGCTTCTCCGCTATCTGGAGGTTGCACTGTAGAACTGCATGGTATAGATCGTTCGCCTCTCTCCACAGCTATTCTGCATGATCGTGGGTAGGTTGAGTGGGTGTTAGCTCATGAGATTAAACTTGGACTGGAGTTCCAGGCTTACGGGGAGTAAACATCAGTGGTCATGTAGGGACATCAGGAACATGATTTTTTGTTGTTGTTCGTACATGACCATTGATGATTTGTGCTCATAGCTTAGCTTAGCTGCAGACGGGAAGGCGGAAACTTCTTGGAGCATTTCAGGCCTACGTTCGCCCAGCCACTGCCGATCTAGACGTGATGTAATTGCTTAGCGTGTATTACTGTCGTACTATCACAATTGCGCATTCACTAGCGCTAAAAGTATTCAAATGCTTTCCCATCCGTAACGTCTTTTATGCTGAACCAGTTTGGCTCAACTTTAAATACTTTTCGAGCACAAGAATCGGCATATTGGTGTTGGATTGAGGAAA
Source organism: Teladorsagia circumcincta (assembly GCA_002352805.1). Classification (NCBI taxonomy): domain Eukaryota; kingdom Metazoa; phylum Nematoda; class Chromadorea; order Rhabditida; family Trichostrongylidae; genus Teladorsagia; species Teladorsagia circumcincta. Next base: position 238,415 of record KZ345051.1, on the reverse strand, counting down.
GAGTAACCAGGCAAATTCCAAATTATTGTGGAAATCTTCTAACCCAACAAAACAATTCACCGCATGAGGAATAACATTGTGCCGATCCAATACTTTGTCCCTTGCCTTTTGAGGTCGCTCAACCTCGAAAGGTAAGGGACAAAGTAATCTTAACTGGAGCTGCGTATAGATTCGGTGAATGAATTCACTGTCTACAGAGGAAAGGTCCTTCATTTTTTTTTCGTAAAACGACGAGTTTCTCGCTCGTAACTGTGGTTCCTTTTTTTCTGCTAAACGTTTTTTCGTCGTTTTCTGTGATGTCTCAATGAAGCCTAGCACATTCGAGTGAATTTCTCCTTCCGTCAAAAGCACACCATGCTGTCGAGATCATTCTTGCAAGGTAAACGTGTGATGTTAGTGGCAATCTATTGCTAGAAGACGAAGTCGGTACCGTAGAGCTGCTATACGTTTGGATGCACAACACCTTCCAAAAGCCAAGTGGTTGAAGATACAATGAATCTGCCCACGCCTTAACTGAAGATCTCCGCAGAGCTCCGACGGTATTCAGAGCGACGAGAGTAAATTCACAATGTTTGCGTGACGTCTTGACGTTTCGATCCAGAGTATCAGCTGCCATCCGTGAATTAAGGCGAAGTCTCGGTTATTGTAGTGCATGGAATAGGTGGGACCCGTGCATTTGGTTCAAGAAGTGGTGAATGAGGATTCGTTCAGCTGGATTTCAGAAGGTTGTCTATCCACACTTATGGCAACTATACGGTACCGTAGGAAGGAGGTCAAATGCTGTTTGTGAGCGTCCTAGAAAACATTAAATGTTGCCACGATGCGCTATAAAAATATCGGCGACCCTGTTTCATACTATTGCAATCCCTTGTGACGCACGCGAATGCGTGCGCAGCTAAACTGATAAATGATCAATTAAAATGTGACCATGACTCACTTATTTTGTGGCCTTCGTGAGATTCCACTGGATGAGTCTCTTCCCCTCACTGTTCGGAGAATTTAAAAGATTGTGCCATGAATGAACTTTTTGAGGCATTATAGGTTCGCATACACACGAATCTTCCGAAGAGTAGAGGGGTAGGTCGCTAAAATCTCTAAAAATTGCCAAGCCTAGGGTTGACACAGCTTATAGGGTTGTAAGGAGAGTTTTGGCCCTTACGATTGTTTAGTGTTCATGGCGTCATATGCGGCTAAATTTCCGGTAGACTGCTACGATTGTCACACCATTAGAGAGCGCGTCTTTTGCGCTATCCAAACCCACTGTAAACTTTGATCCAAAGGACCACTCCCATTTTTTCAAAGCCTTGAAGCAACATGCTCTTCGAGCGAATCCTCACGATTTTGTTTTCCTATTCGAGTTAGGGCAGGAAGGAGCAAAATCAGCTCATAATAAAGGAAGGAGCGAAATCAGCTCATAATAAACTATCCGTTTAGTCCACATTTTTAAAGCACAAGTCACGAAGCGATATCTTTAAAGCTCGTACAGGGATAACGATAGCCTCGAAGTTAGCAAGGGTGGTCGTTTTTCTGTCGAACTTCGGTAAAAATTGACTCAAACATTTGATGGGACCAAATGTGCTTAAAACAGTCAAAAAGACCGCCATCTGTTTTGGGTAATGGTTTCAAGTTACATGGGATAGCTAAAAGAGCACAGAAAATTCAATAAGAGGTGTCGCGATAAATAACTTTCCCGTAGATCCGCCTGCTATTTTCTGCCATCTTTCATCAAATAAAAGCGACCCATTTTTTGTGCGGATTGTGGGATGCAATGTAGAATGGATTCTTCTCATTAACCACTGAACTTCCAATGACTACTTCGATCACGACTAAAGTCAACGAAGTTTGAAAAAAAAACATGAAACATGGAACAAAAAAGCAAACATGAAACCTCATGAGGAGAATGTTGTTCGGCCTGTTAGTGCTCTGACGGTCAACTATAGCAGGCGCAGGTTTTCGAGCGAAGGAACTGTAATATGGGGACAGTATTCGGCACTGTTGCATTTTCACAACCCCAGTAGGGGTGAGATGGCTCGAAAATTTCTTTCGCTGAAAGTTCGCCCATGAGGGTTATCGAGAGTCTTGATCACGATTATGAAATCCATTTTTGGCGCTGGCGCCATGTGGCGCCGCAATCAAAGTTCGCCGAATTTGCTATAACCTTGTGTATGGGGGTTATTTGGGGCCCAGATTACGAATGTGACATTCATTTTTGTCGTTGATGCTACTTGGCGCCTATTTCCTGCTCGCCTGTGCCGTCTCACTAGTTGGATCGCAATCAGGACTATACCCTTGGAGAGAAGAGGGCCCTGAAAGAGTCAAGTACCCTGTGATCTCACACCCTTTAAATTCCGTCATACGGTGCATGGTTCACGACTCCGTAGTCTCACCTCCCTTCCCATGCTTAGTCCCCTAGCAAGAAGTGAGAGAGCTCAGGAGAGCAGAAAATAAGGGTTAAACAGCACGAATGTCAAAAATGAATGTCAATTTGGAATCAGGACACCAAATTACCACTATACAGAAATTTACATCAAATTGGCGAAAATAGCTGTCGTGACAATGGGGCGCCAAGTGGCGCCAATTGGGCCCAAGGGTCAAAAATGGATGTGATATTCGTGTTCAGGACCCTTGACCCCCACAGGCAAAACTTCAGTGGTAATTTTTTGACCCATCTCACCCCACCTGGGGTCGTAATAGTGCAATAGTGCCCAGTATTCTTTGCGGGGCGTCGCAATATCCTAGAATCTTGATATTTACTCCCAGCGAGGGTTGTCATGAAGGCGCCGACTCCTTTCCACGATGCACCTCAGCCGTCGACCGCAGAACCGACCTTGCAAAAAATGTCCAAACGTCCCACTTGCTAGACATCTCTCCTAGGGTCAAGCGAGACGTCGAGGAAAATTTCGAAATACGTCCCCCCCCCTCTCCTATCCCCACCACGGCCCAAGTCCGAGAAAGGCGTTATCGACAAGCCGTGGATGAAAATGTTGATCAACCCTCTCCAAAACTTTCCTGAAGAAAAAAAAGCTCTTCTGCCTTACCCTCCACCGAAATGTCTTCACCAAAGTAGAAGAAGTCAAAGAAAGATTGTTCGCAATCAGTACAATAGAGGAACAAGAAAAAAAACAAGAAAAAACTAGACAGGTAGATGCTATACAGTGCGTCTCCAAATGATAAAGCCACCAGGAAATTGTTCAAAATCTCATGTTCCATAAATTTTCTGAAAAACTGTCCGACAGGAAAAATGTGTCAGATTCAATTGCGAATTCAAAAATCAACATGAAATTTTATGCTGAAAATACCAAGAAATTTTATGCTAATTTTTTCAGAACGGATCGCTCTTCCAACGTCTCCAAATGATAAAGCCACTCAAGAAATTGTTCAAAATCTCATGTGGCATAAATTTTCTGAAAAACTGTCCAACAG
>KZ345051.1:193032-206832 GCA_002352805.1 Teladorsagia circumcincta | reverse complement strand
CGTCCATACTTACGAGGGCTATGTGGGGTGGTACACGGACATCATTGTTAGGTGCTGGAGACTGATTTCAACCGATAATGGCGGATAGGGGCCTCAAAACGCGAAGGTCGTCGTTTCCATTGCATGGCCCGCGTCGACACCATACCGTCCATACTTACGAGGGCTATGTGGGGTGGTACACGGACATCATTGTTAGGCGCTGGAGACTGATTTCAACCGATAATGGCGGATAGGGGCCTCAAAACGCGAAGGTCGTCGTTTCCATTGCATGGCCCGCGTTGACACCAGAGCGTCCATACATACAAGGACTATGGTGGGTGGGACGGAGAACTTATTGGTAGGTGCTGGAGACTGATGTCGACTGATAAAGGCTGATAGGACGCGTAAGAACCCAATAGTTGTTTTGACTGACCCTAGACCATGTCAATTGTAGGGTTTGTCGTTAGGTTACGAGAGCTCGACTGCATCTATTCCTCAAACTTTTAGATGTTTACATTCTACGAAGAGCTGTAAGAAATGATTACTAAATCACTAAGACTGTACATATCGCCTGCAGCCGTCAGGTTATTCGACCGCTCTACTGTATCTATTCCGAAAAACTTTCAGATGTTTACATTCTATGAAGGGCTGTAGGCTATGACTCCTTGATGATTAAGACTGTACATATCGCCTGCAGCCGTTAGGTTATTCGAGCGCTCGACTGTATCTATTCCAAAAAAAACTTTAGAAGTTTACATTCTATGAAGGGCTAAAATGACTACTAATAATCAACACCGCGAGTATAGCCAGCAAAATTAGCGAGCCCTATAGGCACGCAAAGTGAAGGTGCGTTGCTTTCATTACTCAGCTCACGATAACGTCAGATTATTCCCACTAGCAATTGCTATGAGGAGCAAGGAGTTATCGTTGATTAATGTCTGGAAGTGATAACGACTGATAAAACTGATAGGGCGTGTCAGAACACAAAAGTGGTCTATTCTTACATAGCTCGCGTCTACACAAGAGCGTGCATACTTACAACTGTTATTTGGGATGGGACAGGGGCATTGATCGTAAATGAAAGAGGATGATAACAACTATAAAGGCTGTCAGAGCGCCGTAGACCGCACAAGTCGACATTCCTTTACGCAGCCTACGCTGACACTAAACTCTTACTTACAAATGTTTTGTTGGGTAGAGGGGAGGTAGTTTTGATATAACCAATTCAGCTTGGCAGAAATGACGAGAGATACACTTTATTCCCAATGTAATACCAAAAGGGCCAGAAGTTATCACTACGTTCAGAGTTTTCAATGAATGTGAATGCAATTCAGAGATAAAGAAGCTCTCTTATTGTAAGTGAGCATGTTTCATTTTTATTATGAGTTTAACAGCGTACCCCAATCTTCCGCTAATTTATCAGAATTTAAGAGGAACCAGTTTAGCTCCGCACGTTGCTGCACAACAAGTGATAGGCTTCAGTATAATTTGAGAACTCTGTTGCATTTGCTGAAGAACACTCGTTTATACGATCAACATACTATAAAATGGTACTATGCTTCGTGAAATACATTAGGTTATGTTTTAAAGCTCACCCCATTTTCAATGAAGCCTGCCGTGCGATGCGCGCGACAGCCCGCTAAACTAAACTGGTATGTTAAAAGGCAACGTCGCACTTTCGCTGCGAGAGCTGTATGGGCTTCGTGCGTAAGTGATGAACGACTGCCTCAACATCGATGTCGAAATTATCATTCCTCAAGGTCTCAATATCTTAGAAAACAGCCATGTTGCATCGAATGTAAGCACAATTTACCGGTCGAATCATATTTGTGTGATGGAATGAATAGCCCAGAACTCTTTACCGTTTCTCTTCGAGAATCTTCGATACATTCTAGAGAGACTCGAGGAGGAGAGCGGTCTGATGGAGGTAGGGACTGGCAGGCAACGCAAATGAAATAAACAGTGCCTATTTAAAACCTAGTTTCCAGTAACTTCTGCTTTCTCAAAGTAATGTTCTCATCAGTTCTTCTTGGGAGTAATGAGTCTCGTTCCTCTTCAAACATGTTTCCGACCCACCCTGCTCACTTCTTCTTGGAACCGTCGCTTCACATCTGCTTAATCCGCGTAAAAATTTGCGTTTCAGAGCTCCTTAACACCCCTTATCAGCTATTCTCAATCAAAGTTTTCCACCTAATATGTTCCTGGCGCACCCTCCCCATATCTCGTAGGAACTAACACTTCATTGTTGCTGGGACATGGCTGTGACTTCGTGAAATTTGCATTTCAGCGCCCCTTATCAGCCCTTATCAGCTATTAGCAATTTTGTTCCCCTATCAAATATATTCCGTCCCACCCTGCCCATCACTAGTTGAAGCCGTCGCCTCACTGCTGCTGGGACACCGCTGTGACTCTCGTGAAATTTGCGTTTCAGCGCCCCTTTTCAGCCCTTATCAGCTATTACCAATTTTGGTCTCCCACCAAATATGTTCCCGTCACTTGTTGGAAGCGAAACACCACTGCTCCTGAGACATCTGCTTTGGATTTCGTAATTTTGCATTCCAGCGCCTCTTACCAACCCTCAACAGCATTCATCAATTTCGGTCTCTCAGCAAATAGGTTCCTGTTCCACCCTGCCCATCACTTGTTGAACCGAGTGATGGGCAGAGTGGAACAGGAACCTATTTGCTCAGTGCTGCTGGGACAGCTGCAGTGAATTTCGTGGAATTCGCGTCTCAGCGCCTCTTATCAGCCCTCATCATCTTATCACCCTGCTCATCAGCTTATAACCTTCTAGCTCTCACCAGATATGTTCCCGTCCCACTCTTCACATCACTTGTTGGAACCGACGCCTCACTGCTGCTGGGAAAGCTGCAGTGAATTCCGTGAAATTCGCGTTTCAGCGCCTCTTATCACTCCTTATCAGCTGTTATCAACTTTGGGTCCCCCACCAAATATGCTTCCTTCCCACCCCTATACCATACTAGAAACACAGCGCGCTTGGCTTAGTGAATGCTATGCCGGTCTCGTGTCTGCAGGGCCAAGGGTTTTTGTCCTTGATGTGCGAAGACTATGCTTTTTTCAGAAGTATGGTTAATGCGTTTGCGAACCACTTTTGCGTTCAGAAAACCTTATCACAGCGAAATCTGTTGTTTGCAAAGGAACTGGACCGTTTCAGTTGATTCTTCTGATCCTCCTTCCTTCTACACACCTGACACGTCAAAGTTCTGAATTTGCTAGAATCTGCAACCAGGGTCAGATGGCATGTTGCGGAGGAGCCTCATAAGCATTTGGCATTAAATCTTCCTATTCTCTCTCTCCACAGGAACACTGCATGCGTGACTGGCCCTAAGACTCATGAACTTGCACCATAATGCACTCTCTAGTCGTTTCCGGATCGAATTAGTGTGATATTCGTATTCACAAGCTCTAACTACATCTGGGAACACATTGCTAGGAAATTTGTAATTTTAGTCTTCAAAAAGGGCCGGGACGCCGCAGGCTTGGGCAGCGGTCAATGTAACGTTCTGGAGATGCGGTGTGAAAATGAAATTATTTTCCCTTCTGGTGCCCCTATACATGACGTTTTATCGATCGGAATCTTCTTGTCCACGAAATTTGTTTTCATGGGTCATGCAGAACACATCAGCTCCAGACGGTATAGCATCCATGGTTGCACACACTTTTGCGATGTAAAAGTTGGCTATAAATATGTCACAAGGGGTAGTTTGACTTCGTGAAGACGATGGTCATACCTTCTCGGCGAGAAAACGCCTCGTTCATGCGCATACGCTAGAGTGTCGCAGTACCAAAGTTAGAATATTGAGAAAAAAATTCGTAGGAAACGGGCAACCTACCTCTATTAACGTGCTATGGAAAGAGCAAAGAAAATAGAGCGAGCAGATGTTAATCCGCCTCTACTACCATTGGGCTCCCGCACTAATTTTGGGAGAAAAATCCTCGTAATTTTATTCACTGCATCGTTCAACAGGTTCGGAAGGTAGGTTTTCAATCAGCGTTCGAGACGCATCAGGCGGTATGCGTCCCATTATAAACGATCACTTCGACTTGACATCCTCTCCTTGTGTGTAGGAGCGCTCTGGGTGCTGTTTTGCTAATTTTCTGCAACCACAAAGTCGGAGGGACCCACTCCATGTTGACGGCTGTCTCGAAAGGCATTTCGGGCTCTCATAAACTTTAACAAGCCTCGTAATCGTGTGCATATGAGTTATTGCGTTGAATACTCATTAAAACCCTGCTTGCTCTCATGACTGTCCTTCATCAACCTCTTGAGGAGACTTGGGTGGGTGGTTCGTAGATTATAGAAAGCACCCTATTTAGAGATAGTTGCCAAGTGGTCCAAGTCTCCCTCCTGGCCAACAACACAGTGCTGCTGGTTCTTCACGGAGTAGGTGACCGACGGTGAATACTTAAGATGAAACGGTTTCACCTTGTCGAGGCAGGGTATTGTACCACTCTTCAACGGCTCAGTGACAGGTGTAGCGTCAGAGCAGGTCATCTTGGTTTTGTAGTTGGGAAAGCTCCGATGAGCATATCATATGCTCCTCCCGGCCTCTGCTGCGTCAGCTATAGTACTGCTGGATCCTGCTCCCTAGGATCTTCTTTTATTGCCTCTCTGCATAGGTTCGCGAGCTCGGACGCGTGGTGGCGATTGTGTGCTGCTTGTGCGGCTCCACTTGACGTGTCAGTTTGACAGCATCCGGAACAGAACATCCCTCGTTGACGTTTTTCATAACGGAATCTTCTCATACGCTGACACAAAATTTGATGCGGTCCAATTGATGACTGTCGCAGTGCTTCTTGAAGCTTGCTGTACTCAAAACGTATCGGGAATTGGAATCTCCCTCAGAAGAGATTATGGTCCGATTCTGTGTGAATCATTAGAACAGCAGCGACATCGAACAGACAACGCTTTCGATTGAAAATGATGTGATCTATCACGCTGTGGAGCGTTTGTCTGGTGACCCCCAAGCCTAGCATAGATGAAAGGGCTTTTTAACTGTGAGTTAACATGTATGGTGTTGGTGAGCATGATAGCTGTGACAATCCTGTATTTCATTCTATTCCAGGAGTACCGTGTCGATGTGAAGTTCTTGCGTCGTTCCCCTTGCCTGTTGAAATCCACCAATTCCACATTGATTGCCTCATCGTAGCTTGATTTGATGCATAGGCGACGAAGATTGTCCAAGCAGGAGTTTATCACATCCTCTCAATCTCAAACGTCCAATCATGGTACGAATCGATGTTTTTGACCAACCTCGTGGTGATACCCACATGACCCACGTGATTTTAAAGTTTTCTTTCGTGATGTTCATAAGAATTTTGAAGTTAGTAGAATTGTTTCCTTGGAAAAAAATGCAAAAAATCGAATTGAAATAAAATTACTCTTGCCTTGCGCTATCACATATAAAAGAAGGTAGGGAAAATTCTTTCACTAGAGACAAACATTTATAAATCAATCAAACCTAATAACACACCTGTACTCGGTTGCCCGCCAAAAATAAACGAAGAAGCTTGAAGATGCGTTGATAATGACGAGCCAGCCGATCAACTGATTGACGGCACTCTCAACTGAGAGATGATTTAGCTAAATCAGTACCGCAGTGCCAATGTCACAAAAACTACTGCCAGAGTGACCCTTCATTAGGAACAGCAGGTTTCAAGAAAGCGTTGTGGTAGCGACACGACACGGATGCGTGATACGCTGGTGTGCAACACTTAAAGACGGAGAGTATAAAATAACATAACTTATCAGTAACTTAATTGAATTAGAAGAAGTTGTGGGAGTATGATGCAAAGGTCTTGAAATCGTGCATAACAAAGTGGACCTCAATGTATATCAATCTACCCTGCTTTTCAATTTGGAGCCCAAAGGGACTGGCCACGCGAAACGAGGGACCTGGTAGAACAAGACAAAAGGGAGTGTACCGGCAAGGAAAAAGTTACTGTGGAAGGCGATGATGTTTTTGAGAGCACCAAGTCTCCTAGACAGCAATTGCATAACTTCACGCAGAGAAGAATCATCAGAAAACTAGAAGAAGGAAAGTTTGTTACTAGTGTGGTTAAAGAGCTCGGTGTGTTCACAGCATTGCCTTACGTGCATGGTAAGCGATACGAAGCACAGACACTGCTGCCCATAGAGGTGAAGACGGTGGATCACAAGCGAACCGCAACAGCAGGTGATTGCTACACTTTGCTCTGCTACGACCAACAGTACTTGCTGTTCCTTTGAAATCCGCATATCGGCGGTAACATTTACTAAGTACCGAGACAATGGAAATGGATCATGCATTAGGAGGAACGCGTGCTCTTTCGAGCAAATTTCGAATAGGTGGTGATTTTAGACTCACTCACACATGGCGAGAATAAGAATATCTACCCGAAACCATCGCTAAAGTGATTGTTTCGATAGTTCTTTCAACATGGTGTGAGGAGGCATAAAGTCGCAGGGGCGTACCGACCTCCCTACTTGTGATCGCCGAATGAGTTCTGATCGACGTCATTGATACTGTATCCCTCTCTTACGTGTGCCTTTTCGGCATTGCGTCCGATCTCAATTTTTTTAGTATGGATGACAATGTGCGAGCGCATCGAGCAGCCTAGGTGGAAAACTTTTGAAACGCTAGGATACACGGCGATTAGTTAAGTCTGCCCGCCACCCCCCCGTTTAAGGTCTTATGGAAGGCGTGCGCCATGCATTCAATGGAGCTATCGTAGCGCAGCCCGGTTGCCAATAACGCTCTGCAATTGTCCATCGGGATGTTCGATGGATGAGATCCCTCTTCACAAAATCTGTCGACCAACATCGCGAGCGCTATGGGAGCACGTAGCAGACATGCTCCCATAACGCTCGCACGTGCTTTGTGTTTCGCAGTGTTCATACACCCCATAAAAACCAGCTACCCTCTTCTGAAGGCTCGCTATGAGCTGGGGCAACTTCACCCATCGACCGCTCAAGTCACTGGTCTTGCAGCAAAGTGTCTTTTCCAATCGTTCCACTGCTCGGCTCTATCAGTTACGCTCTCATTATGGTGTAACATTTCCTTCTATGTCTGTCCAAAACTTCATAGGTTAGCTAGCAGTGAGGAGTCATGCGAAAATTACTCCCTTTTCTGAGCTTTGCCCATCAGTATAGTATATTTGGTTGTCGGGAATGTCCTTGCAGTTTTCAAAGCTTCGCCTTATTGAAGTCGGAAAGTCTTCATTTTTAAAAGTTTCAACAAGCTGACGACAGCTCACGTTTTTGCTTTTCCACCTCGTGGGACATGAGCTGTTTGGCAGCCACAATTTCCTTAACGCGCAAGCACGTCCCGCATCCTGCGAGGTTTATTCTTGAAAACCCAACTTCAAATGCAACGAAACAGAGGTGAATAAGAGCCGTAAGGATTGATCAGGTGGTGGTGCTCCACAAAGCCTGTCTGATCCTTTCACGCATGAAGTGCTACCGTTTTCTCGGAACAAAGAATCCGTGAGCCAAGAATAAAAAAGTCTGTCCAGTATAGTGGAAGGGAGCCCTTTGATCGCATGAAAACTATATACAAAGATGCGATCGGGAATGTCCGGCTGAATATCTTAACACGTTGACGACATTCTGACGCGCATGCGCGTCAGCGTGTTGGCGCCGGTTTTTTTCCGCGAATGCTCAAATTCTTCGCATTTCTTTTGTGCTCATTCTACACGCCATACATTAGCAAACATTATAACCACGTGGCTCTCAGAATGGTCGAATATTGTTTAGTTTGGCAGAGGTTTTCCAAACCTTACTGAAAACTCTGCTCAGCTCATTCCTTGTTTTCTATTCATTAAGGTGAACATGCTGATAAAAATCGATAGCATTAGTGAATAGAGACCTATTCGTATGAGAGGATATGTGTTTTTACTGGAACAAACTCGTCGAAATAAATTCTAGAAAACATTAGAGCGAAAGTGTGCAAAATTTGCTTTTTCATGACCTTAAAACGCCATTTTGGTCAAAATTTTACTATTGTAACTCCCGATAAGTTAGACACATTGAACAATATCGAAAACACTTGGTCGCATCCAAGTATTGCGTATTTACAGCTTAAAACCCATGGAATTGATGCTAGGCGGCGGCGCTCGCAAAATCGCTATTGTCCCACGCGGTGCGAAAACCCAAAACGTGCGATGTCGTCAAGTGTTAAATTAGAGGTGGTCGAATTATTGCCATAGTTGAGGGCGACTGCAACTCAACAAGGCAGCTCAACCACCACATAAATTGAAGAAAGCACATGAAGGCTTGGAGAGGTAAACGGAAGAGGTGTTCTGGATGTTACATAACATTTTCCAGAGAGCACGGACGCGCAGCGGTCGCAAAAAAGAAGAAGGGTAAACACGCGCCGCAGAAGATTTTAAATTTTTTTTCATTGAATATTTTAATGACAAATGCAAATCTGTCACACAGTGCCATTATTTACATTTTACAGCTTGTGTAGAATTGTTTTTACACCTAGAGTTTGCTATATTTGCTTGCTCACTCAAGAATAAAAGTCGAAGTTTGAAGGAAATTGAAAAAAACAGCGTCTAAATGTCCCACGAGGTGTGCGAAATGGGGCTCGCTATGGCGTCACGCTGTCGTCAACGTGTCTGAAAGGTAGACGTTCCCCTGCTCAGTTACTTCGAGCAAGTTCTTCTGTGCATGCACTTATGAAGAAAACACGTGTGTGCAAGTAATTGTTTATTAGTTATGAACTATTCAAGCACGTCTCTCTTTTGCAAAGAGTGTTTGAAAATAAGTTCTCTGCTGTGCTGTGAGCACTAAGCAGAGCTAATATTTGTACGTATATTTTCAATTATAGGTTGTCCGGAAATGATTGCGGGTTCCTGACCTCCATCTCCGAAGCAATATATCTCAATCCAATGTCAACGTTTTCAACCACATAAGAAGGTGTTGTAAACACGCATCTTCCATAACAAAAGGCATACTCGACTGATGCAGGAACTCAGGATGTAGGAACGTCAGAAGCTCAAAAATTGCTGAAGGTCTGTTCCACCATCTCTCGGTTTTCAAATCTTTTTTTGCCCACGAAGCTGTCCAGGTAGCTGAAAAAGTGGCGGTTGGTGAGAGAGATGTCCAGTGGGCACACCATGTGAATCAAAGCTGGATGGGTCGACTCGGCGTCGTTTGTGCGGCATTTTGATGGGCGTCAACATGGAGAACAGTTGTTTTCCCTCCTCTGAATACAGGCCTTGCTGTTTTGGGTGCATTACGTCGGTGTGATAGACAGACCTTGGAACTGTATCATGTTCAGCCGGGTTCAGAGAGCTGGGATGCATCATTACTTCGAAAAGCCGCTATTCACCACCGTAGGCACCATCTTGTGGGTTTCCTGCTTCGGAAAAAGTTTTCGATATTTATTGATGCCTAAATTTTTACAAGCTTGCTTAATCCTGTTGCAGTGAACTCGAATCCCGTTGTGAACAATGAAATTTTCTGAAACTTGGGCATTCTGATCGAATAAGACAAATTGTGAAGAGGGCCCTAGAGGGCGACTTTGCTGCTGCTCAGTCTTCTCATGCGGTGCCCTTTTATTCAGCTTTCTTAGCTTACCAAGTTTCTCCAAGCGATCCAAACTTTTCGTTATGCCTGCTTCAGGTTATGCTGCTTCCCGCCGTCACTTGCTTGGGTCTTCTTCTGCCTGCTCCTCAGAATGGTGTCGTCAGCACGAGAGTGACGCCCACAGCCCCCCCCCCCACTCCGAATTTCGAATCCCCTCCACCAAAAGCTTCGTAACCATAGAGGCAGTGTGCATTTGTCGACTCATCCTTGGCCTCACACAACAAACCTCTTCCGAACTGTCTGCGCAAAAGCCATCCCGAATTTCGATTCGAAGAAGTGAACCTGCTCAAACTGATGCTTTGATGGCTTTGATTCAAACCTTTGAAGAAAGCTGAGTCACAGGTTCTTTCGGAACACAATAGCTCCGTCAGAAAGAGAAAGAAATGAGCTTCTCGAGGATGTGCACCAGTACAGCGATCAAAAGAGAAACGTCAAAACCCGCACTCATTTCCTTACAACCTAATGAAATGGTTTCGTCTTTCTCCAAAGTAAAAGTCTCCCCCATCAAAGCACTATTTCTTTTGCACAACACACTCATCTGGCACACACTTTCAGCCCTCTACATATCATGCAATTCGTTCTTTTCGCCGATTTTCATGGGGCGCTAGAATGTCAGAATACATTGTAAGGAAGGAGGCGGTGGGGAGATCAGATTGATTGGGAAATTTGGCAAATTTATCGTTTATGTGGAGAGGGTGGAAATTTTGAGCGCGTATCGAGATACTGCGGGGCGCCCTTCCTCAACCACACTGTGCGGGCGTGCCCGTCCACAGATTGTTTTCTAAATTCTGGAATGGATCCTGACTCCCACCGAGTTTACACAAAAAAAACATAAGGAACACAAGCCTTATAAAATGAACTCTCTGTGAGACTTAAAATTCATCTACATTATAATAGAGATACCCGTTTGCAAGGAAATTGTGAGAAGTAAAGTAACTTGCAAGATCCTCACCTTGGCAAAGGTGGTTCCAACATTGGCAATCCAATAGCATATACTAATAGCCATGATAATCGACAGTGAATTTAAAAGATGCCGTATTCCCCTGACAGATTGTTGGTGTGCAAATATCGCTGCAATGATTCACTTATCGATAGTAGTCTCTAATGAAGCTATTAGCAAGGGAATTAGTAACAACGAAATCAAATGCGGGCCTTCATGAAATGCTCTGTGGGCTCGCGGTATTTCCCGTTCAAGAACTGCTGCTATTGAATGACGATCCGTTACAATAGTGTATCAATTTATCGGCGTACTGCTCAGGGATCGCCTCTTCTGAGTTTGCTCCAATAGGAAGGCGAAAAAAATTAAAAATCATTCAAGGCTGAGGCCACCTTTTGGCGCAAGAAAACCGGATTATCAAATTTTTTCGTATATGGTTGAACTCCAACCCACACTTATGGTTTCTGAGAATTGCAACATGATTGCAACGTATCATTGAAGAAAGTGGACGCGTATGACTTTTGTAGTGCTTGATGTTGTTCTGCCTAATGTTGTTACGATGGAACTTCTCTATTCGGTCGACGTTTCGGACAAATCGTCGTCCTCAGGACCTGAAGCGGGTTCGAAGTCCTAGGTTTGTAACTCACCCGCTTAAGCCCCACGATACATCTGAAGAAGCACAGAGAAGCAGCATAGAGGAATCCCAACAAGGAAACCAACCTCTGCAGCTCCACCGGCGCCACGGTTCACCACTCTCTTGAATAGATGGGAAAAAATGAGACACACTTGACACACATGGTGAGGACGTCATACGTGCAGAATGCGAATATCTCGCAATCCACATAAGGAAATGAAAGGTAAGAATTTATCTGTGATGGCAATGCACTCATTGCGCATATTTAAGTTTGGATTTCGCACGTGGACATAGAATGCTTCCAACATCTTCCTAGCACCGATGTCATCCTCGCGGGCAAGGATTCTGCATTCGATATCAGAATCATTGCATCATTGGTCTTCTAACCGGTGCTTGCCAAGAGGAGTAATTAGGTTCCCCCTTCTTTTCCCACCCAGGTATTCTTTACCGCGTATGCCTGGCATCCTGCCAGTCTCTCCCATATAAACTTCTTTACAGGTTGGACACTGGAGTTGGTATTCTACTCCTCGTTGTACACAGCCTCCATGCCTTCCATATGGGCAAATCACGCAGCTTCCGGCAGTACATATACTGTCGTACAGGCATTAGCGTAAAGAACACCTAGCTGGGAAAAGGCGGCGGAATCCAGTTACTCCTTTTGGCAAGCACCGGTTAGAAGACCATGACGGCAATGATTTGAATATTGAGTGCAGAATCCTCCCCCGCGAGGATGGCTTCGTGCTAGGAAGATGTTGGAAGCGTTCTATATCCGCGTGCGAAATTTAAAGTTAAATAACCGAAATGAGTGCATTGTCATTACAAGAATTCTTGCCTTTCATTTCTCTGCACTACTACGTCTTCACTGTCATGTGTGTCAAGTGTGTCTCATTTTTCCGCATCTGTTCAAGAGAGTGAGTGAACCGCGTCGCCGGTGAAGTTGCAGAAGTTGGTTTCCTTGGTTGGGATTTCTCTATTTGTGCTTCTTGAGATGTATCGTGGGGCTCTACCGGGTAAGTTACAAACCCATAACTTCGAAGCGACTTTAGGTCCTATAGACGACGATTGGTTCGAAACGTCGACCGAATAAAAAAGTTCCACTGTAACAACCTGTACTGCTGCAGAACATGATCAAGCAAGATATTCGACATCCCAGGTTTCAAGAAGACCGAACAAGGAATCTACTTTTGTAGTATTCTGGGAAGCATTGAGTTTTTCGTAATTCAAGTGTTTGTCTCCCGGTCTGAACATGACTATCCGAATATTCCGAAAAACACTACAAGTCTTTGCCTTTAAATAGGTTGTGCAAAGTGCTGGAGCTCTGGAGGGCGTAAACTCGGGAGTGTCGCTTCAAAACGATGTGTGTCCGCATTTTCTTCAGAAAGGCAAACAGACGATAGGAAAAGCCTCACCGAATAGGCAAGAGATTAGCTGAGTAAAACATCCGCAGCATGTAGGGTGTTCCAAAATTATGGCGACAGCATATCACCTCACCTGCCACCTGTCGTTTCGTCATGCATTTGCTCGAGCAAGCGAAAAAAACCTCAGCATTCATCCTTGTCGGCTGCAAGCGACCCAGCAGATTCTCCTCTTCTGAGAGACACGTAGCGTTTCGCTCAGAGTTTTCTGAAGAAGTCTGATCATTGAGCCGGCGGTCATCCAGGAGCTCGTTTGACGTTCTGAAGATTGAGTCAGTAAGGGTTCTGATCCAGCGCTCATCACAGAATCGCATAAGGTGTCCGACCCACCTTATCTTCGATTCCTCGGCGAAAACGGCAGCGTCCCTGTCTTCGACCCTTGGCGTAGTTCAAAACTCTGGATTTCCCTCTGCACTCGCGTGTGGGTTACTCCAAGCATCTTCCTCCCGACAGCGCGTTGCATAACGCTAATCGCATGCTCGTCCTGCTTGCCCAGAGTCCAAGTTTCTGAGGCGTAGGTTAAGGCTCAAAGGACTGCAAAATAGAAGAGGTAGGCACGACGCAGAATGTTTTTCGTCTTCTTCACTCTTCTCTTAGTGTTCTTAAACTCTTCCAATGCCGCGTTTCCTCCTGCTCAGCTCTAGAGCCAGGTCGTTCATCATCTTACCTAGGTACACGTATCTGAAGCATTTGGTGATGTTCGTTTTGTTGAGCTGGGGGGGGGGGCATCAGGTACCAATCCGTTTTTCCTTGACATAGTCTTCGTTAGGTTCCACATTAGAGCGACCTTACCACAGGCGCTTTTGGAGTCAGCCAACAATCGATCGGCAATCGGCATTATAAGAAGGATATCGCCAGCAAACCAAAGTTCTGCTATTCCTTCAGGTGAACCAACGTAAGAGAGACGGCACCATTAGCTCTCGCAAAATTTTAATGAGTCTCGCAGCCGTGTGGATATGGCCGATCGTACTGAGCCCTCTTCGGAACCCTGCTTGCTCGCATGGCTGCCCTTCATCCAGTATTCTGCCAAATCCTGTTGAGGATGACTCGAGTGAAAATCTCATAGATCACAGGCATTAGGCAGACCTTGCGATAAAACAATGCCGTCTAGGTCTCCTTTCTTGTACAGCAACACAGTCCTATTAGTTTTCCACTCAGTGGCTACCTTGCATCCTGATAGGGAGCGGGAGAAGAGCCGAGCCATATATGATTTATTATAACTGGCGGTTTATTCTTCAGA
>KZ345051.1:152263-172300 GCA_002352805.1 Teladorsagia circumcincta | reverse complement strand
AAGCCAAATGGACAATGACCTCTCAATCGAAATAGGGCGACGCCGAAGAGCAGAATGGGCAACATTCAATAAATATCGGGATGTGCTTGCGGACAGGCGGCTTGATGCTCGAGTCAAAGCCCGAGTGTTTAACACCCATGTGCTACCGGCTTTGACATATGGAATGAAACTTGGAGCACAATCAAAGAAGAAGAAAGGAAACTGACGCCAACTCAGAGGGCAATGGAACGAAGAATGTGCGCTGTGACTTAATGCATAAAATTCCTGCTAGAGAAATTCGAAGGAGGACCGGTGTCAGGGTAAGATCCAGACTATTTATGACTCGAAGAAACGATGGGCAGGACACGTTGCTCGTCTTAACGATAACCGTTGGACGTCCCGAGTGACCAATTGGTATCCCACCGGAGTGAAAAGGCAGCAGGGAAGACCCCCAGCCAGGTGGAGTGACCCATTAGAAAATCATTTGGACAGAGATGGCAACAAGTGGCAAGAAATCGAGATGAATGGCATAGATGCGTCCTGCAAGGATGGCGAGATCACCCTTGAAGAGCGGACATCAAGGTATTCAAGGTATGTGTAGTATGTGTGTATCTCCGTCTGTCCCTCCACAATGAAGTTATAGGGGAACTCATGGAACAATCAAAACGCTAACAAAATATGGTAGCTAGGATTTTGACTATTAATGTTTTGCAATGGCATGGCTGTGATAACACATGGAGTGAAGATTTGGAAGATGTCATGCGGGCAAGGGTCAATTTCGGTAGGGTAGGTTTGGAGAAAGTTGCCATGGTCAAAGGCGATCTTTTTTGATAATAAATGCTAACATTTGTTGGGAGGGATGTGGTCACACGTTGCTTACTCGAGATCCCGCTTCGACATTTCTAGTTCGAGCTGGCCCACAATTACTTTGCCACCGTATTTATGCCTCACCCTGTAGTAAAAGCAACCAATTTCCCCAAGGGGTGCTGGAGAACTCCGCCTTCAAAAAGGAGTTAAGTTCTCGAGATACATCGTATGGCGTAGGCTGGAGATCTGTGAGACTACTGTGCGACAGAAAATGAGTAGAGCACAGTTGATGACGCGAAATCATCGCAAAAGTCAAGCCAAATCCCCCAAAATCTGTTGTCAAACTGGTCGAAGCAGGGTCATATTTGTCGCATTGTACCTTTTCAGCATGTGCTTACTTGGCCTACTGTTTTTTTCAATATGAGTTTTTCTGTCTGCCCGTGACATCTGTAAAAAATTAAGAGAAATACAATACAAACAGATGGTAAAGAGTATCGGGTAGAAAGCCGAACTCAGTGCAGCTGGCCCAGCATGCACACATTGTAGAGAAGTTGGCTTGATTTCCGCGATGATTTCGTGACTTCGAATGTGTCGTACGCATTTTCCGTCAAACAGTGATCCCAGAGTTTTTCCTGCACACCCCACAGGGTATCTTTCAAGAAATTGAGCTTTTTGAAGGCTGAATTCTTGATCAGCCCTTCAGAGGATCGGTTGCCTTTCCTACAACGCGATTTCGTAACGAAAAGCTGAAACGCGAAAAAGAAGGTCCAGTTCTCTTCTGGGTCTTATATGTTGCAGGATTCCTAACGAAATGCTTAACAACCACATGGACGGGTACGGCGCGCGGTCAGAGTGCATTGCAAATCTCCTCACTCTTTCGTAATTGCGCCTTTTCTTCTGAATCCGAGAGCGACGCTACTTTCGCCTCCGCCTAAAAAAGAGGGATAGGAAACAATTTGGCAGTTACATCAAACAGCAACTAAGTCCAATCGAGGAGCATGGGGTGGACTTGTATTTTCCCAATATTGACGAAGTGGCTCATCCCTAAAGAATGAGAATGAAAAGTTTTCGTGTTTCGGAAGAGGGGCTGATGTTGAGGTTAAAATTCATTTCTATTGAGCACGTTTTCCTTTGAAGTCTTCCTCAGAAACACCATATCATGTGAATTTCCAAGAACTTTTTAGATGGACTTATGTTTATGCAAAGCAGTGTAGCAACAGTTGATTCTATCGGATCTTCCAGCTAAACTTTAGTCACGTTCGGTGTCAGTAACCACACTCAAAACCTTCGATGCTCCATCCCTACACAAGCATACCAAACTATCGCTGTACAGCACATTTTTCGCAAATGTAAGACTAAACGAATGGTTCACGTCATGAGCTGATTCCGCTCTTTCCTTCTTGAGTGTAGGAAAAAAAAACGCGCTCGTGAATATCACCTAGATTGCAGCAAATTTGCTTACTTGTCAAAAATTTATCTGTGAAGAAGGGTGAAACTTTCCTGACGACCTAATGCCTCGAGTGAGGATATAATGAAGAAAGATAGCTGGATGTACGAATCTACTACGGGCAATGACACAAGTTCAGGCGCTCATCCAGTAAGGTGGGGCATGACGATTTAAGGCGCGTAACGCGTTATGAACTATGGGAAGCTTGTTATAGCATTGAAGATGTTTAGGCTTAAGCCTCAGGAAGGAGGGAGATCCCCGCGTTCGTGAGCAAACCCCGCTTTCCACAGAGAGTCTTCCTCCCTCCTCCTAGGCTTAGTCCTGGCTGTTCAATAGGTGAACACCATTTTTTATAGACATTTATGCTATCCAGTACAACAAAATATACATAAAACAAAACAACTAAAGAAATGACCCACGAATAAGGCCGATAGCAGCTCGTAACTTTAAAGGACTCTTTGAGCCAAATTGGCATTAGAGCAAACATTGTACCACAATGCCCCACCTTACTGGATGAGCGCCAAAGTTCATACTTTGATCGCAAGGAAGTTTAGTCGCGGATTTAATAATAAAGCAAGGGAATACAACGGAAATTTGTTCTGGACTGAACTCAAAATCCGATGTAATAACGTACTGTGCTGAAAGAGAAACGGCAAGCAGTCGGTCAACACCTAAAATAAGGCCCATACCGCCTTGCACATTCATTGCGTACAGACCATATGCAGTATAAATGAAGCAGTCGCTATTTGCTCGGAAATACCATTTGCGCCACATCATAATACGTAGTTCAATCTGAAACGCCGAACACCAAAATTATCGCTGAAGCATGGGTTTTGCCTATCGGGACCCCACGATAAGAACGAAAAAACAAAAAAAATTGCAACTGTTTTGGTAAGCAATTTGAGAAACGGCGAGAGTGGCACGCGTTGAATTTTCCGCCGGAAGTCTGTCACAAATGCTAGCGGCGGAAACTTGCTTCTATGAATGCCGTCACTAGGAATTCTTTTACCTTTTGACACACTGTACTAACATCCTGCACTTCTACTGTACATGTCGTATCGATTGTTTTGTCTCCATACTTCAAAATCGAACTCTTTCCACGATTCTTTCATTGTGTCGCCTGAAACGTAGGCACCCCAAGCCGCACTTCCTTTCACGTCCAGCCTTTGGCTCCGGCCAAATTACTTTCAATTGCCCATGACTGTATTTTCGTATGTTTGTTTCACCAAGGAAGGCGGATCTCGCGCGTGAAACTTTGTGTGTTGTCTCTAATGATCACAACTGACACATCATGTTGGAGAAAGAACGCATGAAGTTTCCGGGGAGGATTCATTTGAGTTGGTCTTCTTGAACAACCATCCTTGTCTTAGTGGCGAACCCAACTTCAGGAAGTTTGCAGCAACCACCAAAGATGCGAAGATCAATAGGCTCGGCACTGGGAAAGATTGTTTTAGACGTGGGAAAAAAGCTTCTGTCGGTACTAAGAACAAAAGAACAAAATTGACAACGAACGCGTGGAGCTGCGATCCACTCCAGCACATTCACCCCATCGCTTGTATCCCGTATGATCGATCAAGTGCACTTCTCGGCAAGTAATCGTTAAAAGACACCCCATAGCGAAGGCAAATAGGGTTGGAAAAGCTTCGCTCTCCAGTGAGACGAGTTGAGTGAGCAGAAAGCGGAGCTGGACGGATGCCTCAATCCTTTACTGCAGTTCTTTCCCACTTATAAGAAATATTTACAATCCAGATGGTCTTGATCGGGTAGAGTGACAGAAGCAAAAAAAAAGAAAGAAACACTCAAAACAAGCCAAAGCCCCATCTCTCAGACACGCCAAATCCGGAAACAGTTGAAGCTTTTGTGCGTTATTTTCGGTTCAATCACCGCAAAAGCCACAGAACGCATCTTCTTCACGAGGTATATTACAGAAGAGAAAGACAGAAATATAATAGAAAAGTAAAGACTATCGTAAACTTTTTCGTGCTCAAAGAACTGAGGGAAGCCTTAGAAGAGATCACAAAGCTCCTAGACGTTTCTATAACGCGACACATCACCAAATTCCATAATTCTTGCCAGCTGAGCTGTGCAGAGATCACTGCGTTAGAAAGACGACCATTTAGAACTCCCCACTCAAATCTACTAGTGCAATCTGAGGGCACAGGATGGTGGTGAAGATGAGCACCTGTTGCTGACATCAAGGAGATGTCAATGGACTTAGGAAACGGTTTCATAATGCATAGGACACACTCGAGCTCGTTTATCAACACTCCGCTGTCAGCCCAGGTTCTGGAAGACGCTACTCCACTTTCAAAGCGGATAGTAACTATGGAGAGTCAAGTGGTTTCCCGCTCACAAACCTTCAATGAACATGTTTTTCTTCCACTCGTCTTTTTTTTGCTGAACAGCTTATAAATGGTCACTTCATCTCGTTATCGTAAATTGTGGCAGCATCAGTTTTAATACGAGAAGAAATTACATGCGGATCAGGACCAGCTCGATATTTCAAATTACTCGTGTGCACTACTAGATGCCTCATCTACTGCCTGACCTTTTCCCAACAAGTAATTTCGAAATTCTCTGTAGAAGGTGAATATCAAAAAGTTTTCGCAAAATTTGGAAAGTTGAGTGAAATGTCTATTAGATACACTCCAACCTCTACAACGTTGCAAAGACGCACCAAGTAGATCCCTACGATAAACTCTGCGATAGCAAGGAGACAAATCAGAATATTGCATCGGCTTTTCAATGTTGGCGAGATAACAGTGGCCAGAATTATCATGCAGTTGCCGAGTAGACCAATCACGCAGAGAGCTGAGGTTGATATTATTGCTGGCATAGGTACCAACTCCATGGATTTGGTTGCGTTCGTTGACATTGTGATGCCTCTTAATTATTAACAAGGCAATACAATCCATAAATCAAAATCGTTGAACAAGCGGTTACAATTCAGACAAGAGCTGCCACAATTTGCCCACCTCTTTTCAAGTGAGGACTTCGGCTTCTCTCCTCCAATCACCA
The DNA here is from genome assembly GCA_002352805.1 of Teladorsagia circumcincta. Classification (NCBI taxonomy): domain Eukaryota; kingdom Metazoa; phylum Nematoda; class Chromadorea; order Rhabditida; family Trichostrongylidae; genus Teladorsagia; species Teladorsagia circumcincta. The sequence continues at coordinate 167,049 of KZ345051.1, read as the reverse complement.
GGGATATTTGGTATCACAGCGCAATCACTGAAAGTTTGTTGTGTTGGAAAAAAAAGTTGTTGAAAGTTGTTGTTGGAGAAATTTGTTGTTTCAGCACAAGGTGGTCTGGAGCGACTCCTCCTAAGATGGTGATGGAAATCTCGCTTTTGGCCGCAAGGGACATTTCTTGAAACAGCAACAGTGCACTTGAAACAAGTGTTAGACCCTAACTTATTATTTCAGAATTGCCATTCCTCGCATGGGCCTTCTTTTCCGGAATGGATTATCTGAGAGCTGGTCATTTCCGATCCCAGGATGGGGATTTGTCGCGAACTTGGGGCATTTCCCCTTCACAACGTGGTGCGTTGACTCGAAAGCAACGGTTAGATGGAGTGTGGCAAGCGCTGTTTATGTGAAAGAAGCTGTTAGAAGTCGAACGTCTAGAGTCCAGTCTCGTCTTCCTTGGTGGGTGATTCTCATAATAAACATCGTTGGCGTCTTCCACCCATGAATCGGTGTAGGGAGCTTTTGTTTTGGAAGCCCACTGTAACCATAAGTGTTTTTGACTCATCAGGAAAGTCATCAGGCCGGTCCGGCCGCCTGCAATGAGCTCTATACCCTTGCACTCGCCTCAAGACGCGGAGCTCAAAACTGCCTCCCATACCTGCTAATTGATGTTTTGAACGGACTTATAACGCAAAGAGGCGCAGCGGTGGTTCTCTGTCCTGTAGCTAAGGGGCAGTTGGGAACTGCTCGCAAACTCTTCATACAGGCAACCAATGGAAAATGTTGATGAATTGACGAATTTAGATGCCTTTCTGTCCATTGACACCGAACAGGAAAAGCAAGCTCCTCGGAGAACCAGTCCCACCACCTCTTGCCTGCGAGACCGGGGCGATTCCATGCTTTATAACTCCGTTCCAAGAACCGTTTAGCAGATATGAAGGCAGTTTTGAGCTCAGCGTATTGAGGAGAGTGCTGCGGTATATAAACGGCAGTGCCGGCCTGGTTCTTATGATGGGGCACTGCTTGCCCATGAGTGCGCATGGTGCACATGGTGCAAGTGCTCTGCTTTCCGTGGCAAGTAGGTACGATGTTCGTTCTTAAGGGATCAAACTACACATAGGAACGAGCTTCTAAATAAATCTGAGATTTCCGCCTAATTGAGACTACGCAGAGCAGTCAAAAGGTCAAGGCTCCCCAATTAGCAATTTTAGAGATGACCACTAATGTTTGAAGGGGAAAAGGATAGAGAGGGGGTACACTTGAAAATAATGGCTGGGCGATCCTAGAATGACACAGACGGGCAGGGCAGACACACCAGACCCAGGTTAACAGGCCGGCTGATGAGCACACCAGCCATACTATATTCATGTCTAAAAGTCGCAAAAGTATCAGTGTTAATGCTAGGACGTCACCCGAAAGTGGCGCACAGAAGCCCTGCCCGAGTTCTGTGGACAGTATGCGAGGGTTACCGAGTAGTGAACGGCCTCGGCCAAAGAAGCTAGTTGAATAGGGACTCTGAACGTGTGATCTCTAAGTGGAAGATCCTGAGAGGTTGCTGACCTGATGACGCTGAGGAACATCCAAGTCCTCTGCCTGCACGAAACGAGGTGAAAAGCTGGTCAGGGAAATAGGGGAAGGTGTCAAGCTCTACTATAATGAAGAGGACACCAAGCGGAACGGCGTGGCCATAGCGGTCGTGGAGTCGCTAAAGGACTACATATTCCTCCGCTGTAAACAGGATCAGCGATCGGACTATGGGAATGAGAATAGACACGAAGGAGGGGTACTGGAAATCTGTCCGTGTACGCACCGCCCTAAAAGTGAGAAGGACGACTCCTACCTGAACCTTGACGACGCCATAAGGTCTACCTCGGAAGGCGATCACCTCACCATAGCAGGTGACCTGAATGGCCACGTCGGTAGTGACTGGGACGGGTGAGAAACGCTGAAGGAGAAAGGGTTCCGGCTCTGGCTACTGCTTAGGATCCGGCGGTCTTCAGCACATTCTTCGAGAAATGGAAGACCCAGAAGTTTACGTACAGCAGTGGAGGGAGACAGACGGAAATTGACCATGTGCTCGTGAGAAGATTATTCCTTAGAACTGTGAAGGACATCAGGGTACTTTCTGGCGAAGATGGCCCCAGAGACCCTTCCTGGCAGACATGTTCATAGATCACAAAAAGAAGACAAAGGTAAGAACTGAGCGTAGAATGCGGTGGTGGAAGCTGCACCAGGCGGATAAGTGTGATCTTGAACGAAGGATAATGGAAGTCAGTCATCTAGGCCCTGACGGGCCATTACAGCAAGCATGAAGCAACGCGGCGGAGATTATCCCACGATGCGTCAAGGAGGTTTTGAGCGAAACGAGAGGTGGAATAAGGGGAGATAAGGCAGCATGGTTCTGGAACGAAGAAGTCCAGCGAGCAGTGAAGCGGAAGGATGCTTACAAGCGCTGGCAAAAGACACGAAGCCCTGAGGACCTCGCTGCCTACAGAAGCTGTAAGAGGCTTGCTAAGGCCGCTGTCGTCAGGGCTGAGAGCGAGCACGGAGATGGACTCCTTGTGTGGAAAGCTGGAGAGAGGGAATGCAGGAAAGTTTGTCTGCAGACTGGCTAAAGCTCGGCACAGAGCTACTCAAGATATCAGAATGGTGAAGAGTGTAAAGATTAGCAAAGGAGGTCTTTGAGGAAACCAGCTGGAGTCAAGAGAGGTGGGAGGAGTACTGCAGCGCACTACTGAACAAAGAACATCCCACAAAGTCAACCTGCAAACAGAGGCAATGGCTGGCCCCCTCTCGCTCTGGACAGAGGAGATCCGCCGAGAAGTAAGAAGTATGAAGGTTGAGAAGGCAGTGGGTCCAGATGGGGTGGCAATTGAGGCTTGGAAGGCACTCGGAGAATACGGGATCCGATGGCCCCTTCGATTCTTCAACACCGTCACTGCGGAAGGAACTATGCCGAATGCCTGGACGACAAGCACTACCGTCCCCATCTTCAAGCAGAAGGGTGACGCGATGGATTACTCCAATTACTGCGGGATCAAGTTGACTGCTCATATAATTAAGCTGTATCAGCGACTCTGAGCTGCGGAATCGGTCCGCAATCTTAGGAACAATTCGAGTTCATGTCAGAAAGGTCATCAACGGATGCCATCTTCATTGCCAGGCAAGTGATGGAGAAGTATCGAGAAAAGCGGCAACCTTGCTATCTGGCTTTCCTTTATTCGGAAAAAGCATTCAACTGCCTACCTCGAACAGTCCCGTGGAGAGCGCTCAGGGTACGGAAAGTCCCAGAACACCTGATCTCTCCAGTGAAGGACATGCACAAAGGGGCCAAGGCGTGCACTAAGGATCAGCTCCGAGCCCCTTCCTCATGGGGAACACTAAAGGCCACCCTCTGCGCTAACGACAGCGTCATGGTAGCGGACAGAGAGAAAAGCTCTAGAGCAAGGTGCAGAGAAGGCAGGAGGTGCTGGCAGAAGGTAGTTGAAAAGACCCAGTTTCCGAGATCTGAAGAGGCTGCAGAACCAATCGTGGACGGCCATGGTGAGAACATCGAAAGTGTGGAGGAATTCCGCTACCTGAGGAGCGATCTATCACCTGACGGTAGCGTGATCAGGCGTGAAGGCTCGAATAAACGCTGCATGGATGAAATGGAGGGAGCCACTGGAATACTCTGCGATTGAAGGTCTTCAGTGCGCTCAAGGGGAAGGTGTACCGGACTGTGGTGAGGCCTGCGATGCTATACGGCAGCGAGTGTTGGCGTTTGAATAGGGAATCACATACGGCAACTCCACTTCGCCGAAATGAGGATGCTGAGATGGGCCTGCGGCTGGACGCGACTGGACAGGGTTCGGAACGAAGATGTCAGGACGATCATGAAGATTGCCCCAATCCTGTTGTAGGTGCGAGAGCAGCGCCTGCGATGGTATGGTCACGTGCAAAGGAGGCCACAGGATTATTCACTAAGAACGGCAATGGACTTTTGAGCGCAAGGCAAGCGGCCGCGAGGAGCCCCATAGAAGAGGAGAGAGACGTCACCAAAGAAGACTTCACTGAAATCAGGGCTACGGCAGGAAATTCCCTAGACAGAACAACGTGGCGACGGCTGGCAAAGACAGCGGACCCTGCGACTGCGCGGGACTAACGCTAGGACGAAGAAGAAGACAGAGTTCCTGCTTCGAAATTCGAAATAAGCTTCTCTGCAATTTCTCGGAAAGGCCGCTCTGACTTATGCCGCATAATTGTAAAGTCACCCCATACTTTCTTGTTGCTTTTCTTTTCTGCTTGGTTGAACTTTTTTGTTTTCATCCATACTTCGTCTTCAGGTGAAAAAAAAGAGGGAAACCGCCATCGTCCTACTAAGCGGCTAAATGTGTCTGTTGGTGTGTGTGTGATTGTGTGGGGCAGGGTGGAACGGGAACATGTTTGGTGGGGGACAAAAAGTGATAACGGCTGATGAGGGCTGACAATAGTAATATGCGTAAGGACATGAAAGTCAGTTGAAATCAGATTTTAGGTTACGCATTTTCTGATATCACCAGATTGTTCCCCCATCAACTGCCGGGGCCATGCTTCCTCGCGTTACGCCTCCCGCTGTACTACTTTCTACCTGTGACACCAAAATCTCATAGAGGGAATGCGTATGCACAATAGAGAATGTTTTATATAGTAGCGAGCATCATCACAGTCATGACATACAGCTCAGTATTAAGATGACGTTGGTACGACATCTCCTGAGCTGTAACTCAGACCTTCTCTCCTCCCCGCCCTCTTTCTCCTCCTCTTCCCCTTCACCACCCTCCAGCTGCTACTGCAGTCTCATGTGGAATGACTGAGAGTGTCCTCATGTAGGTGTTTATATATCCAATGAGGTGATATCACAATCACGCCATTGCAAAATACTGACAGCGCAACTCCGGCGGGCAGATCTGTTAGCGGCTTGTTTATGGGCTTCCTTATCACTTCATTTTCACTTTGCGGACGGACAGATAGACAGACATACATGCGTACACACATACATACAGACATACAAACTAACACACCAATTAGCGATTTTGAAATGGAAGGATTTTATTTGCGATGCTATCATCCTACTATAATAAGCGGCTAAGTGTGTCTGTTGGTGTGTCTGTCTGTCTGTGTGTGTGTTTGACCGGAAATTCATAGCTCGGGTACCAGCGGTCGCCGAGAGCTGATTTTAGGATATGATATAGGGGGTGGGACGGGAACATATTTGGTGGGGGACAGAAAGTGAAAACGGATGATAAGAGCTGATAAGAGGCGCCAAAACGCGAATTTAGCGAGATATGCAGCGGGTGTCCCAGCGGTCGCCATCAAGTGAATTTAGGATATGATATAGGGGGTGGGACGGAAACATATGTGGTGTGGGACAGAAAGTGATATCAGCTGATAAGAGCTGATAAGAGGCGCCAAAACGCGAACTTTCGCGAGATATGCAGCGGGTGTCCCAGCGGTCGCCATCAAGTGAATTCAGGATATGATATAGGGGGTGGGACGGAAACATATGTGGTGTGGGACAGAAAGTGATATCAGCTGATAAGAGCTGATAAGAGGCGCCAAAACGCGAATTTTTCAAAATGTGCAGCGGGTGTCCCAGCAGCGGTGAGACGTTGGTTCTGACAAGTGATGTGGAGGGTGGAACGGGAACATGCTTGGTGGGGGACAAAACGTGATATCAGCTGATAAGGGCTGATAATAACAAAATGCGTGAGGACATAGAGGGTCATTTGAATCAAATTTTAGGTTACGCATTTTTCAATAATTTCATTTGCGATGCTATTATAAGCATCAAGCACCACTCGACCGCCACACTCCTGAAGCTCCTAAGAATGTATGGCGGATCCTCAACATAATAAAGAACAAGTACTGGGTATTTCTACAGCAGCATCATCAGCAGCAATTATGCGACCGCTAAATTGTTCTGACACTCAATGCATGGCTATTGTTTACATGCTCTTCAATTCCACAGTCTACCGCGCGTATCAGGTATGAGCTTAGCGCAATGAACCCAATCTATGAAAGTCAGCTAAGGCATTCTACGAGAAAACGTATTGCATAGCGGTGATACGTAAAGCTCCTTCATAAGCTGAATTTCGCTTACGCCTTCCTCATCAAGCGCGCAATGGCGTGCGGTGCCAAGCTGGTGCTATCATAAGCACCGAGCAACACTCGACCGCTACATTCCTCAAGCTTCTAAGAATGTATGGTGGATCTTTGGAATAATACAAAATGAATACTGTGTGTTTCTACACCAACATCATCAGCAACTATTATTCGACCGCTAAATTGTCCTGACATTCAATGCATGGCTGTTGTTTACAGACACCTCTTCAACTCCGCAGTCCACCGCGCGTATCACTGTATGAGCTCCAGCACAAATGAACGCAATCTATAGAATGGTCAGCTAATGCATTTTACGAGGAAACTTGAGTGCTCAGCGATGGAACCTAACGCTCCACCATCTGCTACGTTTCGCTTACGCCTTCCGTACCATACGCGCAATAGCGTGCGGTGCCAAGCTGGTAATTCAAATAACCAAGAGATGACTATAACCGTGAGAGTGTTGAGAGGCAGCCGCACTTCCCGAACTTCGGGCCAACTTTGAAGTCAACAATTTCTTCGAGCATTGTGCTGTGACTCGCGCTACGAATTTTTGGTCAAACACACACAAACACGTCAACAGACACACTTAGCCGCTTGCATATGTATACGCAGCTACGCATAATTATACAGCCACTCACGTTTTCTGCGAAAACTCCTCTTCCAAGATGTATTCGGAGAAGCTCCTATGTGGAAATGGTTGCAGGTATGAATGCCGTTTTACACATCAGCACAGAGTTCCAGCTATGAAATTCGGAGGAAGCTTTTCTGCAATTTTTCGGAAAATCCCTCTGACGTATGCCGCGTAAATATACAGCCACCCCATACTTTCTTGTTGCTTTTCTTTTCTGCTTGATTAAAATTTTTTTGTTATTATAAATGCTTCGTCTTCAGGTGAAAACAAGGGGGATTCTGTCATCATGATTCAAATAAAGCAAATGGTGACCATAATTGTGAAAGTGTTAGAGGCAGTCGCACTGCCCAAATGTCCGGCCAAGTTTGCTTTGAACAACAATTTCTTCGATCATTGTGCAGGATATAAGGCGAGATTGATCCTTGAAGACTTTCTCCGCTTCTGGATTAGGATAAGCTCCTCCTCATAAGAAAATCAAACGGTTCCATCAAGTTGTGCTCGGAAATCAAATCTTAATTGAAACCTAATTCTCCAACAGGTGTTTGTTCGGCGTATGTGATAGAATTGCAAGTTCATCATCCAGCCTCACTCCAGTCAGCTCGGCTTCACTTCATGATCTTCGAGATCTTTTGTTCTCATAAACAATGAGCTCTACAGGGTGGGCAAAAATTACGGTAACAACATAAATTGGTTATATAAGAGTGATAAGACCGAGAAGTGGCAAAGCAACAACGCACTCATATTGGTGGAAGGTTATGAGACAGAAAATAATATTACTCTTTGGAGTAGCCGTTTTGTATTGATAAATAAACGAAGGGGGAGGGCGCCTAATCTAGCTCCAATCCCCTGTTTGTTATTGTAGTTCCTTTTTGTATGAAGCTTCAACCGGGACGGAAGAGAGTCGAGCCGATTTTACTAAACAGCTTTAGACCTTGAGCAGCAGTTGTCCGAGGTGCCTTCGAGTTGTGATCTCTGCTCTTATTATTTCCGCAAAAACCATCGCTGAATGGCTGGCTGGCTTTTCGCTAATTCTAGTCCGGGTGGTCTTCATATTCAAGGATATTTCGACAGCGGAACATTTTCTAATCAGAAAAACGATCGACAAATGAAGCTCATTATGGAACCGAGACATTATCTTTCAGTCTCCTTGTTTCCTTTTCAATATCCCCGCTCAACTATTAGTTAGGCATTTTAATGATTATCTTAGCAAATCATTCTGCTAAGACACGTGCACGCAAATCGTTGCATGAAACTGCGTCGGTAGAAGTTACAGCGACCAAACGACGGATTGAACGAGCTGGCTTCTGGCGCTCCCTCGCACTTATCTTCGAGAGATCACTCGTGAAGTCGCAGATGCAATCCTCTCAAGTTCTAGCCTATTGGTTCTGGCAAAATGCCAGTTGCACTTAAAAAGGTCAGAGACGGAGGGGAGGCTGAATGTTAATGGTTGGAGTGTCGAGCACTAATGTGTGCGGAGTTTGCTGCCAAACTCATAACTTGGTTCTGAAAAGGTCTGAGACCGGAAAAAAGGGGGATGGAGGTCTACAAGCAAAACGAGCTAAGGCGCCATTGGTGGGAGGGATGAGAGCGAATATGGTCGCAGTTTTTCACAAAAAATTACATCCCGGTTATAAGAGGTCCTGGGAAGTGGGAAAAAAGTGGATCGAGTCTGCAGCGAAAGGGAGGTTGACGGCTATTGGTGGGTGGAGCGTGCACTAAGTGGGCGGAATTATACATGAAACATTGTAAGTGGGCGGAATTATACATGAAACATCGTAACTATGTTCTAGAAAATCCTTGAAAAAGTGGAAAAAAGTATAGAGTTCGATAGCGGAAGAGAATTCAGCAGGTATTGGCGGGTGGTGCGTGCGCTGAGGCGGGCAGAGTTTTCCGCGAAATGTTATGGGTGGTTTAAAGAGGGCCCACACCTGAAAAAGTGAATCGAATAGAGGTGCAATGCTATTTGTGGGCGCCACCGAGGAGGACGGAGCTCACAACGATGCACTAAAAAAACATCGACGATACTGTTCCATGCTATTGCAGTCCCGTGAGATGCACGCAAATGCGTGCGTCGATGGAGTGGTACATGCATGCATAATCTCGCCTTCAAATCATCAGAAATTGTGCAATTGCACACATACATGCATACATTTGAGCAAAATATTTCGTTTCAGTTTAGCAAATTATCTTTGATAGAAAATTTTTCGGTATCAAAAGTATGTGGACACCCTGACGCAGATCGATTCGATCAACTTTCAGCACCAATGTTAACCTATATTCACTTTATCTTTCGTTACTTATTCTGGCATCATTCCCAATCACGGCAAGCATTTTTCTACAAAGCACTCAACAGAGATGTGGGGTCCTCAGGTTGCCAGACCACCCAACCCGGTCGCGCGTCCTCGTATGTAGGGAAAGAGGTTTAGAATCCTTTAGGTGTCCGTCACGAATTCCGTACTTCCTGGGAATCCGCATGGAGAGACCCGGTCAGGTGTGGGATGGGTGGACCATGTCTCGAGAGGTCAAAGCATGCATCAGCTAACTGGAGCCTCGCCCACTATGGACGCTGAGTGCTCTGGAATGAAAGGCACAACAATAAAAGTTTCGAATTTAGTTTCAAAACGGCCGAGGGACGGGGCAAAATGCACGAAGGTGTACACCAGTAAGCTTAATCTAAATGGGTATACCGACCCTCGGTAGGCGGAGCGTTTCCTAGAAAAGCGGTGCTTCATGAAAAAAATTCATAACTCGGTTTGGAGAAAGCCTACAGAGCAGAAAAAATAGGTGCAGGATAGCAATGTCTAAGGTGTTCCCAGCATACATGAAGTGAGCGGAGGTTCGGCTACAGTGGGCGGAGTGTGCCCATAAAATTGGCGTTTCTTACAAGATCTCATAATTCGGCTCCTACATGACAGAGAGACCGAAAAAACGTGAATTGAGATTTGAATGGAAGGGGACATTAATGCTAGTGCTGGGAGTAGCGTGAAGTAGGCGGAGTAGGAGGAGCTTGCAAACAGGCCTATGACTCGGTTCCAAGAAGCAGAAACCGGAAAAAAGTGGATAGAGGTTGGCGGAGGGAGGTGGGTCAACCGCTACTGGCGGGCGGACCATGCACAAGAGTGGGCGGAGTTTTCCACAAAATTTATAACTCGGTTCCAAGAAGCTCTGGAAAAGTGGGTAGAGGCTGGAGAAGACAGAAGGTCAAGTTCCATCGGAGAGCAAACATGCACTAAAGTGGGCGGGGTTTGCCAAGCAAATTCGCAGCTCAATTGCGGTACCTACGAGTTCTCATATTCTGGCTCCGGGATAAATTAGAAACTGGCAGAAACGTGGATTGGCGTTGGCCGAGGGAGGGGGTTATCAGGTGGGGGTAGGGGTTGCCGTGCAAATTCATAACTCGGTCCCAAGCAGAGTGAAAATCGTGTCGAGGAAAACCCAACTCTGCTACGCCCCCCCCCCCTGAACCGGGTAGTCTCGGTACGACCCCCTCCGTAAAACGGCACTCTACATGTACACACACGTTACGGAAAAAAGGGCTGACAGCAACGAGAAAAGTGATGAATAGAAACGGAGAACTCACCTCTACGTGACAATTATGGAGCGAAGACCACGATTCACACAAAGATCCTGCAAAGAAAAACAATATACAATTGTAAGGACACTGACTTTACGCGCATACACACAGAACAAAAAGAAACATTGACAGAAATGAGAAGAAATGATGAACAGGAACGGAGAACCCACCTTTACAATGTACCATTGTGAGAACACTGACTCTACGCCCATACACACTACAGAAAGAAAAAACGACAGCAATAAAAAACATGATAAAAAGGAAGTACAATGAAGGAGTCATCGAATACAAAGAAACGGCTGTTTCTCCACGCGGCTGCGGCGCGGCTCGCGGTGGAGCGAATTATCTCGAAAATTAGCCTCGTCCCCTCATGCTTTGAACCTTAATAACTTTTTCGAAACTTAACCTTTTTGAGACTTGTAGGAGTGGTTTGAAAGAGCTCTGATTGCAGTTTCTAAATATTCCTTAATTTGTTCTATAGATACCCTATTCAGTGAGATTTCCCACGTCGAGTAAACGACGAGGAATCGAAAATTTCCATGCTGATTTTTGCTGTTTTCAAGACGATAACTTCCTTATATCTCAATTGTTTGAAAAGATGTAGACTGTTCTAGAAAGTAGAAGATTCTCCTTCAAATGGTCATCTGAGCTGATTTGAAAACTTCCTAACCAAAGAGAAATCTGCGTCGAGGAAAAGTCGAGGGCCTCTTTTCTTCACTCAAGCCTGGATTCTTTCCACATTACAGCTGAGGAATTCACTGAAACCTCTTAAAATGCATTAGGTGCGCAACCCCTTGCTATCGCTGATCCAATTAGAGGAACTTAGCCCTATTTGATTTCGATCTAGTACACGCTATGCCATCGGTCCTCGCTCGGAATTATGAGTCAGTTGAGAGGTGCTGTGTGGGCATGGTGAGTTGCTAATAAAAACCGAAGTGTTCCCACTACTCCCAGTACTGGATACCACGCCACGTCCGATACTGACACCCACAATTACGACTCCCCTCCGTCTTCCACAGGGGCAAATACGACTCCCCGTCGAGGAATTCCTCGACCGATATTCACCCTGGTCCCAAGAAGTCCCGGAGACCGGGAAAAAAGTGGATGGAGGTTGACGGTGGGAGGTGGGTCAGTCGCTACTGGAGGGCGGACCATGCACAAAAGTGGGCGGATTTGCCACAAAATTTCACAGATCAATTGCGGTTTCTACAAGATCTCATAATTGGGCTCCGAGATGACTTAAAAACTAGCAAAAACGTGGATTGGGGTTGGCGGAGGGAGGGGGATCATCTGGTGCTGGCGGGCGGAAAACGCACGAAAGTAGGCGGAGTCTGCCATGCAAGTTCGTGACTCGGTTCCTCTAAGTAACGAAGGCGGGAAAAAGTGGACACAGGTTGTGGAAGAGATGTAGGTCAACTTTCCATCACTTTTATCATAACTCAGAAATCGGCAAAAACATTGATAAAGGTTGGAGGAGCAGTACAAGTGAAATCTAAGGGCTAGGTGTGACATACGCCGATGTGGGCGGAAAGTGATATCTGCAGGCGGACAGGCACAGCGTGCATCAAAGTTAGGCGGGGTATGCAACGAAATCTAAAGAGGGGAAATACGTAGACCAAGTTTGCGAGGAGACAGAGGACACATGCGATTAGTGGGCGGGCATGCCACATGGTGGGCAAAGCTTAACTTCAAAGTCGCATATCCAGAGAGAACATGGAGATTCAGAAAAAAAGCGGATAAAATCTAGCTTAAAATGGCAAGTCAAATATCCCTGAAGTATAAGGCTTCGAAGTTTGTCACCGCATCGATCCATATCGCCGCACAACTGTGTTTTGCGAGCAACTGCTGCGGCTCCAACTGGTAGCTAAATATTGGGTTGTTCCATAACAAGTACCCGAATTTTGACACTTTCGTTCTCCCAGCTTTCATCTTTCTTGTTTCTTGGAATCCTCATCTACAAGAGCTAATTTGGCTCGAAGAATTTTGAATTCGAACAAACACTTGACAGGAATCATGGGACAACCCAATAGTAATGCAAACTTACACCGTATTGAGGCGGGTACTGCTGCAAGCCAGATCTGATAAAAGTATACCGTTGGATGCAAGAGAATATAAAGAGTGCGATCCAATTGTACGAAGGGGAGTGAAGTAGCAACGCGAGAAGATGAAAGGCAATGGCATATACAAATATTGTTTTGCGGTGCAGTGTAAGCTATGTCGTGCATACATTTTGTGTATAATGAATGATATACTGTAGGGATTGCGCTGTACAACAAATCTAGCCAGGAGGCATAGCACATGCTGCGAAATCTAGCACAAGAGAATACAGTTTTCGTTGTTGTATGTGTTCACTTTGTTTTCGTTTGAAAGCATTGTGCTGTTTGAGTGTGAGGTTTAGGGTCGAATCCACTTGCTAATTTCATTTGATTATGAAGGTTGGGGTGCGAAGTGCACCGCAAGTGGAGAAAAAAGAAAAGGAATGCTCAAACACTGGAGATATGAATCTCTCTACTCTATGCTACTAGAACTTCAAGAAACACACAGTAAGTTAAAAGTTATTGTGAGTCGCGCAGAGGGAAAACAATTCAGAGTTAAAAAAACATGTAGCAGGTTAGTATTTCGACACAGACAAGATATCGAAAGCTGGGCGAACCCTAACTTTCTTCGGTGGGACTCCACAATGTCTTTAGCGCCCAGTGTCTTAGTGATGCGCTTCGAAATGCAAAGGTGTCGCAAACTCAGCAATTGCGTGCGCAGAACTTTTATCCGCGGGGTTGTCTACATCAATTAGGCTGAGTTAGAACCTTGCCTTCAAGATCATCCTAGAAACTGAGCTAATTTTCGTGACAATGCTTTTAGGAGACTATGCAATCCCAGCTTCATCAGAGGCTCGTCAGCGGATTGAAGTGAGTGATGAAAAGCTAACCACGTCGAAGTCTCAGTTTACCAGTCCTTCGAACCGTAATAGAGAAGAATGGAATTTTTGGGCTCTGATACACCCTGATCAACTCTTGCCTGCTCGCTGCCGCAATATATCCTTATCCGAATATCTTTCTCGAACGACTTGAAAGAACGAGGAGGTTTTGCGAGACACCTCCAAAAGTGATTTTGCCCAGCAAAAAGGCGGAGCCTGCCGAGCTGCTCGGATGTTTCGAAGCCATCCCGCGAACAATTTGTGATTGATCCGCTCAAGAATAACAGGTGCGATTAGACTGAGAGCAACGAAAAAAGCAAAAAAACCGACTGAAAGCACTCAAACTAAGGATCTGCTATTTGGTGGTTGGCTGTAACACTATAGAGAGATACATAGCGCCGAGTACAGAGAGCACCAGAGGGGCTACAACGCAAGAGATATCTACCCGTCACTTGCAATGGTACTCGGGACCATTGGCAAGGCGCTAAGTGCGCAATACCAAACCTACAGGTTTTGCGCAACCTCTACGATTGCCGACCGTGCTACCAAATTTTCGAAGAAAGTATTCTCACGATCTGATGAATTTCTTTTATTTATACGAATTTCTACATACGCTAGCATTAAGTGAGGCGCTCAGAAGAATGATTGAATTGTGCCTGGAAGTCAAGTATTCGCACTTCGACCTCTAAGCAGGAAAACACATTAAAGATTTCTCAAAACTGCTGAAGACCATTGCGACGTCTCCAAGAGTCACACTCAAGGAAGCTAGCTCAATTCGTAGGACGATTTTGAATGCAAGGTTCTAATTAGCCTCGCTGAAGTAGACAACTACGTGGATAGAAGTTCTGTGCACGCAATTGCTCAGTTTGCACCACCTTCGCATTTTGAAGCGCATCATCAAGGCGCTGACGATAACAAAAAGAACACATACAACAACAGAAACTGTATTCTCTCATGCTAGACTTCGTAGCATGTGTTATGTCTGATCCTGGCTGGATTTGTTGGACAACGCAATCCCTACTGTATTTCATTCATTGTACACAAAATGTAAGCACGACATAGCTCACACTGCGATGCAGAACAGCATTTGTATATGCAATTATCTTGATTTTCTCGCGTTGCTACTTCACTCCCCCTTCGTACAACTGGATCTCACTCTTTATATTCTTCAGCATACAACAGTATACTTTTATCAGATCCGATGATGTACCAATGATTTGTTGCACACACATTGCAAAAACCGGTGCACCATGGCACGCCGTCTGAAGGAGAACGGCTGCCGCATAGTGAAGGCAGTAATATTACTTCATGCTTGATAAGTTCCCACCAATATGATGGCGTTGGTCTAGAACCTCTCGGTTATATTGCTTTTTTACTACCTATTTGTGTTGTTACCGTAATTTTGCCCACTCTGTAAATACCCTGCAATATACAGGGGTGGCAAAAGAAAGAGACATTTTGCCCATGGATCACACAGGGTCAAGTGAGATGTCGTGGAAAATTTCAGAATACGACCCTCCCCCACTCTCTCCCTCCCCACTGCGGCCCAAGTCCAAGAA
>KZ345051.1:134135-147412 GCA_002352805.1 Teladorsagia circumcincta | reverse complement strand
AACTTGCGGCGCACTGAATAGGGTTAGGGCGCGCCAGCATCCGTAGCGCGTGCTTCAGCCATTTTTGTGTGAAATGGATGTGACATGTGTATTGAGGGAGTCAAGTTGCAATTGGGGACAATTTCTAGGAAAATTCGAGATTCGGCAAAGTGGACGAGTCACTTGTACATCACCCTAACCGGTGGGCCCACGGATGACCTACCTTCAACGAAGGCCACCCTCTGTATATGAAAGTAATAGTACGTGAAGGAATCATGCAAACAGGAATTCCAGCCTTTTTTTCCAACCACATTCTTTAGAAACATGGCCAGAAGTTATTTCGCCTCAAGTCTAGGCTACGACGATAGGTTGATGATTGAACAGATGAGCTACCCATTTTATCGCGAAGTTAGGACAAAATCTCAGATTTGGGTACAAATTTGCTTTTAGGGTATTTTTATCTCAGAAAACAAACATCACACCCGTTTGCTGCAGAAACGTCTGCCAAGACTTTTGCAGGCTCCATGTGCAGGCATTAGGAAATAGCGCCCAAATTTGTTTGGATTTACTCGCACACTCTTGTACGGGTGACTAAAGGCAGGCGTTGATCAGGTAACGTAACGTCAAGAAATCGAACCTACGACCTTTTTCCTGTGAGCCTGGAGCACCACGATATTATTTTGCTTCATATCTCTCTTCAGAAAATCGTTCAGCAGACTTAGAAAAAGCAGACTCAAATTCACCATCGAAGGCAACATCCATCTTTGCGGTTCTCATCTCATATGGCCACATCGACCCATCATCCTTTCCTGGTTGGTCATCCGAGGTTTGCACGAGGACTTCTTCCTTTGTTTGATGAGGACACCTCTTCTCCCTCTTCTCAGTCACATTTGTGCTGTCAAAGCTGAACAAAGCGCGTTATCTGCTGACTAAACATCCAGATTATGAAGAAAGCACACAGAATCTGAATTCTGAAGACATCGCAATGTTTTCCGCCGGTTTCGTGAAAATATAACGGACGGCAGTAAACTTTCTTTACTTTTAAGTTATCGTGTTGAGATTAGCTCAGAACAAAGTGATGGTTAGTTGGCAGGTGTAAAGCGCTTCTCAACACATTATCTCTTGTCAAACTCATAGCTGAACCATTATCAAAAATTATGTGAATTAGGAGTCAGAGAGATAACCTGTAAAGCTAGCTGGTAGCTATGCAAAGAAAAAAAGGAGCGTGTGATTGTGGGATTGAGGAGACGCAGAAGCCACGTTGACCCGTCAATAAAAAGTACTTCGAAGGACTTTTTACTGGAAGGTCAACGTAGCCAACGTAGTTGGTAGTTAGCAGTTAGAAGTCATAAGTAGTAGTTGAATCTAACGTGTTAGAGATGCACACGATGCAAACAGAGTAAAAAGCTTGAAGATCCAGCCATGGAAACATGTTCATACACATTCAGGCAGGAAAGATCGCGAAATCGAGCAGAAAAGTGGGCACCCGATCCTTTCCAATATCAGCAATTCTCTCAAATAGAGATATTGAAGCTCCACGGTGCAGAGGTAGTGATCCGGTGTAGAGTTGGAAACATCGGGGGTAGAACCTGCCGCAGCACAATTTTTGAAACAACGTAGGAAAGTTTTTGGTTGAGCAAGGAGTCAGCTCGCGGTTGTCTCAATCCTTATTTCATGATAAGAGCCCTTGATTACCCTCTCTGATCGCGAGTTGAGGGTTGTTTTCTGCCGTCCAACGTTTTTCTCTGGCTGATGCAAGTGGCCGTAGTCAGTGGCGTAAGTGCGGATAGTCAAGCTTTACACATTCTGCCTTCAGGCAGCCCATGCATTCAATCAGTCTGAGCACCCTCCTCGAAGCTAACTTGTGTGGGAATTCCTCTAAATGAGGAAAATTCCATGAGCTCTTCGGAATAATCCTTCCGAGAATGTAGCTGCACGGTCGGCGAGCACAGAGGTTGTGCGAAACCTATGGGTTGGGTGGTGCGCGACCTGGCGTCCTGCCAATAGCAGCGATTACCGAGGCTAATCGCCGCTCCCATCGCTAGTACGGCCGGATATCTCGGGCGGTTCAGTCTATCTCGTGCTCTCTTCACTCGGCAAGATCTATTTCTTTATTGTGTCGCGGTCAACCTCACAAAATGAGAGAGTTTGGTCCAAGTGGTTCCAGTCGGTTCTTTTGCTTTTGCGTCACTCTCGATCCTTTTTACAACTTTCCTATTACTTTCGAGCGAAATAACTACTGCATTCGATCGCGGCATGTGCTTTGAAACAAGGAGCAGCTCGGCTGGCTCCGCCTTTGGGCAGTGTTCAGGTAGACGTGCGGGTCATTTGAGAATAATTTTCGGACGACGATAGAATACGCATGCATAGCGTGCGGCGCAAGCTTCTATGAATACATTACGGCAGAGAGCAGATATGATCAAGAGCAGACACAAATATTCCAATTCTCTCTGTACTTGCTCAAAGGATTTGTACACCGTGGCTTTCAAGCGTGATTGACCTCTTATATCTCAACCGGCCCATCTGGACCCGCTCATGAGCCCCGTTGAGGCTGGGATTTCTACGGACCAAAGGCATTACAACAACGTAACCGACTGCATTCATAGGATGACCATGAAGGAAGGGTTCAAGTTCAGCCTCACTGAATTAGTCGCTTTGGGTATAATTTGGCGGGCAACTGCAGAATTTGCGCCACCTTTGCATCCTGAAACGTGTCACAAGACGCTAGGCTCTTCCCAACGGGCCGAATACGACCCCACCTGCCGACCTGTCGAGCGATTCCTCAACCCACCCTTGACAATGGACCAAATTGTAATCCATTTTGTTCATCTCCTATTTCAGGTGCTTTGCTTTGCTGCTGTTCCAGAAAATTCTGTTTGTACCCGAAAGACACATTTGTATCGCAATAATTAAATAAAAGGAGTCCCTTCAGATCATAATCCGCCGAAACGACAAATTTTTCTAAGACTTTCAATGAATGGGAAGTAATGCCAGATATCCCTGCTGTGGGGGAAATATTAGGTTGAAAAGAAAGTTCTGCAACACTCTTCCTCTAATTTTCTTTTTTTTCCTGGGAAATTCATAGGTAGCATTCGTAGCCAAGACATGGTAGAGCATTTCCCAAAGTTTCATAAAATGGGTGGATACAGGCGTAGCAATCAGTAGTTACCCAAGGAAATCCTGAAAACCTTACCTACTCGTCAATCTGCATCCTGAGTCAGTCTTCTACAAATATTATCTCCTTAATTATAATTTTATGTCAATCACCTCTACTATCTGCAAGAGCTTCAGCGAGACTGTCGCTTATCGGTACAACGTGTTCCACTTGCACCAGCGCTTCCAATCTCTTGATATTTCTATAAGAGGCCAGCAGCGCCGCGCACTCCCCATTACAGCTAGTGTTGTTACGAAAGTTCGACTACAAAAAATTTTTCAATAAGGGCACCAATGTGAAGCTAAAGGTCGACGTTGTAAAATACTAGAAATTGGCCGAGGAAGCTCTCCAAAAGCGCTCGTACTACGGAAATGTTCATTTCCATCATGACATTGCAAATCGCCATGTACCGAAATGAGCCGCGTAAGAACTTCCGAAGCGGCGACGAGATTTCTCATTCATCTGGCGTATTGCTAATAGTCAAGCTCCTAATGGTCACCACCTATTACAGACCTTCAATCATCATTTTTACTACGAAATAATTGGACGATCAACTTCAATTCAAAAGCAAGGTCACTTGCTCTTTTGAACCGCACTTCGCCACCTTTTGGAGAAGGAACATCGAAAAAATTCCTGGGCGTTGGGGATGAACGGTAGACACTAATGGTAGATATACAGCAGGCCAGGATTTGTAAACAAAAAAAGATAAAAATTAAAATCATAAAATGGGGAAATTGTTGCAGGACTTTCTTTCCAACCCAATATCAAAGTCGTTGCTTAGAATTAGGCAGGTACGCTGTAGCAGCTTTTGTACGCTCTCGAAAAAAAAACGCCATTTCATTCATACAGCCAGCTATTTCCGCATCAGCCTGCTTATTATATCTTATTTTATCGTTGGGATTGAAACATGCGTTCACATTGTAATAAGTTAGTTATGATGGTTTTCGCTCGTTTTTGAAGATGTTTTCCTGCGATTGTTGTAGAATGCTCGGAACTCGTACCTTTTCTGTAAAAATTCGCGTAATACTGACGCAAATCATGAATAACGAATCGTTCAATAATTTTGTTTCTGTGAGTTGTATTGCCTTATTTATCATTAAGAGGCGCCAGGATGCCAACGAATGCAACTACATCCGTTGAGTTGGTACCTATGCCAACAATCATATCGACCTCAGTGCTCGGTGTGATTGGTCTACTTGGCAACTGCATGATAATTTTGGCCACTGTTATCTCGCCAGCACTGAGGAACCGCTGCAATATTCTGATCTGTGTCCTTGCTATCGCAGAGTTTATCGTATGTATCTACTTGGTTCGTTTTTTCAACGTTGTTTGACGTCGGATTGTATTATTAATCCTCCAAATTTTGGGAAAATTTTGGTACTCATCTTCCACATACTTTTGTAATAAGTCCTAAGCTAACTCGAAAGTTCGAGCTGTTCCTGATTCGCACTTGCAATTATTCCCGAATCGAAGGTAAGGCTAGGACGCGCTACTACAAGTTTATTAATGAATCCTTGCTATACTATCAGCTTCTCCATGCCTTAGATGTACATAAAGAAATAAGCTGCGCTCATTCGTTTACTAGACCTGCTCCTTCCCACATCTGTGAGTTTCATGTAGTAAAAGAGCAAAGACATGAATATCCCAAAGTAATTCCAGCGACGGTCAATATGCAAATGTGATAAATGGCTATTGTAAGGAAATTTTGATCAGAAACATGTAGCTCTTTTCAATTTTTTTTCAATCTCTTTTTTTCTCTTTTTTTCTTTTCTCTTTCAACATCTTTTCATTCACATTTTCGCGAGAGTACAAATAAAAGAGAATTGACAGAACCGAAAATTTAGTGCGGTGCAGAAAGCTTTTTGCTTTGCCCGAAAACTTTGCTGGCAAACCAGGTGGGCTCGTATTTGCGAGAATGCGTTGACTTTTACTTCATATTGTACGCTTAAACAACAATTTCCAACAATACACTGCTACAGAAGCAAGCCTTCGAAAACAAACTCAATTGGCACCCTATTGTGGCTACAAATGCAACGCATTTGAAGCATATAAGGAATTCTTCATCACTGACATGAATTTTGAGGGGTTGAACAGCTGGTTCTTGTAGTTTATCATATAGGATGTGCGCTTCATTGCAAGCCTGCAACCGACTGAGCAGCTCCTCAAATGAAGTTTCTTCATCCCTCCTATCACAGTAACGCCTATCGGTGTGGGGGAAAACTTGGCGCCCAATGCCAACGAAAGGAACATGGTGCCAGGAAACCCAATTCTCAAGGTATCAAGAGCGATTCGGCGTTGTTTGCGAATGTTCGCTCATTAATAATGTAGCAGGTCCTTCTTTTTATCAAAATGCCCTTTGTATCCGGCAGCCAGCTGCACGTGCACTGCAGAATTCGCAGCGCAAGGGCAACGGCCTCCAAAAACCTGGCACATGGAAGTCAGTCGTGACAGCTTAGAGTTGGAGCAGACTGCTACATTTTCTCTCCGACTAACATATATTGTTTAAGGTAGCCGTTTGCATAACAAGATGAAATGGTCACGGAAAATTTGTACAACTGGAGAAAGACAAATGGAGAGCAAGAATATATTTGATGAAGCTCAACGAACGGGGAATTGTATCACTCTTTAAAGTAGCCACTACGTAGTTGAAACATAGCGAAGGCTTCCGAAGGATGTGTTGATCACGTCGTGTTGATAGGATGGCTCGAGTACACCTTAGGCATTCTCCAGTGGTTTTTTCTAATCCTTCGACATTTCCTGATGTTCAGTGCTCTTCTTCAAAGTAATCTAGCAGAGTCACATAGAGAAAGTTAGGTGACCCCTCTGCACATAGTTTGTTTAATTTTGTAATAGTGGTTATTGCACGCATCTTGGGAAAAATGAGTTGATTTGCACTGTTGCACCAGCAGACACTGATGGTGAGTAAACAAAGGAGTGAGCATTTCATGAAGAGTAGAGGCTAGAACAGCTTGAAGGCAACGAGTTCTACGTAGCGAAAATCGAAAGATGAACATCGAATAATAATAACAAACACCCATTCGAAACTCCGAGGATTTAATTCCAAAATTGCATGTGGTCAATTCTTGACACCGTAATTCGTGGCTACCCTGTATATCCATTCTCTTCCAGATCAAAAAGACGCTGTGTATTGGCTAGTACAGGGGTACAGAGCAATGGAGAAAGGCGTTTTGTCTTCACAAAGGCGTTCTGTCTTTTAATCCAAACAGATTTAATTTTACCTTGCTGTGTTTGGATCAAATGCTTTTATTTTAGAATTCCTTTCTATGAAGAATAAGCCTCGCAGGGGCCTCTTACGTAGAGAGCACAAGAAAAATTTGCCCCGAAGACAGTGGTTGTGGTAAATGGGATCCTTGACGGATCTTGGAGCACTACGACAATTCAGGAGGATTGGTTCCGAGGGAATTTGCGTAGCCGTAGCAAGTATTACCAGAGAACTATAAAATAGTGAATTGATCCCAGAAATTGTACAAAGGCTCCAAGTAGCAGTAATTACCGTAGGCCGCATTGAGCTTGGCGACGATGGCAGATAACGTCATGTTCAGGAGAAGGTAAGGGCAGTGGAGGATTTCTTGCTTCTACTAATGCTGAGATTTTTGAGGAATGTTCTGAGGAGAGCTTCCGTCAAATTCTATAACGAAATAAAGACGCTGAAATGCGGAATGAGGAAATTCTTGTGTTCTCCCTCTGTGTATGTGTAAGGAACAGAGAAACTGATATGATGGTGCAGCCAAGGCTCCCTGGGAAATGTGCAGGATGTCACAGGAAGCACAGCGTACACCAAAAACTTCGCTAGCTGGAGGCAAGCTCTAATGGAAATCAGTTTTGCAAACAAAGCGCAACTAACACTTGCGTGTAAGCCAGGTCAAATATCACTTTGAGCAGCGAGGTGCATTTTGAAATTCTGCTTTTCAAGAAACTTCGTGATCAGGTGTGGCTTCCGGACGGGTCAAAAGCGATCTATCATCAAAGTGACGCATGAATCTAGTGGAGCTTAGATGGAGAAAAAATTCATTTGATAAGCCGACACTCGAAAGTGAAAATTGGGTAACAAACTGCAGCTGTGCAGGAGCTTGCCTTGCAAAACGGAAATAGTTTATGTGCGTAATACAGTAGCTTCATGCTTCCCTTTTGGCCTTTCGCCAAGCGCTGTGAGCCTCAAAAGCTATGATGTTTGGACGAAATGAAGCTCCTGTGACAGAAATATGAAGTGAACTCAAGCTCAAAGCATGTATCTACTTAGCGCCACTACCCAACGGGTAAAGAGGGCAAGCTCAGGGACTCGCAATAATCTCTACTCACCACACACCCCGCACGGAATCAGTGCTATTTCGCTTGGCCACTACTGAAGAGAGAAACTTCATCGTCCGCATCCACGGTTTCCTCCCTGCTTTTCCTTCACTGGCGCTGCATTGCAGATGACCACTGCCATTTATAAATACAGCAACACATCATGCCGATACAAGTCACGAGGACACGGAAAAGTGGAGCTTCAAAGCGCTCACCGTATGAGAAACACAATCGAAATAAATAAAAAATAGGAGACCGAGAAAATAGAAAATAAGAATAGGCCGTTATACTACAGCTACAAGTCTAAATACCTAAGGGGATCCCCATTTTCCGAGATGGGGCAACGCTTCATGAAGTAAGGCTATGCAGACCATCCGGTGAGATGCAGATGTGATAGACCGGCTAGCTAATCTCAGTGAAACATAATTTTAAGTCACGGGGAAGTGCTGTCGGCTCCATAGTCTACGGACAGGCGGAAAGTGGTCAAAGAGGTTTTTTTTCCTACATGAGGTTGAAGTTTCAGTTTATGAATGTCATACGTCGATGAGATTGACGGGCACCAGTCGTAGGACACAGAGTGTATCTTGCGACCAAATTCTGGTCTGCTAGCTGTTGCCTGCCATCGAAAGATGAGGTCCTGCCATACCAACGTGAGGTATTACTCTCAGCGCATCACGCCCGTAAACAGATTTCATTTCAAGCGTCGTAAGGATACCTGAGTTGAAGCTCAAAATCTCCACTATACTGTGCAGCATATATACATGACCTCAACGCAATTACTTTTGTGATTTCCTGCTCGCACCCTTTTTCTCAATATCGAGATCACCTTTCGAATAAGAGTTTAGTTCATCTTCGTTGAAGTCTTTTTTACGAAATTTATACGATAATAATTCAAATTTGTGCAAGAATAGCATGCCCTTTCGTGACGATGGTTTTATAAGGTCGACATAACACGTTCACTTTCCAATCACGTTCAGCTTTCTAGCCCTGCAGGAGTAATCCCCCCCTGAGTGAGGCCTTTATCCCTCTACCATGGTTTTTCCCTACTGGATAGATCTCGATCTAGACCTTTTAGCATCTATCCACGCACCGATAACCCATTCACGCAGTACCATCGGTTCCTTTTCACCTATAAGCGAGACCTTGATTGACAAGCATTAGCTAAGAAACATTTTCTCCCACTAATACCGACATCGCCGTCACGCACGAAGATTTTTTGACAACCTCATGGAAGGATTGTCATCCTAACTCCATAATCATGTCATTTTCTTCGAGGTCTAAGATATGTCCTCGAATTACCCATCTCTGTTGTTCCTATTGTTGTCAACGAAATATTTGACAAATAATGGTAGATTTGGAAAAATCAGCGCAACGTATTAAAAACGTTCAGATCTTCTCGTGGATGGAGCCAGGAAGTCCACGGCTTTTACTTGGTTATCGAGTGCCATCTCTATGCACCCTTTTGCCAGTCTCCGGAATTTCTTGGAACCGAGTTATAGTTTTGGGAGACAGAGGTATGAAATCTCCGGCAAACTCCGTTCATTTCGATGCAAGCCCTGCCTTTAAGGGCAATCGACTTCCCTTTCGTTAGACTCAATTCACTTTTTTTCCGGTCTTTGGGACTTCTCGGAACCGAGTTATGAATTTCCGTCGCAAACTCCGCCTACTTTAGTCAGACCCCACCCACTGATGACAGTTGACCTCCACCCCTCCACTCATCTACATATACCCATCTTTTTACGGCTCACTAAGACTCTTCCGCCCGAATTATAAGGACTTGTAGAAAACGCTGCACAGCTCCGCCCATTGTGGGCGGACCTCCGCTTACGCCATGTGCGCTGGGAACACCTAAGACACTGTCCCCTTCACCAATTTTTTCCTGCTCTGTAAGCTTTTCCCAACTGAGCTATGAAATTTTTCATGAAGCACTCCTTTTGAGAACGCCCAGCCCACCGTGGGTGGGTCTCCTCCATTCGATCGGACATACCAATGCACACCTTTACCCACTTTCTGGCCTAGTTTCGAGGTTGTTTTGTTATTGAAATTGAAATTTCGGTCACTAGAACAGTTCATTTCGATGCACACCACGCCCACTGTAGGCGAGTCTCTGCTTGGCTGATGTGTGTTTTGCACTTCGCAATGCTTGCCCAGCCACCTCACACTTGACCCGGCCTCTCCAGGCGGATCCTCGGAAGCCAGGAAATTTCGTGACAGACATACAGAACGACAGACAGAACGACAGACGATCATCATATCATAGTAAGTAGGATGCTCGCGAAGGTCGCGAGCAATCTCTGCTCTCTACGTGAGCTTCTCTCGCTGAGCTTACGTTGGCCATCAATGTGCCCAGACCATTGCTCCGGTTATGAAAAGCTCCTCGAAACCCGCCCGCCACAAATAGTCTCAATTGTACTCCGTCGAGAACCCGCTCGGGGTCTAACACTGCACCACACTTCCGGGCAAACTTTTCTGATGCCATCCACGTAGATGGCCGCTGTGCAACTGTATCAATATAGTTAAATGAGACTTCAACACCGGGTTGGGAGCATTCGATTTGGATTGAGAAAATCCATTCGATTGTAAAGACAAAATTTCTTTTTCTCAATGCCCCTCACGTGTATGTGCACGCATATGTATGTGGGAGGAAGGCAATAAAACAGTGCATGGGTGATCCAAAACTATAGGGCGCCATGTTTTCGTGTGTAAGTCAAGAAGGGATCTCGGTTCACAAACAACTTTGCAGCACGCTAGAGTTGAGCTATTACATCACATTGCGCGAAAAATGCTCTATGTTTGACGGCTCCGCTTCGATAGAGACCGTTTGACGTCCGACAGAATCAGCAGTGCGCTGCGGGTAGTCAACGGCGATGTCGCCTCACGTCTTCTGAGGCGCTAACTTCAGAACGCTTCGATGGAGCTACAGGCGTGTCAGGGTCTTTTTCGTCAGTCCGAGTCGTAAGAGAGGTGCGGCACGCTTCGAACTCACTCAAAATTCTTTGTATTTTGTTGGTCGATTCTGTTTGGGTTGCTCGGATAAAGCCAGCATAGACAGGCTGGGTAATTTCTCAGATTAGTTTTTTTCCTAGGATCTTCTGCAAAGACTTACGGCAGATCCTAAGGTCAAAAGCTATGTGATCACGTTGGCTCTACTAGTGCGATTGATCCTTTCTAGGTGATTGCGCCAATCCTCTGAGTTCCACATATCGCAGTCGCAGAAATGTGTGCTTGAGCGTTGCATAAAAGAGTAGAAGAGGGAATACTCAATTCCGCCCTCGGGCAGCTCGTTGAAGGAGGGTCGACGAAAAGAATCTTTATGGCGAAAATTCAGACGAAATCTGGAACAAAATTATCGGGGTGTCTTGGCACGACTCCGAAACTTTCAGAGTTTTGCAATGTTCCGAAAGTATTCCACAGACGAGTGGTCAAAGCCGCGTCCTATACTTTCAAGCTACCCTTTATATAAAGTGTGTTCCATACTTACAGGGTAACTTTGAAATTGTGCAGCCATGGGGATTTAGTGTCATTGACCGATAACTCACCACGAGCCACCCCTATTGCAATTTTGGCAGGAGTAGCTTTATTCCAGATTTATAATGATTTTTTTGTTTTTTTCACCGCTTCATAATTATAAGGCCACTTTGAGAAAAAAAACAATCACGACCAATGACAGAACGAATTAACGATCAATGGTTCCTCCTCTATTAAGTGCCGAATCAAATAGCCTCCACAACCGGAATTGAGACTCTAGGGCGGCTAAGCATCGATTCACTTCCGTGCTTTAGGCGTTTCATTCTCCCACTCTCTTATAGTTCCCAGATAACGGTTAGCCGCACGATGCACCTGGCAAAGATGTCTCCGAGATACTCGACCGAATGTGTCCAAAATTTCAGAACAACCTGGATTGAAGTTGAGTTTCCTCCTAATGGTCGGCAAACGCTCCAGCCACTTTTGCTGCTTCACTGTCGTTGTCGCTGACTCTTTTCACCATATTCCAGTTTATGCTTCTTGAGACAAAAACAAGAAGTCGTGGACGACTCTGTTTCAATATGTTCAATATATTGCAATATTGTTCGGAACAGCCCTACTAACTCTTCTCTCATCATTTAAGTTGCCTTTTGTAAATCTTCAAAACTTCAAAATTGGTATATCTGGAGGCATTGCCTCTTTGAATATTCATGGATGTAACTAGGGATTTTTCAAACTGCTTTGTACCTGCTAAAAACCGAGCTGAAAACCGAATCGAGCTCTGGCATTCTCTTCAGAAGACAAGTGCGAAACATTTCAGAATTACAGCACGTAGAGCAAAGTGTTTGCAGCATTTTCAGTCTGATAGTCAGATTTGTTGTTTCTAGAAAGTAATATCCGCTTCCTCAGGAGCGCCTTGTGATTATGAAACTGCACAAAAACAAAAAATAATTGTAGAAACGTTGAAAAAAATCTGCTCCCGCCGTTGCGATGCAGGGGTTGCTCGTTGTAAAGAATCAGTTGATACCACTAGAAAAATTCCTAGTTGGCTGTTTATGCAAAGACAAAATTGCAAATAGCCAATTGTTGCCAACGCCTTTGGTGTCAGCCAAAGTTTTACAGTGGCACCGGCTCCTACAGTAGTAATAGTGAACTTATGCTCCCAGCTTCCTAGACAGACCAAATTGGTGGGAAGCCTATGTCTCGCATGTGGAGCCACTGCGTACAAGAAGTACACGAGAGTAACGTCTCCTTGGGCAAAACACATGCTTCCGTGACAAATTTAGTGTTCTCCTTTTAGATTGAACTACGTATTATGATGTGGCACAGGTGGTATTTTCGAGCGAATAGCGACTGCTTCATTTATACTGCATATGGTCTGTACGCAATGAATATGCAAGGCGGCATGGGTCTCACTTTAGGTGTTGACCGACTGCTTGCCGTTTCTTTACCAATACAGTACGTGGTCATACCGAGTTTCGATTCCAGCTGAGCATAATTTCGTTTTCTCTCACGTTACTACTGAGTCCGGAACTATTTTTCTCAAGCTCAAAGTATTTCTGCTACTGCCCGTAGTGAATTTGTGCGCTCGGTCATCTTTCCTCACTACATCAGCGCTCGAGTTATTAGGTCGTTAGGAAGTTTTACCTTTTTTCACAGTCAAAGTTTCGACAAGTAAGTAAATGTGCTAAACCAGTATGCTTCTGGGAGCGCGTCTTTTTGTATCCACAATTGCTGTCAGCTTTGTTATGGAACGACTACTTCCACTTTTTCGAAGCGCTGAATACATTATGTTCAACGAGCCAATCGTGTTTTGTTTCTTTTTTTTTTCAACTCTTCGAATTGGAGAAGAAAGAGCAGCATCGTCACATGATGAGAACTGGTCCTTTGGTCTCGCAATTATGAAAGCTGTGCATGCAGCGATGATCTGGAATGCTTGTGTAGGGATGGCGAGATCCTCGAAGGTGGTGTGTTGGCCATTGGATATCGAACGTATTGAAAATTAATCGAATGATCCGATAGAACCATGTGCTTAGAAGGTTGAAAAGCTCCCTGATGAATTAGGCGAAACTGATTTGTGATGCAAAGTCACTTGGAGTACATTGAAAATTCAGACAGTTTTGATTATGGGTGTCGCAAGAAATTTGTTCCGAGGAATCTTCTGGACACCTCCTACTTTTTTCCATTCGGTGGAAACAACCTTTTTCGTTCGGCCTGCTACTAGTATAAAGGCTGGTTTCTTCACCAGCCGATAAACTCCTCGAAACTTTCGTGACAGATAGATTCTTCGACAAGCATAGCGTATCCTTTATAGTAGGGATATTGTCTACAGCTTGGAGAAGTATTTCATTCCATTCTGAAATCTGTTTTT
>KZ345051.1:93107-107753 GCA_002352805.1 Teladorsagia circumcincta | reverse complement strand
GAGGGATGAATCTAAGTTTCTGCTGGTTGGTACGGATGAAATCAAGTTTGTTCAACATCCTTTTAGTACCAGATACCATCCAAGGCATCGGCTACCGACTGTATAGAGTGACAGCTTTGCGGTGACGGTGCATGGCAGCTTCTGGGGCAAGGAAGTTGGTCCCTTTCACCTTATGGAGGGTAACATGGATTTCAAAATCTACTTCAACATCTTTGAGACTGTTATCTAGCCGTACTGCTCATAGTGGGTTCATTTTACAACAGGGCAATAACCCAAAGCACAAATCGAAGCTGTTCATTAAGTGGTTCCAAGAAAACATCGTCCCTTTGCTGCTGTGACCATCGCGGTCCCCCGACTTCAAACCTATCGAAGATCTATCTGATAAACTCGAGCTTCAAGTTAAAGACCCCGTGGCTCACGAGGAGCACTAGATTCCCTCAGCTGACGACCGCATAGGAGAACATCCCCCAGGACAAGATCAGCAAGCCCATCAAGTTCATGCCACGCTAATGTCAAGCCGTCATCGACCAAAAGTTTTCTGTAGCAAAGTCTTGAGTTGTAGTTGGTACATTTATTGTTACACAGGTTGTTGTGTTGCTGGTTTAAAAATTTGGAAGGGTTGAAGTTTGAACACGTGAAATGGTATTTGGCGAAAAAATTTAAAAAATTCTAGAAAAATGTCCCAAGCCACCTAGATTGCTACTGACTCGCTCCCTTATCGCTTTTAGTTACGTGCATCAATGGTGGGGAGTTACGTTCAAAAAAGTGAAAACGAATACTTCACTGCACGGTACTGTATGTATGTATGTATGTATGTATGTGTGTATTTATGTACGTATGTATGTATGTAGGTACGTATGTATGTATGTATGTATGTATGTATGTATGTATGTATGTATGTATGTATGTATAAATGTATGTATGTATGTATGTATGTATGTATGTATGTATGTATGTATGTATGTATGTATGTATGTATGTATGTATGTGTATGCATGTATGTATTTGTGTATGTATGTAAAATAAAGCGATAAGGAAGCTCATGAAATAAAAAAGCCGCTAACGAATGTGGGTAGCTTGCAGGACTTGCGCTGGCATTGTTTTGCAATGGCGTGATATCACCTCAGCCGCTATAAAACACCTACGTGAGGACACTTTCAATCATTCCACATGATGGTGCAGTAGCAGCTGGAGGGTAATGAAGGGGAAGAGGAGGAGGAGGAGGATGGGGAGTTAAAAAGACAAACCTATCCCCGACAGAACTAAGCTACAGTTTAGTATTAAGGTGTCGTTCTTTTTGATGTCATCACTGCCGTGGTAGTCTTCATTATATGAGACACCTTTCTAATCACACGCATCCCCTCTACGATATTTTAGTATCACAAGTGGGAAGGAGTACAGTGGAAGGCGTAATGCGTGGAATCAGGGTCCCCACGGGTGACGGGGGACCAATCTGATTATAGAAAGAGCCAGCTCTTCCCTGGGATTCAAATTTGGTGAGTTCAGATTTCGACTCGGTCGCTTTGTCACAGCTTTTTTGGGTTCAGGAAGGCACCAATGATAAGATAGGCTCATAACGAATCATTGTTTCAGAAAAACCCATACTTTTGCAGTTCTGACAATCGTAGGTAAGCACTGAGTTCTTCAGACTGTCCTTGTTTTGGCACAGCGTGTGTCGCCGAGTGCTCGGACACATCACCCTCCATGGCAACACTTTCACTCTTTCTGACTGTCGGAAAATGATAGCTGAAATAAGCATTCCTTTTTACAGTACACTTTACAAGGAACGTCATTTTTGAGAAAGCAGGAATTCCTTACGTCGCTGAGCACAATTTTTAGTTCTTGGGTCATCCTTCTTAACTTGCCAACCAATAAATTTGCTAGATCCCGGCCGACGTTGAAGTGCACTTGGAATTTCATTCAATTGAAGAGGAACCGCGAAAATTCGTTTCTTTATGGGGATTTCTGGAAAACATGACGTGCCAATCACTCTCCAGAGCCGTTGAAAGGCCATTTTCTCCTGGAAGGATGTTTCGGTAGAAAATCATTCTTTTTTCTTACCTGACTCCGGTAACGCCACAAATTCCTCATAATGTGAAGTCATGAAGATTGAATCACTGAATCATCAGTTTGAATTCCGTTTAAGAATGTAGGATTTAAAAAATCGATTTCTATGGAGATATTGTTCCCTTTTTATATGAACTCATTTTGAAATTACACACTGAATGATGAAACTAAAACCAACAGAAACATGCAAGCATTGAAGAGTAAAAGTTGTAGTGATGACAAAATAGGTTTCTAAAATTTTGACATATATCATTGTCGCTTATTTTGTACATATTATGTGAATTTTCGAGGAGTTTCGTTGTCCGCTGACTGCGCTAGATTAGAACGAAAAGTTTCCAATTTTTGACAGCTATTGTGTAACGAATTTAGCTATTTCCTTTCTCAGTGGAGAATACCATCAATCAGCTGATCGGCTGGCTCGTCATTATCAATGCATCCTCGAGTTTCTTTGTTTATTTGTGGAGATTACCCGAGTACAGGCAAGTTTCAAGTTTGGTTATCCTTGAGTTTTTGTGAGCAATTAAGGGTTTTGGGTCTTTTTTTCATTTGAAGGAGATTCTCCTTCGTTTTCTTTCCCTTCCCAGCATTAGTCCCGCGCAGTCGCAGGGTCCGCTGTTCTCATTGGTCTTCGCAACTTTGTTCTATCCACGCTGTCATCTGCCGTGGCCCTGACTTCAGTGAGGTCCTTCTTGATGACATCTCTCCACCTCTTCTTTGGCGCTCCTCACGTTCGCTTACCTTGTGCTTCAAATTCCATCGCTGTTCTTATCGGATGGTCCTGTGGTCTCCTTAGAACCTGCCAATTCCATCGCAGGCGTTGTTCTCGTACTTTTGACTGGATCGGGCGGACTCCATTACCGACCTGACGTCCTTGTTTCTGACCCTGCCCTGCCGCGTCTAGCCACATGCCCATCTCAACATCCTCATCTCATCTCGGCGAGTACTGCTCGCGGTAGGCGGTCGAACGCCTTCTCTAGATCTAGGAGGGCCAGATAATAGGGTCGGCGCTTTTCTCGATATTACATCACGTGCCTCAGAATGAAGACGGCCTCCGTTGCTGACTTTTACAGCATGAACCCGAACTGTTACTGGGAGATCGGGACCAACTCCCGCAGCCTAGAGTCGACCAGCCGCTCGTATAGTTTCATGATATGCGCGGGCAACTTGATCCCGCGGTAGCTTGAGCAGCCCACTGCGTCACCCTCCTGCTTGAAGATGGTGACGATAGTTCTCCATCTTTAGGCATTTCATACTGTGCCGTGACGGTGTTGAGGGATGGGTTGAGCCACGCTATCCGTACTCTTCAAGCGCTTTCCATGCCTCGATTGGCACCCCGTCTGGACCCACTGCCTTTCCAATCTCCAATCTTTCCTACTTCTCGACGAACCTCATCCTCTGTCCAGAGAAGGGAAGGAACCGGCCGTCGCCTCTGCTCGCGAGTCGTCTTTGTGAGGGGGCTCCTCGTTTAAAAGCGTACTGTAGTACTTCACAGCATCCCGGCTTTCCAGCTTCTCGTACAAGGCTTTTTTTTCTGTTCTTAGCCTTGACGATGACTGCATTAGCAAGCCTCTCGCAACTCTTGTAGGCAGCGAGGTCTTCAGGGCTTCTTGTCCTCTGCCACAGCTTGTATGCTTCCTTCTTTCTCTTCACGACTCGCTGGACTACCTCGTTCCAGAACCATCTTGTTGTCTCTCCTAACTCCACCTCTCGTCTCGCCCCGTACCTCCTTGGCGCATCGTTGCATGGTCTCAGCCACGTTGCTCCAAGTCTGCTGGACTGGCCTCTTAGGATCTCTGAGACCAATTCCCATTATCCTCCGTCTAATGTCGCCCTTCTCCGCATTGTGTAATTTCCACCACCGGATTCTCCGCTCGGTAATACCCACCACCTTGTTGGGGGGGTCCACGGCTATGTGTGCCAGGGGTGCCTGTGTTGAAGAGCCAATTTTTCGTCAAGAAGCGCCTTGACGTCCTTCACAGTTCTAGGGGATGAGCTTCTTACGAGCACGTGGTCGATTTCCATTTGTCGCTCGCCACTAATGTAGGTTACCTTCTAATTCTCCCTTCTTGCGAAGAACGTGCTGCACACTGCCAGATCGTGGACCGTAGTCAGGTCAAAACCCTCTCTTCCTCGGCGTTTCACTCTCCTATCCCTCTTCCTCCATGCACCCTTTCCATGCCTCTCCTGTCATTGCCGACGTGGCCGTTCAGATCACCTGCTATGCTTAGGTAGTCGCCGTCCGGAATCGATCTGATGGCGTCGACAAAACGCAGGAAGAACTCGTCCCCTTCATTCTCGGGACAGCCGGCTTGCGGAGCGTGTATGGAGATTACGGTTCAGTACCCCTCCTTCGGGCTTATCCTCACAGTCATTATCCGATCACCAAACCTGTTCACAGCGGAAACATAGCCCTTGAACGAGTCCTTGAGCGACTCCGCTACCGCTATAGCCACGCCGTTCCGCTTGATATCCTACCCTATACCCCATACAAAGTCCAACGAGGGGGGTCGTTGCTGATCGACCGAGAAGGGAGGAGGTCGTATTCGCGAAGTCCAACGTCGCAATAGGTAGGTAAGACATTGAATGTTTCTTCAACAATTAACCACAAACGAGTGCATGGTGCACTTAAAAGCAGACGAGTTTACCGCGAAAGTGTCCATAATTGACTGTTTACGCACATAAATATGTTCTGGAGCAGATCCGATGTTTCCAAACTGGACCTAAGTTTGTAAAAAAGTGACCTCTACGTAGATTGACTACTAAGGGCTTATAAGAAAACTTTGGAAAAAATTCAACTGTCTGCGACTTCCTAAAAGAAGTTTAATATCAGTCATAATGCACAAAGCTTGCGCGATGTCACGGTATCATTATACCCAATAAAACTGAGTTTGAAGGAAGCTGCAATTGTTTGAGTGCTGAAACTAGTGTTTTCAGAGGAGTTGCTTTGAAAATCAATGAAAAAAATTGTCCAACGGGACGATTTTTTGAACAATTCATTTGAGAACAAAATGAAATGCTCACTAGAAAGCACTAACCTTCTAGTTTCTTCCAGGATAAAAAGAATTGGAAAAAGTCAATTAGAAGAAAGTTATAAGCATTTGAAGCCAGAAAACCAGCGCTCCGCAAAAAATGCTTCTTTGGCCGAGACTGTTCACGGCTCGATAGCCCTCGCATACTGTCCACAGAACTCGGGCGGGGGTTCTGTGCGCCACTTCAGACATGAGTCTACAATCTTAACCACTCGACCATCCCTGCCCCAATTGTTATCGCCTTGTGTTTCCACAAAACATGTTTTCGTTCCACCTTCTACAGAGTTGGTCGAAAAAAATCAATACTTTGCTCCTGACGGATGTCAGCGATCTTCTACGCGCACACGATGCCGTAGTCAATGGTAGTCTTCTGAGAAAATATTTCTAAAATGTCCCTCCATACGCAGGTGCGAGCCCGAGTTCGATTCCTTCGTCGCATTCGGAATACAACATCATCTTCGATCGCCGTCGAGCTCAAGGCGATCGTAACCGTTTTTACCGTGGAGTGTCTATATTTTCTGGCCACCCCTGCATATCATATATTGAAAACAAATCCTGACAACCGCTGGTACCCGATTTTTTGAGCAAGCATACACATCAACAGACGCACTTATCCGACTATTACAGCAATTTCTAATTATAAGGTCACCATCAAATCTTGCATATCCGGAACAAGCAGCTTACCCAGCAAGAACAGCTTTTCTTCTTGCTTTTTTATAACCATACTTTTAGGTTTTGCACAGCTTCCTAATTATAGATCTCCGTGAGGAAACCAACACTACATTATGAGAAGCAACGAATTGGACTGTGTCACAGAATACTAATAGCAAGCACATCCACAAATTTAATACCTGAAATGCTTCTTAGTCTTCTTCATGATAAAATGCCAAATTTATGGATTTTTCAAACTGCAAAGCAGTTTGAAAAATCTTGCTCCGTGAATAAAGCTTAGTACCCCGAAATCCATAAATCTGGCATTTTATCAAAAAGAAGACCAGGAAACATTTCAGGAATTCAGTTTGTGGATGTGCTTGCTATAAGTATTCTGTTACACAGTCCAATTTGTTGTTTCTCATAATGTGATGTTGACTGCAAAGCAGTTTGAAAAATGATGATGCTACTGCAAAGCAGTTTGAAAAAGTCTTGCTCTATTCATTGACGAGCTCCTATGTCTCCGGATATTCTACAGTTCTCGAGAATTCACACATTTCACGACATTTCATTCGCATCAACCTAAAATTTTCAGTTTCAGGAGAGCTTTCCTCAACATTCTCCGGATAAAGAGGAAGAAAGAGGGTGCAAACAGTTTCGACCAATGGACTCGCAGGACGCAAGTTACGGCCACCTCACCGAGACGTATTTTGAAGATAACTTGATATCATCACTATGTCGTTGAATAGGTGCCAAGGTTACGCCTGTGCACGCATTGTGGAGAGCTGTCACTGAATCTGCATGTTGTCCACGTTAGGTTGCGAACGTGAGCCATTTTAGAAAACAAGAACTTGCACAGAGGCTCTAAACAAGAGGAAGCGCGCCTATGTTTTTTGGAAGACTATCTTTGTGTTCTTGTTTCGCTGGGATCGTGGTACGATTTGCTGGTAATTTCCACGATTCTCAGTGTTTAAGGTACTCGAGAGATTGAAAGTGTCCTGGCAGCATCAGAGTTATGTGACGGATTCTTCGAGGCATTCGAAACTAGTTGCTCCCAAAACTCACTAGATCTTTCGAGCACCTTTCCAGCATCTTTCGGCACTCCGAGAACGCTCACGGTCTCGTTTGGAACGTCAAGCACTGAAAATCATTCGATTGCTAGCGACTCGCTCAAAATGTTAGTGAATTGCGCGAATTACGCTACCGTGAAGTTTGGTCCTACCATACCCGCGAGAGATTGACAAGATGGTTTATTCGCTGACACGAGACAAGACAGAGGTTGACGCCGCCAAACTCGGACGGATTTGTAAGCTATGTGTTCATGTAGGGTGATCTATCATCACTATAGCAGTGAACACGAGTACGCTGCAGTTCATTAAAGCGAGAGATTACGATGAGATTGGGTTGGATACACAAAGAAAATAGGGATTCTGAATAATGGGCCAGTAGTGAAAAAAGCAGATGAATCTGTCTAGAACACGCAAAGTATGAACTCTATTCCTGGCCGTTGACCACCGACATAGGACGATCTAGCAACCTCGTGAGGAGTCGCTCGCACGTGTTTTCCTAATAGCCGTCATCATGCCAACAAGTACCTTGCTTTTGATAACGCTTTCCATACAAAAGTTATACGATACAGCCGCTCAAAGTGAAATACTTCTCCAAAATAACAGCTGAACGACGCTGCTGCTCGCAACCACTGATAGGTGGAGCTCAGGCGGAGGCAGAGCTCAGAATGGACTGGCAAGCCCAGGAGGTAAGCAAACCAGCCCGTTTGGCGTTTCTGCTGGGACCGTATGCTGAATGTTGGAGAAGGGATAGGATCCCCGGCGGTGGACGGACTGCTTTAACTCGATCCTTTGAACCGCCTCAATATGATGCTTACCGCGGGACTGAGCCTGGGAGACAGAGAGGTCCGTCGTCTCTCCATGGCTTAGTCCTAAGGTAAGCAAAGCAGCCCCTCTGGCAGAGCTGCGGATGTAGCTGCAGCACCTCCGTCATCACTGTCATATCGTACCGACCAAGTTCAAGTAGTCCATCGACTTCGGGGATCCCGGCCCCTCCCCAGCATACAGCATACCGACCCCAGCAGGAACGCCAAACGGGCTGGTTAGCTTACCTCCAAGCCCATCATGCTGCAACTGGCGCTCCTTAGGCCGCGAAAAGACCACATCTCGCTTCCTCTGTACCCGACTACTGCTTTCTCTGGTGCATGTGGCTTCCTGCAACACCCGCACTTAATCCTAATCTCTCGCTTTGGAGGCAAGATACGGGATTAAAGTGATGGGATATTCCATTCAAATGTGAAATAAGGGGTGGGACGTCGACCGCCAGTGAAAGAAAAGGAAAAAATGGTGAAATACAGAGGAAGTACGAGCTTTTTGCTCTACGCTGCAGAGAAGTTCAGAAGGCCGGCAGGGAGATGAGAGGTAATTTGAGCGCGGAGAGCGGTAGAGAAATCCGAGTAGAGAGAGTATAGCGGATGACAAAATATCGAGCGGTGGGAGGAGCGTGTCGCAATTAATGGATCGTGTTGAAGTCCCTACCGCCTAGCGTGTTGGTGACGCGTTTCGGTGCAGGAACGTGGCGCGCCTTCTCCAGTTGCGTCCCACGCACTTCTAGCCACTATAAAGGCTTATAAGGTTGGTCTGAGCCCGAGCATTGCCTTTAAGGGGATTTGTGGTGCACTCAGCCTTCCCCATGTCTTTGTGTGAACCAGCATCGTCGTCTAGCTTTTGAAATTTCGGCAACATTTGTTCTATTCTATGTTCACTTGTCGCCATGCGAGATTATATGATGAAATCTCTGAAGCCTAGCTGGACAATTCCGACACATAGGCCACCACCGCGCATCCTCAGAGGGCCAGAAGATTATAAATGCAGCGGCGCTAAGCGGCGTTACTGACCTCCCACCCTACGAGGACGCAGCTAGGATGCCTAGAGTATTAATATGTTCATTATCAAATTCTTCAAGTTTGGCACGATTAACGACGTGAGCGAATGAAACGCACCTTTGGGCAAAATTGCTCTCCAAATAATCCAAGAAGGTTAACCGGGAAGAAATTGTAAGGGACTTTTTAAAAGGTCTTGTTAAAAGCGGTGAGCGCGATGGCCAGCGGCGGTCAACCGCACCTCGTTCACATCATACCTCTTAACGTACCGTGTGTATTGCCGTCTTGCTGATTTTCATAAATGTTCACCATGTAATCAAATAATATTCAAAAATCACATAAGGAGCGGTCTCGAATCTGAGTCGTCACCAAAAATTGCACACAGAACCTTTGCCACAGTTTCGAGGTTCGAAAAATGGCTTCAATTGTTGTTTTGCTGATAGGGGTAATCTCAAGACGTTGTGATCTACAAGGTGTCTCAAAATTACTTCGCCTACTTACTGCGATGTCTCTTGAAGTAATGTACACAAAATGATAATTTAATGTGAGCATAACTACACTTACATCATACACCACAACATGCAACAACCAAATTTTGAAATTTGCTCAACCTGCACAAATGGAGGCCCGGAGTCTGCTTTTGCATCCTTCGCACGTTGCATGCATGTATCCCTTATGCACTTTTTCCCGGCTTCCTTTGATGCTGTTTCCAATGACTGCAGATTCGTATGACGAGCTCCGCATGCCTTGCTCTCAACCATGTACCAGACCAGAAGTTTTAGCGATCAAGATGAGGCGAGCAAGAAGGCCAGTCCTCGCTGCTACGAAGTCGGGCGGCTCGCAGTTCGCATCAGGGTCAAGCGAGATGTTGAGGAAAATTTCGAAATACGACCCCCCCCCCCTCCCCACCGCGGCCTACGTCCAAGAAAGACACTGTCGACAAGCAGAGTATGAAAACGTTGCTTCCCAAAACCTTTCCTGAAGGAAAAAAGCTCTTCTCCCTCACCCTCCACCATGAAGGTCTTCACCAAAGTATTAGAGGTCGAAAAAAGAATGTTTACAGTCAATCCTATAAAGAAACAGGAGAAAAAACAAGAAAAAACTAAGAACTAGACATGTAAAAAGCTATAAACCAGCTGTAGACTGACTGATCCTGGAGTTGGCGGTGGAGCAGCTTATCTACCATTACACATTGAAATATTCAAATGATTATAACTTTCTTCAGAATGGACGAATATTCAATCTGGAAGCAGATTTGGAAGTTTCTCGACGAGCTCTTTCTAACCAGTATGATAATTATGAAAACTAGTAAGAAATGTTCAATTCAGGTTGATTAACGAGGAAAATTGATGATGGGTGCGGGTTTTTGAACTTTTCAAAGCCATAACTCCGTTCAAAGTCGTCCTATCTGAAAAGTAAATACGTCAGCATAAACTAGAAGATTCGCTCTATAAAATGCTCACTAGGACTGCTTCGCACGTTCAGTATTTGAAAAATGGCCACGTCGAGGATTTTTGCAAAATTAACGAGGAAAATTCGTGATGAGTGCGAGTTTTTACACTTTTCAAAGC
The DNA here is from genome assembly GCA_002352805.1 of Teladorsagia circumcincta. Taxonomy (NCBI): domain Eukaryota; kingdom Metazoa; phylum Nematoda; class Chromadorea; order Rhabditida; family Trichostrongylidae; genus Teladorsagia; species Teladorsagia circumcincta. The sequence goes on along the minus strand of KZ345051.1, from coordinate 97,545 downwards.
AATAACTCCGTTCAAAGTGGTCCTGTCTAGAAAAATAATGCGTCATCCAAAACTAGAAACCTTGCTCTATCCAACGATTACTCTAGTACCTCAATATGACCAGTATTCGAAAAATTTGCACGTCGAGGATTTTTGCCCGAACACCGCCGAAAGGTTCTTTTTTGCTGCACTGACCTTCTTTCAACGACTATAGCTCCTGCCACGGGCGATTATGCATAAAAGCGGGAACAGAACCAAAATCCACGTGCTTTCCTCTTTCCAAAAGTGTAAAATTGTTTATTGAGTATCAACTCTAACGATTATATGCTTATAAATTTAACGTTGGAGACTGCATTTCCTGTCGAATAGTGGGTCTTTCCCTGCCACTTCCCACGGAACCTTTCGAAAACCTTTTGATGTTTCCCTGAATCAATATTTTTCGTCAGTGAGCCGTAGTCGAAGCGCGCGCAACTAATTGCGCCCACTCAGGGACGCGCCGTGTGCTTCACATCCCATCATATTCGTGGACTCATTTGAAAGAAGAAGAATCCTTCGGAAATTGGGAGTTCAGGATTGTTTAACCTGTCGGAATAAACACTGAGGTAGCTCGAAATTACAACGCGGACCATTCTAAACCATGAGAAGTTTATGTGTGCGGAGTAGCATTGTTATTGAACGTGTAGGCTTGCACAGCACCGATCACTTCTTGATGTTTTTGTTTTTGGAGTATTCCGACAGTGATGATCTTACTTCTTTCATCCTCTCAACGAGCCAAATACGACCCCCCCTGTCGACCTATCGAGGATTCCTCAACGCACGCTTGACCCTGGTTCGCATCCGTCTTGAACGAGCTCGGCTTCGTGAGCTGTAGCTTTGTCTCGCTGGGAACACCACGACCCGCTCCCAAAACGGAAGTCGGACCAAGGCTTCCATACGTGCTCTAGTACGCACGTCCTTGCTGATCATCACACGTGAATCGGCAAAAACTAGCGACGTCTCATCACTGGCCGCGTCTCACCTCCAAGTCCTAATTGATGCGGCATTAACCGCAGTTTCAACAATCGTCCACGTGAGATAGCACTCCCGTTATTTTCAGATAAGATGTGATCGATTCGGCGATTCAACATCACCCCCTAAGCAAGTATTTTCTGAGAGAAAAAAACGATCGAGAGTCGCGTGTGGCAGTGGAGCGCGTTAGTAACTTCTTAACTTTTTGGCCTTTCTGCTGTTTTCCACTTAACCGAATGAAGCGGCACTTTTGCATGTGATAGGGGTGGTAGTGCTGCTTCTCTTTGACAATGCGCACCATTGATGACTTGATACATTCAGCGGCCCCGTCATCCTTCTGATAAAGCACCGTGGATTGCTAACCAAACACTTCGATAATACCATTCTTGTGAACGCTGGCCATTCGTCCTTGTGCAGGCTTGTGAATGAGTATCCTCATTTTCCTGCATTGTTTGATGGGTACGGTCTTGGCGGAAACCGCAGTAAATCTGGTAACGTCCCACGGTGCGGCCCCTTCTTCGAGCATGCGACTGCTCATGATGGCCTTGATCACCTCTTACCATCTCTGAGATACTGACAGTTTCAACCCAATAGCGATGCAGTTCACAAGAGAAATTATATAAACAACTAATTACTAGCGCGCAAAATGAAAAATAATTGATATATATTTTCTAGTGATTTTTTTTGAATTTCGGCACAAGTAATTTTGGGACACCCTGTAATGTCGTGCAAAAGCCTCTACTTCAAGGAACTTTCTAGAATGGAGTCAAGGCTGGAGATATCGGGACAGGTCTCAACGGAGAACGCATCAAACCGATTATAGTTGCGGCAGCGGTAGCAAGGACTACGACTCTGTTGTGAATATGGCTTGCGATGGCATCATAGCATATGTTTGATACCGTGGATGGTATTGGGCTTAAGAGGGACTAGTCATATCTGAGACTCGACGATGATATAGAGCAGCTCCGGAACGTGACCTGGGCATACCACGTGATCTGGGTGGACACGTTGGCAGCCACAGAAGGGACCGCGGAAGGATACACGGATGCACGGTCACCCTATTTCACTTATTCACAATATGCGTTTTTTATCCACGGAATACACAGAAAGAGGCTGACCACGATACTCAGACAGATTCTGTTTTGTCTACATGCTTTAATAACATGGAGTGCCTCAAAAATTTGGGCTACTTTCAAAGATTTCTTCTAGTTGACGCCATCTCAAGATAGAACACCACACCATTGGGATATGGATCATCACGATCGGTGTCTTGTTCGAAACAATTCAAAGAAAAGTTTATGCCCTGCTGACGAATTTGCTACGTTACCCCAACTAAGCTACGAGATTTGGAATCTACGAACTGCAGAATTCTTGATAATCTTGCTTGCTTTCTTTTCCACTTCACTTCACTATGCAGCTCAACCATCGCTGCAAAGCGCTCTTTTACTTATGTTTTAGGTTTTTTTTGTTCTTATGCCTCTAGGAGGATTTCTTCATCCGAGCTTCAACTATTTTCCAGAGGAGGGCAAACCCCTATATTGCGTAAGTGAAGCGTCTTCGTGGCTATAACAGAGCAAAGTAACTCGTGCGAGATGGCATCAATGGAAGAGCACAGCGAGTTCCAATAGGACACTTGCCTTGCGGGATTGCCTTCCTTGACCGAGATTTTCGTCCGCGCCGTAGTCTTTCGAGCGTATAACTCTGAAGCCGCTTGATGACGGCGATAAGGAGATGTATTGCAAAGCAAATGTTACCCCTGTCTTTGATAGGCTTGTGGTCCAGTGTATATTCTCAATTAATGAAAAGACGAAAGACGACGCTCTGTTCTCTGTTTCTCATTCTGGGCTAAACAAGCACATAGGGTGCGCATAACCCTGTTGTAGGATTATGCATAGCGCACTTCTCGCAGCCCACCTAAAAATATTGAGAAATCCCCAATAATTAAATCCAGTTTTCTCCAGGATTTCTTTTTTCAAACAAGAACTCGTGAGGAATTTTTGGACACTCGAATACATATCTTAATTGTTTGTCCGGCAAGGTTAAAAACTCTAAAATGAGTTCCATGTCCCCTCATCTTGAAACCTCGGCATCGTTGTTGTAGTAGTTTGTGTTACTTCTGCCTCGAGGTTGTTCGGTGGTATATTTTATTTCGGCCAACGTTTCGACGGACTCGTCGTTGTCAAATGCCTGAAAATGGCCAGAAGCTCACGAATTGCAAGCTACCCCATCAAGCGCCTCCTCCGCCCTAGTGTTGCTGGCGTTCTGTCGGGAACGCTCGGAGGACACCCAAAACTTTAAAGAAACTACTCTGGAAATTGACATCGGCTACTACTTCTCTATGGTGAAGAATAGAGTTGGAAATACTTCTCTTTTTCATAATAATGTGACGCGGACATTGGGAATGACCACTGGCCCACCCTCTTGAACACCCTCCTCATCAGCTTCACTCCATACTCGGAGCTACATGACCTCTGAAGTATGCTTAGTATAATCCCAGCAGTTCAAATCGAGAAAAGTAAGCCCAGTGCCTGGGATGAAGTGGCAGACATGCAATAGATCTCAGGATGGGAAAGGAAAGGGTATAACCACTTCCAGAGGAGATGGGTAGCTCTGCAGAAACTCCGTAAAAGAGAGAAGGCTTACTAATAGCAAATCACAAGAGCAAAGCTCCTTTGTTTTTTTAAGAGTATCGAAAGTGGGCTGCATTTGGGGTTGACGCAAATCCGATGATACCATGACGTGGATATATGCAAGTGTAAAACTTTAGATGGTGAGCTGTCCTCCAGTAATGAAAAAAAGCAAAAGAAACAGCTAGGAACAATTCAAATAATATATATGTATATATATATAATAATCTGCAGTTTGTTTGGGGCATGGTACGACTTTGCGTCGAGGAAGTGAGCGCCACTGCCTGGAGGTAGGACCTTGGCCAAAGGAACGCAGATATCGGCAAAGCAGCATTCTCAAGACGTCAGCATTGATGTGGAAATGACCTTTTTGTACACCAAGGGCACAGTCAGTGTGCCTGCGACTGATCGACCTCACAATTGAATTGAGTTGTATGTACGATTGAAATAATTGCGGAATGAGCCTATCAGTTACTTTTCTCTCCAACGATTTTGTTGCGGAATCCAATTTCATTCAAAAATCTTGAAAAGTTGAAACTCTGAGGTTGAAAGGAAAGTTCTGAAACACTCCAAAGCCAAAATTGGAAATTTATTTTTTTTATTCTTCACCTATCCTAAGTCACCAAACCTATTGACCATCATAGTCAACAACTATATGCCATCATATATGGCAATTGCTTGACGCCACATTCAGAGAAGTTAGGAGAATTATTGTTGAAAAACATGTGGAAGTCGGATTTACGGACTTTTTCGTCGGCGAGGGCTTGTTTGTTCTCCAGGTGATGAGTGAGCGAGCAGGGAAGGTGAAAGACGTGTACGGATAG
>KZ345051.1:76528-93007 GCA_002352805.1 Teladorsagia circumcincta | reverse complement strand
GATGAGTGAGCGAGCAGGGAAGGTGAAAGACGTGTACGGATAGGTTCCACAATTATGACAGATGGGCAACCGTGGTGCAGCCTAGCTTGAGAATCTTCTGGTTTGAGTCCAAAGATGTGCGTCGACGCGCGTTGCAGTGAAGCAGACAGACATGTTCCTGTATTTCGTGAAGTATTCTTACAATCGTTTCGAGTGACTAGCATTGGATAGTCCTTGTCATCATCGATCCTGCAGATAGAACATCGCTCATGGATAAGGCCGCCAAATTCTGAAAATTTGACAGCATCACCATTCCCCCATATTTTCAAGGTCGAAGCATCAAAACTCCAGTTTCCCATACACCAAGCCTCTGCTGCTACAGCATATAGTTAACGCAGTCGGTACACTTGCCTTCGCTGATGAACACATGCCGCGGCCTATCATCGCTGTTGTACGACGAGCAGTACATGTGAAGATGTTCACTGGGCGAAATCGTGTGGTACCCATTCACTCCATTCCCAAGACTTGTGAATTCCTAGAAAGCCCAAAGAACGGACTTCTGTAAGCACTCGATATGCTCCGTCAGTTTATGTGACGATTGCCTATAATCACCTTTGATTGTAGCGGTGACAAGGTCAAGATGGGCAGTAGTCGTGTGCTACGTCAGAAAGATGAAAGTCTTCGCTGTGGACCGTTCGAGTCAAGCTGAAACCGCCATGTGGAAAAACATGCTCTAGCCTATCCTGGAACTGATTGATATAAGCTACCACTTATTCGCATTCCCTTCCTGTCTGCGAAACGAAATGATAATTGCTTCCTAGTGGCTCACTCATTTCCTCATTTGTTTTTGATGCTCCGTTTCTTCCTGCAAAACGCAATGGATCGTTGTATTGCTTCGGTAAAGAATAACACTACCATGCTTGTGTCGTGTCTGATTATCAAGTTTTCAATGAATTTCATGATAATTGTCTCCTATGTTGTCACAGACAATATGTGAAATTTAGAATCAGGATTATTAATGCAGTTGCCAATTTCTTAGTGAGCGTGAGAAAACGCCGTATCTTTCCCTTTCCCATACAGCCCCAGTAGGCTATGGTGGGAAGAGTTTCAGAAACATATAGGAATGGCAAAATGGCAGTGGTGCATCGTTTTATTTATTCCTTTACTCGATGTAATTTTTGAATAGCCGTATTGAGGAGGACCCTACTGCGGCAGAGCTAGAAAAACCCACCTTATAGTAAATCGCACAAGAAGTCTAAAAATCACGCTGTTCGCCTGGTCCTCTTTCAATCGAGAAAAAAAAGGCAGAAATTTCTCTCTGATCCTTTTCAATTCTTGAAGGGTGTTCAGAATCAGGAAGGGAAACGTAACTGTCTCCTTAGTGCTTAGAACTCGTACCTTGTCCGCAAGAATGCCACAACAGTGATCAGTTCTCTTGTTTTAATATACTGCATTGCTCTAGGTGCCAGTAAGAAGCACGACGATGTCAACAGAGGCACCCAGCTCCATCGAGTTGGTACCTATGCCGACTGTGGTAGGGACGTTGGCGCTCTCTGTAGTCGGCCTACTGGGCAACTCGATGGTGATTCTAGCCACCATAATATCGCCAACGCTTAAACACCGCTGCAATATTCTGATGTGCATCCTTGCAATGTCCGACTTCGTCGTTTGCATCTATCTGGTAGGTCCATCTATGAGATCATAATTTCTGTTACACTTCTGAGGTTTTTGATTTTATTACTTCTTTATTTCTCTTATGTTTTTATTCAGCATTGTATGTATAAACCATCATTACTGGCAGCATGTCACGAACGCAAGTAGATCATCAGTGCTTGTCTTGTAATATTCCATTGGAATATGAAAAATTGGATGTCGATTTTGACATCATTTAGAGTACGATTCTTATTTAAGAGGGGGACTGGAGAGGCGAGCAGGTTGCCATCCGATGGCACGAGGATGGGGCTACACTTAACACTCAATTTTTCATGAATTTTCTTGGAAAGTTGGGGTCGAAGGCGCTCTGCAAAAAGCAGACTTTTTCTCGCTCTGCTTTCAATTAAAAGACGTTGCCACCAAGGTGTTGACGTTTGTCTTCGTTACTGTTTGGTATTATTAAGTATTGATTCCCATCGCTAAGCCTCTCCCATATTCCGTCAACAACTCAGAAGAGTGAAATTGGAGGAGATTGGGCTTCCGCTGCCAGAGCTCCAACATTCCTAAAGCTAGGCAGCTGACGCTTAATTAATTGTTGAATCACTGCACCCAGTCCACGGTATCGGTGAAGATGCTGGATCGTCAGTTGAAGGAACCTGGAGATCCAATAGGAGCATAGCGGTGTCAAATCGTGTTGGGACTGATTCAAGCTTAGACCATGTGTGATGCAAACCCCACAAAACACTACTTTCATATCTTTATGGCTCTATCGAAATATCTCAAAATTTCTGCTCTGTCACGTTGGAAGTGTTAGCAAATTACAGTTAGTTGGATTTATTTGAATTCCTTTTCCCTGGCATCGGGTGGACCATCAAGATTGTCAGTCACGCGGTGGTTGGAGTGGGTCATCTTTAAACGAGGAAAGCCAACACTGGTATAGCAAATCACCTGTGTCCAGTGGATTGAGTCAGCGCGCTCTCAGCATCTGTTGCTTGATCCTCTTTGTAGCTTGCAGTGTGGAATATCGTTACAGGTGATCATTAAAACAAAGAGCCCAGAAAGAAGTTTCGAAGAAGTTTGAATCCTAGCTCAAAAAAACAACAAGCAAATGAGGTGATTATTAGCTTCTTCGATAGATGGGCTTGTGTTCTGGACTACATGGTATGGCAGAAAGCTTCAAAACTTAAATATCGAAATATTCTCACAGCGATTCATGTAAAGGTCTCAGAGATTATGTGCCAACCCAATATCTTTACGTAGGTCTGTGTTTTTGGTATAGTTTTCGTCTAACGTATTGTCTATTCGTCTTTCTTGCGTAAAGGAATACTTTTTGAGTCTTCATTCAACACACCTTCAATGGCCTCCAAACCTTTACTAGGAAAATGCTGAAACTTTAAAAAACTCCCTTGGATGTGAATGAAGTAAAGGTAATAAAAATGCAAACGCAGACTACAAACCGTTTCCCTTTTCAGCATTCAATTTTAAGCAGTCTTCAATTACAGTACCATTTATAGTTGCAACCACAATTGACGTGGAAGGTCTTCCAGGAATCGCCCAGCTTTCTTGAGACGGGTTCTTGTATGATGTTGGGGTGCGTGCGTGCAACACCCAACTGTAGAGCCTAGCTTCATTTTTCCAGAGCGACCCTCTGTCAAGAAGGGGTGATGAGGTGGTCTGTGGTTCGGATCCTTGTGGCAATTGCTTTGTATTTTGGAGTGGCGCGCTTGCATGATGTCGCAAAATAGGATGGAATGGCGGATCTCATCACACGGCATCATTAGTAACCCATATGAGCAGGTTTTTGTCAAAAAATCTGGGCTGAAACGGCGTGACGCTTGAGTTTTTCGATCCCCTTCTTGAGCATTCCAGTGGCCAATCAGAAAAAAATAAAGTACAGTACTGAAGTCCATGTACGCAGCACTATGTCATGCAGAAAACCGTTTGAACAAAGCACGGCATTTCCTGAAAGATTTCCCTGGTTAGAGCCTCAATTGTTTCTTATGATGAAGACAAACGTTCCCGGAACAGCATTTGTGTTTTCTTTTCCTTGCTCGAAACCGAACTGTGGCTCAAAACTGAACTTCTCCAGCGATGAGAACTTATGTTCTCAATTTGTCACAAAGTTTACCACGGAATATATAGAGTAACGTTTTCCGGTTTGGAGGAACATTTGACTGAGAAGAGATGTGACTGATCCCTTCCATTTGCAGGAGTATACCTGTACGTTCTTGCACCTCGAAAGAGCTAGAATTGAGACGGTCTATGCTTTTGTTCGGCCTCTCGACTATCTTCTTTTCCCTCCAAGTCTGTTCTCGTGTCTTGACGTTGATTGTCTTTGTCCGCCTTTCCAAAAAATACAGGGTGTTCCTAAAGCATAGGTTTCTCCATATTTTGTTCCATATCTCTGGAGAACATTAACACTTGCGCTCCCAACTTTTACGAGCGATACTCTATGGGAACTATCCTCTTACTATGAGACGCTTCGTCTGTGGTCTGTCGTCCGATCGCTCTGTCACGGTGTTTGTCACGAAGCTGGCTACTTTCTGGAGATGCGGAAGGAGAGAGCTGGTCAAGTGTGATATGGATGGGACATGGCTCAAAAAATACACATAGGACATTAACTGAGCGGAGCCTTGCCCACAGTGGGCGCGGCGTGCGTCGAAATAAGCGGTGCTAACAACGAAAATTCTGAATTCTACCGCGAGACAGTCTAGAGACCGCGAAAAATCGCTAAAATGCGTTCTTATAAGTCGGATAGAACCAGAGAGAATTACTTTAGGTTAGTGGGGCATCCTTCAAGTGAGCGCTGTCTGATGAAAAAATCATGTAGGCTAGGGGAGAGCCTACAGAGTAGAAAAATGATGCTTTATGAAGGCAATGCCAAAGGACTCCCCAACACACATGACGTCAGCAAAGGCTAGCCCACGATGGGCGGAGCGTGTTTCAAGAAGACAGCGTTTCTTGCGAAATCTCGTAATTCGCTATCAAGGAGTTTGAGAGAGAAAAAAAAAAGGTGGATATAGGTGATTTGAGGGGGCAGCAAATGAGACTGGCAGGTGAGGCATGCACCAAAGCGGATGAGTTTGCTAAACTGAGTTATTACTCGATCATAGTACAGGAAACTAAGAAGAATGTGTTAGGGATCGGCGAAGGAAATGACAGACAAGGAAAAAAGAGAAAAGAGGCCGGTTGAGAAACGGGCACAACTGCTAATTTTAGACGGAGCGTCAACGAAGAAGTGCGGTATTTTGCTGCTGAATTTTGCTTTTGCTTATAACTCAGTTTCAGGAATTTCCGGAAAAAGGAAAAAGGCTCAAAGAGGTCAGCGAAGGAAAAGAACCCAACTGCTGCTGGTGGAAACTGCTGTTGGGGGGAATGCATTTGAGCTGGCGGAGTTTGAACCGAGATTATATTATAGATCGATTCGAAACAGTCTAGAGTGTGAAAAAAGTAAGTAGAAGTTGACGAGGAACTCATCGCTGGGTGAGGCGTATAATGCGGAGTTTGCTATTGAGCACCACTGTTCTGCTCCAGAGCGGCCCTCAAATGCAAGGCCCACGACAAACTGGTGTGGAAGTGCGTCCACTCTACCACTTGGTTCTCGCATCAGCGAAAGGATCAGATGTCTTACAATACCCACAATGCAACCGCGGTTGCAACTGCGCCCGCACTTCTCGCAGCATCACGTCGTGGCCGACTGCGGAAGGTGGGGCTTGCGAACCAAGGTGTGAACTGCGAGTCAAGCGAGCCTCTATCGCCTTTATCTCGCATTTTCAAGTCACAAAGGCACGCGGCATAAACCCCGGTCCGCCTTTCTACCACCCTCAAGGATGGAAGAGGTGGGTGTACTCAATCCCGTAGCGTGCCCTTAATGGCAGGAAAATTGTATACAGGATGGCCAAAAATTTCGGTAACAAAGGGAATTGTTTATAAAAAAGCAATGTGACCGAGGAGTCTCGAATTAACACCATCATATTGATGGAAAGTTATCCAACCTAGTTTTGAGAATTTATGTGCATTAATAACACGCTCCTGCACCACACTGATCAGACCCTGCACTTTATGTTATTAAGAACGCACCACTACACTATATCCATACACAGTAACTTTAGCTATATTACCAATCAATACCACACTATGGCAGGAAATCACGGATCTTAGACTTTGTTTGTGATATGAGGCTTTACTGACATTTCTAATATTTCTTCTTCCAGATTGAACTACGTATCATGATGTGGCACAGGTGGTACTTTCAACCGAATAACGACTGTTTTGTTTATACTGTTTATGGGCTATTTGCAATGAATGTTCAAAGTGGCATAGGTCTCATGCTGGGTGTTGACCGATTGCTCGCTGTCTCCTTGCCTATAAAGTATGTGCTCACACTTTTCCTCATTTTCTTCTCATACTTTTCAGGGATTTCGCAAAAAATTCGGAAGGACATTTACATTTACATTCTTGTGCCTGAAAAGGAGAGAGGCTGAAAATTTTCACCAATTCCTTTGATGCCGACTTTGCTCATTACTTCGCAGTCGTGGTTCTAAAACATGTCGTCCAACTGTAGACTGCGCTCGAATGATGGCCAGAATCTTAGGGTTCAAACGAAAGACCCATAAACACACCACGAAATTATACCTACCACCAGACTGAAAATCCTGTCGTGGAAATGGGGGAGTCTCTACGACTCCCCCCCCCCCCCTCTTGACAGAGCTTCTGGTACGACCACTTTTCACTTCCGCTCATCCGACTTTATAGTAAAAAACGCCCACTTCAGATGTACGAGAGGAGGCAGCGCCGCTAAGATGCGCTCCGCGGTTCAAGACTCAAACCAAAATCCGCACAGATTGGCTTCTTCTTGTACCCCTTTAGTACTAAATATCTATGCCACCACACTGGCCAGAAATTAGAAAAGGGAAGGAGGTAATGATTACAGGCAGTTGAGCAGTCTCGCGCTTCGGCAAAGCGAAACTAAATAATCGCGGTCGCATGCCTTTTGATTGGATTACACCACGAAATCCACAAATCTACTCCTTATTGGACGGACTGTTACTTTCTTCATTTACAACCATTCAGAAAATGACGGCCGGTTGTGGGTGCGCGAGATCTAGTTTCTGAACTGTACAACACTTTGTTTCTAAACGCGTTTCACCCCGCGAGCTGGAAACGTCGAAGATCTGTCGAAGACGTTGAATTTTTCATGCGAGTTTTCTTCCTTTGGATGACAATAACTTTCTCTAATGGGAACGTTTCGAAAACATAACGGCACCGATATAAAGAAGAAGACTTGCTTCTTCTGACAGGAGCAGCACCTTTTTCGGAACTTCTGCTTTGCGAGAAATCCGCGTCAAGTATCCACAAAGGACGGTTCAGACCCAATCAAAAACCCTATCGGTTGGAAGATGTATTCTAAACGACAGTTTGCTCAAGTGAATCGGAAGTGTTTCTAGTCTTGATTTGTTAGAAGAACTGTTATGGCCGTAATGTGATCATTCCGTCATACGTCGCTTTCTTTCTAACCCTTTTCCAATGATTGTATTCGCGGCTGGCGCGGATGTGATGATTTCAAGAAGGCTGCGGATCTTCGCGTTTTGATCTATTGACTTCCTGCTCCTCCAAATTTCTCAAAGCGTGTACATTGATTTAGTGTGGGTATTCGTTACACTACATATACCTACGTTATGTACGACTCTTTTTACAAGGCGCGCATCCTCTCTATGTCATTTCACTGATCACTTATGGAATGGAGACAAGCACTTTCCATTTAAATTCACGCAGTCCTACGACGCCAGCTGCTTACACCAAATCAAAAAGATTGTAAAATCAAAGTTGACACAGCGACTGAGTGGCAGCAGCACCGCTGTTTACATAGTGGTCCTTGCGCATACGACCTTCTCACCTCACTTTGCAGCTAATACGACCCCCGTCGATGATCATCTACCGTTGTTCACCCTGCCTTCCACAAAACCCACCTCCTTCTCCATCTCGACGACTTCTTGACTAAGAAATTCTTCAAAAACCAAAGTGATGTGAGAATGATGCTCGACGAATGAGTCGCCTTCAGAAGCCTTTTCATGATAAAGAATTATTTCAGTGCGTTTCTTGTCAAGAAATGTCAGTAGTTTCCAATAGTTTTTGTCCTTTCCAGAAACAATGCATCATTTCATACCGGACTACGGAGATTTGACTCGTCCAGGATTGCGCGTGGCAAGTTGCGCGGCAAACCCGCCGCGATGCTGATGCGGCTCAAAGCATCTTGCAATTGAGAACTTTTGAACCTGTTTCTGATCGCCTCGATTTGAGTTCTCTTCCTGCTCTCTCCCGCCTAAACAGCATCTCATGACTACTGTGATCTTTAGAACCTTTGCCACAAGCTGCAGTTGGCTTATCCACCCGGAGTTCCCTCTTCCCTCTAAGGCTTGGTTTTAGGGCTCCCCTCTTTATTAGGGATTTGGAGCCGAGCCAGTTGCCTTCTCCAATCGTTCGTGCTCTGTATACTGGTGGCAGGATCATAGAGAAATGTGGGAATAGACCGTAAACCATCCAAATCGCAGAGCAGGTTGCCGCCCAATTCGCCGCCCGCAGCCTCAGACGAGCCAAAAGTCTCGTACCCATTCGTGACTATTTCTGATAATACCAAATGATTTTCAGGTACAGTACGTTGCCAAGAATCCTATACATAGCAATGATAGCAGTTGTACTGGCCGTCGCTCTACTACTAATCCTTCATGGCTACATTGAATCATCAGGTGCTGCGCATATTTACGTAATCTGGCTGAGCGCATCAAAGCAACACCCAAGCATCGGTGCGGTGGGGTAGATGCGGTCGGTAATAAAACAGTGGTTGCCGAATTGATTGCTATTGACAAAAGAAACAGAGAAGACTGCCGATGAAGCCCTAAATAAGGAGAGCCCTTGTAACAAGAGACCGGCGTGCCGGAAGAGTTGTCTGAACCAACTTGCATTTCTTGCTGGCTCACGCCACAAGGAACTACAATTTACCACAACATCAAGCACGCATGCACTAATACAAACAAATACATAGGCACCAATACTAACTTACAAATACGACAATCAACCGGCTAGGGCAAGTAAAAACAATTAAATTACATGCAGCATCCCTTTGAACGAGCACAGTTTACAGACGATCACGCAAAGACCACGCAGTCGCGCAAGGACACGCAGACAACGTAATCCCTCCAAAGGCCAAGTTCAGTCGCGCATTTCCAGCCGCAACTTCTGTGTGTGGGCTACTCTCTCCAAGCCAGATCCTTCAAGTTGACATCCGCTGGGGGGTGTTGCTTTGAGAGTGCGACGGACGTACAGGGTATACGTACGACGCCGTATTATATGATAACAAAGTTTTAACCAAAGGACATCGGCACAGAAAAAGTTCGAAATAAAACGCGATGAATCTCAAAAATATCTACCTCGCACCTTGGCACCATATCGATCACAGTGTGTGTTTTTTTTGAAAAGATGTCCCCACACAGTGGATCCGTGCCAGAAATACTTTGAAGAAGGTCTGTAAAAGAAGAATCATCTCAAGAACAAGTTTCTGCCTCAAATTCTTTTAACGTAAAGGAACTGCTGTTCGCAAATAAAAGTCAAACAAAAATAGCCTCAAGCCGATCGAAGCAAAGTCAAATTCTCTTTCATGGAAGAAAAACTTCTAACTTGTTTGGAACTTTCACTGGGCACAGCATTTTAGATACACCCACAGCTTCGTTGTGGGTGTATCTAAAATCTTAGAATTGATGTCTTTGATTGTGATCACTTCAGAACTTAATTCATAGTTGAAAATTTTTTAGGATCTCTCTTTCAGCCTTCACTATTCAACCACGAGAATAGTATGTATAATTCGGGAAATGTTACACCCATGCACTGCATATAAGTGGTCTACCACATAACTAGTCAGTCCCCCCTTGTCCTCGGCAATACCACCATATAAAAGCACATCAAAGATTGACCTGGTTTCCGACTTTCGGGGCACTGCTACTACTTATTATAGCGCATGTAGCAGGGGATGACCGGGCATAATTGGAGCATTCGACGTGCTCCAATGGACCTCCGTCCTAGTTTTTTGACGCATTAGATTCAAGGTCAGCTTCATTTGAGATCTCGGCCCTGACGAGCCTGAAACAAGAATTCACGCTCAAAGGTCACTATTCAGAGGGAAAATGATCCATACGTAAAACCCGCCTGGTACGCATTGACTCGATTCAATTTTGTCACCAGGCATGCCGTAAGCATGGGTCATACTCTGTCTCAAGAGAGACTTGCGAGCACGATCAAGCGTGCGTCGAGGAGTCCTGACAGGTCCACAAGGGGGATATATGCACCGATCCCTCTCATATTAGGCCTGGTGGGAGGAATGGGGCCAGAACGATGCAGTGCAACCACCATGTCGGAGAACTTCAAAAAACACAAACATCAAGGAATGGTCGATGTTGTCAAGCTTGATCGGAGAATTCCAAAAGAGGCGGTGCCAATTCACATACATATTATATGGATCGACGCTGAGAACGCATTTGTTCTTGAAGATTGGGTTTGTCCTTGTGCTTACACGTTTACGGTTCATTTTTTGAAAAAAAGCGCAGTAAAGCTAGACCCCACACTAATCAGAATCAAACTACACCGTTCTTACCAGGAAGGGATGATTGGTCGAAGTCCCATATAAAATGAGAACCACACTGTTGGATGTGGCTTTGACCGCTGAACTCGAATCCACTTTCCAAATCTGCCATATAGTTTTGTGAACAGAGTTGTGAAGCAGGATAGAGCAGTCGTAGTGATCCAGGCTTTCGGGCGAGAGGTCGTAGGTTCAACTCCTTGGCGTATTTCCCGTTTTGCCTTCGCTGCAAATGGTTGAGAAAGCCTCTCAACTACGTGACTTGATTGACGCCTGCCTATAGTTACCTGTATAAGAGTTAGCGAGGGGTTCCAAAAGGTTTGGGCGATACTTGCTGATGACTGGAGCCCGCAGAACTCTAGGCATTCGCTTTCGCAGCGAATGGGTGTGATATTCGTGTTACGGAGGTAAAAACACTTGTGATGGCGAATTTGTAGCTAAATATGAGATTTTGGCCTAATTCCGAATTAAAATGGGTAGCCCATCCATTCTTCTGTCAACCTCTCATCGTAAACTAACCTCCAGATGGAATGAATGTGTTTGGAAAAAATGTCTAGAACTTCTGTTTGCAGAATTCCAGCACTCACATGGTGTTATTTTTGAATAAAGAGGTCGTCGTCGTCAAAGATAGGTTAGCCCTGCCACTACCGGTTAGGGGAATGTACAAGTGACGCGCCCACTTGTCGAAGTTTTGTCAAGATCTCGAATTTTCCTGGAGATTAGCCCCAGCTGCAACTTGGCCTGATGCAGATATCACATTCATCTCACTCAAAAACGGCTGAAGTACGTGTTATGGATGCTGGTGCGCCCTAACCCTAACCAGCGCGCCTCAAGTTGAGGAAAATCTCGATGGCAATGATCTCAAGCTTATCAAAAACAATGTGGGATTGACAATTCATGACAAAGTCATGTTTCATCACTAACAAATGCTCAGTCACAAAAATGCAAAAAAAAGCTCACTAGGGCTCACTAGGATTCAAACCACTAACCTACGGATTGAAAGCCCAGCGCTGCAAGCACCAGGCCACCAGCACCCATATCGTTTTTCCGGTATGTTTCCCTAGGATACCACTAGTGCTGAGGCTGTCTCCTTACTGTGTGTGAGAAACAAAAAACCTCCGTAGCTCCGTTCAGCGAATCGTTTGGCAGATCTGACGAGTGAAAGGCAGATTCGGCGTCAGCGGCCGAAACACGCACCGTGATGCATGTCTCCTTTCATATAGCCACTTCGACCCATCATCCTTTTCTGGTTAGTTTACTGAAATGCGGGCTGCTGTGCCGATTTATAAACACTCCATCTGAGCCAGGAACTGAAAAATTGGGGGACTGACAACTCAACGACGGGCACCGTACAGATGGGGCAAAATAATGGAAGCTAAATGAATGCTGTGTGAAGAAGTTTGGTTCCCATTTACATCGGCAGAAACCGGAGGCATTCGTGGTAAGCGCTGACCGTAGGGAGGACGATGGCGGCGTCCAACTTATCCCGTGTTTTCTGCAGCTCTGTTGAGTAATCGTCATCACGAGGAAACTCAGTTCATTGACAAGAAAAATTCAGAAAATTAAATTAAACAGATTTAGTACTAAGGAAGTGTAATGCTGTCCATCGAGATAGATGGAGTCGAACATGTCGGCGTCGGCTTTTTTGAGCTGCCCTCCTGTTGATAATCTTGTTGTTCCTGCCAAGGTTCTTATGCACTATACGTGAGATTTTCCTTCTCGGAATTTCTAGGTTCTCACTCGAGTTGAACATGCACCCGTTGAATGAACATGTGCGTGTGCGGTGATTCTCCAGCGACGGAATACTTTTGAAAAGATTAAGAATTCTGCCAATGGCTGCTGCGGATGAAGATTGTGGCGATCTCGAAGTTTGTGTTCTGTCACACCTTGCTTGCTCAAATATCACTCCTTGTTGCGTGAAATGGACGTTTCTATGCGCGCTGGAGTGGGAGTACTTGAAAGGATTCCTGCGAACTACTCCTCACTTCGGTGTGATGGAGATGAAGCTGATCTGTCGCAAGACTGTCTGATTTGTGCTTCGAGTGACGTCTTCGCATTCTATACATTCAGTATCAGCATTCCATTATTAAAGAAATGACAAGTTTATATATCTACCCTTGAAGCCACGTGTTGAGATCAGGTCTCAAAAGTGAAAAGGGGACCTCAAACGCAGGAGAGCGACACTGCCACACCCCGATCGATTTGGAGGGTAGAAGCGATCTATAACAAGGTTGTGGATGCCGAGTTGATTGCAAAGAAACGAAGAAAACCGACGATGAAGCCCTCAAACGAGGACCTCCCTTGAAATAAGGGACGGCGTGTCGGACTAGTTGTCTGGACTTCTTGCTGGCACGAGCCATGCCATGGCATTTAATTTTGCAAGGAATGCAATTGCAATCGTGCATTAATAAAACTAGGACATAGGCACCAACACAAACAAAAAAATAAAATAAAAACAAAATAATAACAAATTAAAAAATTAAAATAGTAACAAATTGAACCGATTAGGCAAGAAAAACCAAACAAAATACAGGCCGCATTGCTTCAAACGCAGCACAGTTCACACGAAGTCGCTCAAAGACCACGCAGCTGCGCAAGGACACGCAGCCAACATAATTCGTCAGAAGGCCAACATTGGTTGCCAAAAGCAAGCTTTGTAAGACCCTAGCGCCGTTGTCGCGCACTTTGGAGCCACGACAACGGTACATCTCTGCTACACGAGGGCTACTCTATCCCACCCAGTGAGTGGCTCTACGAATGATTGGATGACTTCTGCTGGGGTGTTGCTTCGAAAGTGCGAGACAACGCGGCTAAGGCCTTGCCTTGTGTGCTGCCGGCGCTGCCACTGTATCAATCGCGTCACACGTGGTGTTTGTGCCCTCTCGCGTGCAACGTACTATCTCACCTATTCCCTCTCCTCACAGCTCAGTGTCTATCCGTTATATCACAGCCGTCCTCACGAGGAAATTTCAATGTTCTCTGCGATGGCTTTTGTTTTTCCTTTCCACGTGTGTTCCTCATTGTACTTCTCGCCTTATTTTCAAACAAAATTTTTCAAACAACTCGATTATTTTCAAACAACTCGATCCCGACTTGTGATTCGGATTTTTGCCATAATAACGTGAACAGTCACACCGATTCCTGGCACCTAAATTGCTCACGAGTGGAAGATCTTCTCCCGTCGAAAATCTTCGGTCTCATAAAATCTCTGGCATCCTAAATTTCGCGATTCTTGCCTATGCAAGCTTCTTTAACCTTTATGAGGTGACATATGCCGATTGCTCGGAAGCGCCAACTGTTCAATGCGAAGTTAGAAAGGCAGTACAGATCTCCTCCGTCATCTAAAAGAGGAGACAAAGTATTCGTGGCAAGCGAAAGAGATTATCGCGGTCAAACGGATAAGACGCAAGATATTTTTCGCCTCACCCGGGAAGTATTGGTTCAGTTGCAACATGTATAACAGCTATGTATGCTGCAGCCAATCACCGAAATTTTCCTCATTGGCACGAAAACAGGTTGGAGGTTGCTTATTGAACTTCTCGCACTAGTAGTTCTCAGTCAGTCCCTTCTTCAGGGCATTCGCCTGTCTTATATTCACGGATGGCAAATTAGACGGGAGGCGTTTTTAACCATGAACTACACTGAAAAGTGGTGTGGGTTCAGACAAACAAAATGACTATTCCTCAATGCCAACTAAGTCGAGCAGGTGAGGTCGTCATCATTCCTAGGCTGCTTCTGTGACTGGAGCACTCACATGCTGAGAGCAGCACGTGTTGCTCACGAAGTATGAGTCGTACCATGCACGCAGAACATCTACACAAAGTGTCGGTGTTTGTTGATCTTCTCGCCTAAAATGGCGAAGATTAACGGCTTCTTACATTTGGCCGTGGTGTTTGTTGATCTTCTAGCCTGAATACGGAGATTACCAACTTCTTTCAGTTGGCCGTGGTGTTACTGTGGAACGATTTTGTAGCCGAATCGGTCTCCGGCAATCTTTCCGCGAAGGATGACTCTCGACTTTTGTGGTCAGAGTACAGTCACTCTGCGGATTGGCTCCACTGGAAAAAATCATATTGTTAGGGAGGTATGGGGATATGCGTTTCTTCACAAAAACAGGTCAGCATGGTTTTGCACTTTTTGGACACTCTTCCGCTTGCTGATATCACAAATGAAGAGATGGCCGGCACTGGAGCTTGTATTCAGCAATACGACCCACTGACAACTTCCTTGCCCTTCTTTTGTTGGAGCACCACCGATTGCCATTCTATGCCTGATTTTGGAACAAGCGTGAACATTTGACTCTTCTCCTTTACTGAATCTCGTCAATCTCAAACACCTTCTCTACAGATCCCAATGAAAAAAAGCTCTGAGTTCAGACGAGCAAGGTGGACGTTCAGAATATTCACTTAATAGCGCGCTTCTAGCGGTATCGATTCTCATGTATGTGATTGAGAAGCATGGGGAATTGGGAGAGAGATAACGCTGTATAACATTCAAGGACGCGAAAACCGGAACTCAGTTGATGGATGCCTTCTTTTCTCCTTTTGGTAGGAGTTGGAAGTGTAACAGATTAGCGAGTTCCACTCTCGTATAAAGACGAGCGGGACAGTGGAGCATTGGAAAACTGAAATTGAAATCAGCAAAACAGCGAATACACAGTAGCGGTCGGAAGTTCGGAAGTTTTCTTTGTTTCCGAGCTAGTGTAGCCAATAACCAACCAAATTACACAGGATTCACGTGGCTAAAGCAAAATAAAGCGTAGAACGAGTGTGCAAAATTATTTCCATAAATGAAGAATCACAATCGGAAATTTCGATTCCCTCTCGAGAGTGGCGCATCCAAAGTTCGGGAGCCCCACCATTTCGATTGAATTCAGTACAATAACTTTCGATTAAACTGAGGAATGAGTAATTTGTTGAGAAGCTGTACAGTTCTATGCTGGAATCGTCTTTTAATGATATTGAAGAACTAGAACATGTCTATACCCTCTGAAGGCGAAGCCTGTACACTGTCCATCAAACCATCCTGTTACTGAAATGTGGATTCAATGGCTAGGGAGCCAACGTATGTGCTGCATAACTTAGTTAGAATTCGGACCTTACTTTGACTCCTTTATAACAGCACTTTTTACGGATTCGGAAAGGCGGTATCGAGAAGGTAGGCTTGCATCATGAAAGACAGCATATATTTTACGGCTAGTTCTGACTATCTAAGGGGGGCATTTCTTCTTTATACTATCCCTGTATTGAGCTCAGCCCATATTTCGATGTCTTCTGAGAACTGAGAAATCATCGAATGGTCTGACACACCCTTGACTATTACAGCACTTCCACATTATCTGACTGGTTTAATGCTATACTTACAACTAGGTTTGCTGCCGACAGAACAATTCAACAATGATAGTTGATTCAAAAAATCAGAAATTCGACTCGCCGCTAAGCATAATTTTTGGCCTATTGCCTTTGTCAGCCCAGCCGTTGACTCGCAAGAACCGTCAAACTTTCAAACGTCAAAGCTCGACAACAGTTTCTTTTTAGGACATTTCCCGTAATATTCGCCACTCTCGGTCGATGATAGACAGCACATTCACTTCCACTCAACTAACCATGGTAGAAAACCTAGGGAGGATCCTTTCGTTGAGGAGGAGGACGAGGGGTGAGGATCATTGTCCGATGTTTTTGGGAAACGTCAATTTTCTCGTGAGACTATCTTTTGTATAGGGATTTCCCCCATATGTTATGTCGACCCTGCTGACGCTAAAAAGCAGTGTAAAAATGAGCTACCGAGAAACAGCTCCTTTACAGTAGTGGCCAGAAATTTATAAACAAACGGTTTATTTATGATTTCTCTTTTGAAACTCACTGGCACGTCTCCAAATTTGCAACAATTATTAACTACGTGTTTTATGATTTACACAGAGAATTTTAACCTACAGCTCATATTTGTGTTTAAAATTTTTTAGATTTTTCGAAATTGATGAAGGCTGGTGAAAGATTACTTGATCCGTTTATTTGATTTAAATAATGTACAGCCCAGCAAAATAAACAAGTAAACAGTCACTAACATTAAACAAGTCTATCACATTGCCAAGAATCCTCTAAGATATTGAATGCATAAACTGGATTTCGAACGCGAGGTCAATCAATGAACTCACTCGCTAGTGAGGTCTCTCTCTGTAGTCCCGTGTTTTCGTGACTCTTTCATTGACATACGAATTT
>KZ345051.1:53246-63863 GCA_002352805.1 Teladorsagia circumcincta | reverse complement strand
CATGTTTTCTTTCGTCAGAGGACTGGGTCAGGCAAATGTCCCGCCGTCGACCAACCGACCCTCAAAAATCTTACCTTACAGCTCGCAAAGACTGTTGGAGAGGTGAAAAGCTGATCAAATGGACCGCGCCTGAATTGGCTGATTGTGAGCAGCAGCGAAATCGTTCTTTCATGATGTCGTTTCCACCCGTTTCATTTGATCGAAACTACCAGCATTCGGAACTAATTGTCATCTACAGAGAGCGGACCCTACTTGACTAGAAGAAGCTAAGTTTTCAATAGTCAGACTGCGTTTGATCTTCAAAAAATTGTTCAAAGCTAAAATTGTAGGAGACTAAACATTTGGCGGTCTTGTACGGAACTGATGCACCACAGCTTTTAGGGACCAGGGAATTTAACACATCACTATTGTCTGTCTAGCATGCTAACGGGATGCTCTGAAAACGCCAAGTGGATCGACCGAGGGAAATGAAGCAACCCTTTCTTCATGATGACGCCCAACCATCTTATATAAACGGCCTCCAAGGATTCAACGATGTGGCATACGAAGCTCCGCTCCACACATCGTATTCAATGGACCTCTTACGATCAATACAACCTTTCCTACAATCTCGAGAACTTACTGAATAAGAAGCACTTCAAAGTTCAAACTGGTGTGGAAATAACGCTTGAAATATCGTTGCCACCAGAACGCTCATTTTTGCATGGGCGGAACATTTGTGTTTGCATCTTACTAAGGAAGGCTAGTAGTTTCCAATAACTTTCATTGCGGCTGAAGGCTGAAAATGTTAAATTATTGTGGAATTATGTCTTTTTGGAAATAAAGGTCAAAATTCCGCATTACTTTCCGAACACCTAATACTTCTAATGCTTTTGAGGACTACAAAGAGGACGCACATTCACCATAAAACCTAGATTCGATTCAAATCAGCGGGCAAGAACTCATTTGCATGGGAATGTAGCCAATTTGCTGACTCTCGTGTATATGCATCCGTTGCATCAGTATGAGAGTGATACCTTATTCTTTAGACTTGAATCTGTACATCTGATTGAAATTTTCTGAGGATGAAATTACCATCTCAATTCAAATAAAAACTAAGGAAAAAAAGAAAAAGAGTGAAGTTCAAAATTAGGAGTGAGAAGGTTACATTGTAATACTTTTGCATAACACTCGAGTTCCTTCAATCTACATCATCTCGAAGAGGTAAGGTCAGCAACGTGTGAAGAGAGACGATCAAATAGGCAGTTTCTGGTCTTCGAACAGCATTTGCTTACATTGTCGACTTCGAGACACAAGCTATCAAGTGAAAGATTGAGGTCGTTCCTTTCAGAAGTAGTGTAGCGCTAAGCACGTTATCATGCGCACGGTCCGGTGATTCTATCTTGGAACAAACACTGTCCAAGTCAATCAAGTCTCCTAAACCAGGACCCGTTTGACTGGTATCACACGCGCCTGTGAGGATAGAAACTGAGTTTAGAGTACATCGGCTAGTCCTACAAATCATTGTATAGGTCAAATCGCATTTGACACACTCCTACGATTCTGGATTTTGTTCAAGCCGAGACACACGCAACTGAACTTCAGGGTCGAAAAACGGCGAAAAGAGACCTAATATGAAATTATTTATATTCAGATTTGTATCACTTCAATCCAAATTTCTATTCTGATTAGAATCGCCAAGCATTGCACACGGGTTTTACCATCATTTACATTTTAGTTTTCGGCAGGTTACTTGACATTCACCACGGAAAATGTGCAACGTTTTGAATAGAGCGTTTTCTCCTCAATCTAGTCTCATTTTGCGCCAGCATTTCATTGAGTGTTTATTCAATGATTGGTTGATTGCCTGATATTGCTACTTACATATAAGACATAGAAATCAGACATGATCTTCGTAGGTGTCTCCCTTGTTACAGCATTAGCTTCAGACGTCATGCTTTCTAGTCAATTCTCGGTGCAACTCCTTCTCGCTTCCTTTTGCTATCAACCCGGCAGCACAGCAAATTTTATGAGCAAAGTTCTTGCCTACAACTACTTGCAAGTAAGAGATTGGTAAAGTTGTATGCAAGATATGCACTATCCCACGTTCACGGCCAAACGAGGCCAGTCTATATTCATCTTCAAGATATCTAGGTGTGAAACACTTATTCAGCATAGCCCGAGGGATACGTAAAACTCACGCTGAAGCAGTCTGCTTCACGGTGAGCATTGTCGTGACAGGCGGACCAGTGGAGAAGTATGCATCGGCGGAATCCACCGAGACGGCAAAACGTGGGAATCCAGTGGGTGCCCACAACACCTCAGAAGGGAAGACGCGTGCGCAGCGAATACCCAGAGGACCGAAGTCCGTGTGTGCCTGCAGCGGGCCGTGATTGTGCCTGCTTCCTTGTACCCCACAGGGCATAGCGTGCTGGCGCGTGCCGGCTGACCCTATAGTGCGATGGATGTCAATTGCAGAGGGAACCGAGAAGATGCTCGAGATGACTCGAGTAATTGACTGAATGATGAACCGAGGCGACACGTGCGCGGCGTGATGTGTGTTGGCGAATGTGAATGGTACGAGGATCAAGTGAATTGTGCAAAATACTATGAGAGTTGACTGCATTGATTACTAATAGAATAGGAGAATGGCATATTACTACGGTGGAAGGAAATATTTACGAATTACAAAGGAGAATAGATTAGGTGCGAACCCCAAACTATTGCTACACCAAGATCTAATGGGAGAAAATGAATGAGATCTACATTGGGTACCTCGGCGAGGCTCAAGAAATTTATAATTTAGGTAACTGTATTAACTAACAGTTCAATAAGCTATTGTAGAGGCGAACTGGATGCTTATCCCACGATCAAGATGTTCGGCATAAATGATGAGATGATCACGAAGCGAAAAGAGCGTATGAACGGCGAATGATGCAAAGCGAAACTGACCGAAGCGACGTGGCTTTGCTTGGCGCGTGATTTGAAAGTACAGGCGCCATGGAGTCCTGTACCGCTCGGGGTCGGCGCGAGTTTGAACTGGTGTTTTCGCCTGCCTCGTGCCATTGCCTGGAGCACGTTTACTCGAGGTCGTGGCGTTGGTCACGATAAGCATGAGGTCATGCTCACGGGATGAGAACAGTACGCTTCAGTGCTTTAGGAGGAGGAGGAATGCTAATGATGTTTTACTTTATGTTTCGCGTTTTACGTCTTGCTATGTGTTGGTTATATCTTCTTTTCTTCTCGTGTAATTAGTAATTGAAGTGGTCTAGCCATGAGGATCAAAGGCCTGTTTGAGATCTTTTATTCAGTCACAACTACTACAGCTTTTCTTCAGCCCTTTTTTCCACTCAGAAAACGCTTGTGTATGCTAGTGAGTGATTTCCACGTACACTTCATTAGAAATACCCGTTTCACTCCTGCAATCCACGAGTGGCATCCATCTGCTTTAATCTGTCTTGCCTGTTGCACGAGGGCTGTCGGTACACTCGCGTCCCAAAGTTTAGGCATGGCTCCTATAGAACCTACAGTGGTGCTAAGGCACCACTGCTCACTAGTGCACGTATTAGATCTGGACTACGCTCCTGGTCATCCCAAGTTTTAAGAAATTTCCTTGCTCATCCTTAGCGAACCAATCTTTTTTCTGCTGGTCCTTCATGAATGCAGGGAATAGGGTCGTCGTTCTCAAGACCTAAAATTGATTCGATGCTCCAGGCTGTAGCATCCCCCTTACATCCGCAATATTGCCAATTGTTACGTTCCTCAGTAATATTAAACCAAGACGAGATTCCAGCCGAAACCAACCTCTTTCGCTTTCACCAGTACAGGATCCCGACTTGACTCGGTGAACGGCTGACAAAAAATGAGACACCGCTCAATCAAACGTAGTACGTGCAGCGCGTAATGATCTCATAATTCGCGAAATGGAATGGAAGGCAGGAATTAACTTCTCACGGCCATGCACTCATTTCGGTTGGTCAGTTTGGATTCCGTACACGGATGTAGACCGCCTCTAGCATTTTTCTGGCACCGATATCATGCTCTTGGGTCAAAATTTTACATTCTATATTAAATTCACTGCCCTGATGTTTGCCAAATCAGTGCTTGCCAAGTGGAGTAAGAAGGCTTCCATGTCTTTTCCCAGCTAGGTGTTCCTTAACGCGTACACCTAATATCCTGCCTGTTTCACCAATATATTACATACGACACCAATAACAATTTCACAGTATTCCAATTAAGTATCGAATGAAGCAATGTTAGGGTTGTGGTCTACACCGAATAGAGTGCTGATGAGCTCTTTTCAGTTAGGAGCATAGCGATAGTCAGAAACCTCATTCACTCCTGGGTTGCACAAGCTCAGTTATTTTTATTAGAAACGTTTTTTCAACAAAACTATGCTATTTTGATACGAGGATACCAGGAATGCGCGATGACTCAAGGACAAACAGACTTGAGGTTTTCCTCCCTCCTCCGGGAAACGGAACACAGATACTGATATAATGGAGCGCACTCAAGGATTAGGCCTCTAGTGCGCTTTCTGAACGCGCTTAGAGTAGAAACGGATATCCCGTCAATACCGGGATTTTTATCAGTAATTTTGGTTTGTGCGCTAGAATAATCTAGGATCACCTGAGTTGATTCTTGTTGTATTTCCTAGGCATCCTTTTTTCGTTAGATTCTTCCGTTCGCTTCTTCATCATCATGATTAGAGCTGCCTTCCAAGGTGTATGTTTAAAATCAGTGGTTTTTTTTATTCAGTTTTCTTTGCTTTGCCCTCTTGAGAATGGAATAGGGTGTATTTCTTGTACGCCGGCCCTCAGGTGCGGTTGGTTGAAAATTCTGGAAACATAAAGCTGCATGACAAAAATGGAAAAAGTATGCATAATTTAAGAACTGAGCGCCACCATGTGGCTCACGCCGGCCCTCAGGCGCGGTTTGACGTGCATCACATGGTGACGCACGTCGCCCATTACGTGTCCAACTGCGATAAGCACCATCAGTGTCGGTAGAAGGGCAGATTTGTATGCAAGTGACTGCTTCCAACAGGCAAGACAGGAGGGGACTGAGCGTTCAAAAATACACTCCAGCATTTTCTCGTGGTTTGCACTTTTGCATGCCCGAGTGCATTGTATTACGGATCAACCTTCTGTCACGCAATTCCTAACGGGAGCGGAAAGGGTCGTATTTGGTTTCGGAGGGGATGGGGGGATGGTTTGTGTGCTAAACGGGGGAATAGTAGCATTTGTGCTTCTTAGATCCCCGAGCCATTCTGGAGATTGGAGATAAAAAGTTAGCAGAGTTGGAGGGTGTTGTCTGGTCCTATAATCAAGACCATAGAAACCCGCCACGGTGTGAAGGTGTAGGGGCAACGGTTTTATTGAGAGCGAAAAACGAGTGGCTCGCCTTAGTTTGATTATTACCTCAGGACTAAGCCTTGGAGGGAGGACGCACCTGCGAAATCCTTCCTCTCTTCAGAGCTCAGTCCTGAGGGAAGCAAATCAGCCTTTTTGACGGAGCCTGCACGTAGTCGCCCCACTTGCGTCGTCACTCTCCTACCGTAGCGACCGAGTTCAAGTAGCCTGTCGACCTCGGGGACCCGATGCCCTCCCCAACATTCAGCACACGGCCCCTGCAGAAACGCCAAAAGAGCTGGCTTGCTTACCTCATTGTGAAAGGTTTGTGAGTAGCATGTGAACATACAGGATGGGTCAAAATTACTGGTGCACTCACATGTTTGGGGTCTTTCAACTTATTATCGTAGACTTTTTTATCCCCTTCTTTCAGGATATGTGCTTGAACATGCTGCCACTAACACGCTCTAATAACAAGGCAGTTCGGCTTTTTGCTTGTGAGTTGTAGCCATCAAACACCAACAGAGCGATTGAACATTGTTTAAACAGCCTCTAAACTCGACATTTGTTCAAAATCGTGTCTTCACTCTGGAGAGGGTTGTCGCTGGTTTCCGTAAAGGCTTGGTTTCAGCACAGTGACCAAGAGTGGACCATGAACGGTGCGCCGTGCAGATCCGGTCGCATCAGTCATGAAGAATCGCTTTCTAGCTCTCCGAATTAGCCCTATATACTTTCAAATATGGCATTGAACACCCAACTTTGGACGCTTCCATAAAGCAACACCCCCAGATCGAGTTGGTGGGGTAGAAGCGGTCGATAATAAATCTGTGGATGCCGAGTTGATTGCAAATGACAGAGGAAATGAAGCAAAAGACCTCAAGCATTCACTCCCCTAGAAATGAACGCCGAGGTGTTGGACGAGTTGTTTGAACTAGTTGATTGCAATTGCATTTCTCGCGCCACCAACACGAACAAAGGAAAGGAAATTGAATGGATCACGCAAGTAAAAGCAATCAAAATACAGGCAGCATTGCTTCGAACACGGCACAGTTAAGGAATCGCGCAAGGACTACGCAGTTGCAAAGCGACGCACATTCAACGAAATTCGTCCAGAGGCCAAGATTAGGGCCAAAAGCCAGCTTCGTAAGATCCTAGCACCGTCGTCACCCACTTTCGAGCCGTGACGAGGGTACATCTTGCTACACGTGGGCTACTTCATCCCACCCAGTGAATGAACCTTCGAGTTCACCTCGGCTGAGGGTGTTGCTTTAATGCCGCTTCAGAAATCCTGGGACGAACTTGTTAACGTACCTGCTTGCCGCATACGATGCGTTTGCCAAAAGTAGGAGGATTAGTAGAGCCTGCATCAGGTCTTATTGAAAACTATGTATATGCTTCGGACTGTAATTTTTCCCACGAATATGTAATACTCGTGACTGCAACTGATTTACGAATGTTAGTCCCGAAGTGACAACAAAACACTGGTGCACCCGTAATTTTGCCCCATTCTGTACGTCATTTTTTGATATGCACATTGTAGTTTCATGAATACATTTTCTCTAGACGTTGTCGTTACAGTGAATTCCTTTTCACTGTGACCCAAATAGCTTATTGTTCCTTCTGTTTACCGTATACCTCTGCAGCTAAGATCGCTTTTATTCTCACAAAATGATACACTTTTCCATTGTTCAATCCGTCTTTGGTGCTCGACAACATTTTCGCTAGTTTTTCCGACAGAAAAAAACTAGACGTTGTGACATGAACAAGTTTGATAGGCAATAAACAGCAAGTGTATAGCAAGTACAAGGCAAACCTTGCTGTGGTAAGAACGGTCACTGACGAAGTTGTAGGTGAGGAAGGGTCTGAAAAAGAAAAAGGAAGTAGGAGATCCCGAATTACACGCTCCGATTAGGGACCTCCTCAT
Organism: Teladorsagia circumcincta; assembly: GCA_002352805.1. NCBI lineage: Eukaryota > Metazoa > Nematoda > Chromadorea > Rhabditida > Trichostrongylidae > Teladorsagia > Teladorsagia circumcincta. Next base: position 56,609 of record KZ345051.1, on the reverse strand, counting down.
TACTTTTTGGGACCGAGAAGATGCGTGTTGGACTGGACGAATTACACGAATGACTAGCTCCAGTTGCTCATAACCTTGAAAAGTAATGCACCCGCTGCCACAACTGTGCCCGCGCTTCTCTCACAGCTTTACGTGACAGCCGGCAGCGGAAGGAGCTTGCGGATTAGGGTGTGGATTGCAAGGAAGACGTGCGATTCTCCTCCACACGTCAGGTCACCAGAGCTGCGCGATCATTGAGAACCATGGTTATGCTCAAGCTCAGGCTTGGCTTATGCTTATACATTGGCTAACGATAAAGCCCATGGTTAGACTTAGCTTAGTCCTAGGCTCATTACGAGCGAATCAGAGATGCTTTTTCTGAGGTGACCTGACCCCACGAGGGGAAACGCTACGCACCCGGACTGCATATCGGGCGAGCTTCTAGCGCATTTGTCACGCAATTTCAAGCCTTGGAGCAACGTTCTCAGAACAAATTCGAGGAGTTTTGCGGTCGGTAACGAAGTTATAGCTAGGAAGTTGACTGATGAGGAAGAAAAAGGGGAAGAAAAAGGCCAACGAGGCTTCAAAACGGGGGGTTTTCCCCCTCCTCGGCTGAGAAATGAAGAGAAGGAAGGGGTGGACGAGTTGTTTGTCGCGATTGCTGACAGTAGCTCAGTGCCAGCAGTGCCTTGCTATTTGCCAGCAATTGCCATTGGCGCGCAATGCGTCGTCAGGTTACTGTGAGCGACCCGAGCAAAACAACAGTGCTTCCGCAAGGCCAAGTAGCAGCCAAGCACCACGTAAGTTGCTTCAAAGGATCGACCTAAAACAGGCTCGGTGTCCCAAAACGACCGCAAATGCCTGCTCATCCGACCTCGCACTCTCCACGACGGCAAAGGGGAGACGCGTACAGTAACTGTACGCCCCTCCTCCGTCACCAGTGATTCTCTCCTTTCTAGCGGCATTTGAAGCTGAGTTTTTTGGACAGCTTTGATTCATGTGTGCTTGACTAGGGCTAGCGCATCGTCCCGCACCATTAGCGTCGAATTTTTAGAACCCTGTTGAGACTGTTGTTTTAAAACGACCGCGACAACAACATCTGTCTGCCTGTCTACTAGCTAAGGGATTGGTCAGGAGAGCAGGCCTAATCCCAGACCGTGCCTTCGATAACAACAACTCTCCCAAGCAGACTTTCCTGCGGAAGAACTATTCTATAAGATCTTCAAGTCAGATAGTCAAGATTTTCAGAATTTCAAAGATTTCTTGCTATATGTGTCATTGAATGTTGCCTCCAGATCCAGAATTTGTTTTGCAAATCTTATTTACGAAAGGCGGAAACAGGCAGCTGCTTCCGAAGCGAATGCGTAGTGCTGAATCATTGAAATTGATTGGGATTAGAAAGAGAAACCAGATGCAAATGTATATCATGCGTTATGTTTCTGAATAGAGAACTGTGGAACACTAGCTCGAAGATATTTCCCACTACGCCATAAGTCGCGCAAACGGGAGACTTTCCCACTTCCTAATGAACGTGTTGGTCCGACGTGATTGGATTTGCATAACATTAGCGTCTGTAGTCGCCTTCGTCCCTTCCTAGGTACTCTTTTTTTTTTACGTTTTGTCTCCAGTCTGGGCCCATCTTCTTCTACCGTGAGCTCGTACAACCCGAATTGAACACCAAGAGAGAGGGCGGTATTTAACACTCTTTCTTCAGGATATCTCCCTGTTTCACGACTAGTCCACGTCACAGCTTAGCTTTCATTTCTAATACCCTATGGCATGCATGAGCCTTCGTGCATATTGGCGTTGTTTTCCGCGTCTTTGTGGGCAAGGGATGTGCGATTGGAGGGCAAATTGTTTGTGACTACACAAATTAGGAGATTTATTCTCACCTATCACAGAAGCCTTGATGGATTACTGCACTCAAAATGGAAGTAGTGCGCTACTTTCTCGTTCTCTGAATAAAACAAAAGAAATTTTCAGGGGTACAGCTGTTCTCAAAACGCTGAAGGAGTATTTCAAGATAAGGTCGCGGCCACAAAAAGTAAGAGGAGAAAAATAACTAATGCAAAGACACGCTGACCCTTTGAAGATGAGGGTGTGGGCGTTCGCAGCGAAGAGTATGCCTCGCGACCTAGCAGGGCCTTGCCCGCGCCGTTCACGCTGCTATCCACCCCATTCTTTCCGTCGGGCACAAGCCGCTCTAGCAGAGAGAGCATTACCATTGGATGAGGTCAGTACTGATCAGACACGTCCACGCGCAAATCAACAGTTAGGGAAAGGTCACATTTCTCGGCTTTTAGTCCGTTTCTCTTTATTTTTTTCGTACCTGAATCACTGATCACTCTACCTTGTTTTCAGCGAGCCGCCTTTCACCGTAACCATATCCTTTAACCCTTGACTGCTGCTGGTACACCTGTTACACTTCCGTAGACAAAGGCACTGAGTCAGTTTCGGAACTTGTAGAGACAGGAGCGCCCGCTTGAGGGCGGAATCGCGCACAGATTGAGACTTTTCTAAGCTTATTATAGAAACAAATCACAATATGTGAAGGAGGCAACTTGATAAAGCTAGTTTTAGGTCAGATCCAACGTATGTCAGCCAAATTTCGCCAGAAGGTTAGTTGTTGCTAGTATCGATAACTACTACGCAAAACACATCGATAATTTGATCTCAAAATGTCGTAGTCAAAGAGGTAGTAAATAGAACAGCGTGATGTTCAGATTCCTGAATGAACTCTCTCTTCTTGACATCACTACCGATATCATTTCCCTCCTTTACCCCTTGATGTGTTGTAGTTGAACGTCGTTGGAGTGGCTCACCATGTGCACGGTCTGAGGATCGAATCCTGGGCTGTGCGTCGCCCGGGCCAACAAGCCTTCCATCCATCCGGGGAAGTCTTTGTAGGCCAAATCGCATTTATATTGCCACTGCGAATGTACAAGTGGAAGTAGAATGCATGCGGCATCCTAAAAGGGATTGATTAAAGGCAAATGCTTTATCCTTTATTTTTTATTACCCCTTGGAAACCTGTTGCTTTTCATCTTACTGTGATTAGTCGCAAACCTCCCTCGCCACGTAGAGGATACCGGACAAAGATCGAGACGAGGGCGGGCATTGTGAAGAACATAATCCCTAGCACCCTTGTCAAGCACCCTCGATTCGGCAAAGTCGCACATCTTGTGCGAACTGTCTTACCCAGAATTGCTCCACCCAGCTAATTGTGAAATATGTATGAATTGACAATGCCTACTCTTGTTTGGGGGCAGAGTTATTGATGAGGGGGAGGGTGGGGGGGGGGGTAAGGGCAGAACGTTGTACACATTTAATTAGCTGACGCTGATTTCTTTTACTAATTCGGTGAAAATTCAGTGGGGGGGGGGG
>KZ345051.1:37351-47409 GCA_002352805.1 Teladorsagia circumcincta | reverse complement strand
AATAAAGATGAAACACTTAGTCATCAAAATGAATACATAGAATATTTATCAAAAACTCCTGTTGCTCAAAATTGAAAATTGACTGCGGTAACCTCTTGTTACCGTAATTTTTGCCCACCCTGTATTTGGTCGCACGGTAACCCACGAAACCACTCGTGTGATTACATGTGATCAGACTCTTGATTGCGTGGGAATCCTCTGCCATCCAACGTCCTCATGGCTTTGTAGGCTGCAGTCGTCTACAATTTCGTGGGAGATTGACTTGATTGTGTTTTGTATCTTTACCTTTTCCTTCGACGTACGGCAAAGTTGCACGTTCGGAAAACCCGCTTTGAAAGGCTTTCCAAATGGATTCTATCAATACCCCCTTATGTAGTAACCGCTACTGTTTAACGTTTCAAATCCAATGCATGACCACTTGCATACCCTAAATATTAGGTTGGTAACTTTGAAACGTCGTTTTCGACCATCAATTATTTTCATTATTAAATCAATAATGAAGCACATCAACCTGAAACATCTTAATCACCTGTGTCACAGGTTCATCACCTTTCGTTACGCAAAGCATGGATGGCTACCGCGTAGAACTCTCTTTAGTTCAACTCGAAGAAGTTGGGCTCTCAAATTTTGACGTCTTCGCGGTTATCGAATTGGTTTGCTGCAAAGGAGTGTTGTGCTGACCTGGCTCAGTGATAGTCTGACAGCGCCAGACCTGGTCTATATGGCGCGAGATGTAGAGCGTCCCAGCCCAACTCCTCGATTTCTTGCTGCATGATTTTCGCGACATGTGGTCTTGCATTATCGTGTCATATTTTTTCATTGACCGAATTCACCCTTTGACGACGCGCAGCTCTACCCACGTGGTGAAGCTGTTATGCGCAGAGTTCAGCTGCAACTGAGTAACCCACAACCAGCATTCCCTGGTACACCGTTGCTATACTGTATCTCCACAAAAACATGACTTTGTTCCCGTGGATGTCTGGTTTCGAAGTCACCCTCAGCTGTTCATCAGCCCCCAACGGCGGCCATCTTCTCTCTTTGTTATCGGGGAAAGTCCTATTGTGAAATGCGCTTACAACGAAGTCAAGCGCCTTCTTCCTGATGGAGATATTGGACAGCGTTCCAGTACTAGCCACCAGTACTGCTTGCTCGTGTCGCTCAGAATAGGCCGAGCCCACTTTCTATCCTGAAAGGCTTTAAACGGACGTGAGAACTTTTAGATTTTACGGTTGACACAGTCAAGTCTCCCTAAGAGTTTCAGTGTAGTTTGGCGGAGGCTCAGTTTGTCGGCTTTCTTCAGTGTCCGTTTCTACGCGTACAGGTCAATATCCATTCTCTTCGCCCTCTAGTCCTTTACCTCAGAATTGAAAAGGCTTAAACCATAGCTGGAACTGCACCAGAGGCTAAGCGTTGCTACGCGGTGTGTTGCCCACAACTTTTTGCTTGCTTGAACATGTACGCTCAGATGACGTTTTCTGATCTATCCTCTTCGAGCAAAAGTTTTGGCTTGAAGAGCATCCGCTCAGTAGCGCATAAGATTCCGCAATATGCGCGCTGAATCGCTCTTTCGAATGAATGGTACCCCTCCCTAACAGATTGTGTTTGTGATGAGAAACAAAGGTACAAAGGGAGGCGACATTTCAAAGTTACCAACCTAATATGTAGTTATCTATTCTAATTAGTTACTTATTCTGGTGTGATTTTTACTTTTTAATGGTTAAGTTTTCCAGTACTGGATATATTTCGAGTGCAACAAAAATTGCTGAGTGAGAATTTCTGAGAGCAGAATCCCAACCGCAAGGCCTTATCGCACGCCTTCTGACTGTTGAAAATTGGCGATGACATCTGGTTTGATCCCCGCAACCTTACGCATTGCCGGCAAGAAGGAGGGCTTGAAACACTCTCAGCCGATCTAATTTCGGAATTTTTCCTAAAAAACCTCGCCAAGTGGTTAAGTGAGCGCTCTTTTAGTTTACAATAGTTTTCAATTTACAAGACTTATAGAGGCACCGTATAATTTTTCAACCGTCTATTTGCACCGTTCTGGAAACGAAGTCCGAAAGAGTGCACATCGGCGCTGAATCTTTATAGTTTTCTTTTTAAATAGCTCATTTCTCCAGACTATAGCCTGTGATTAAAAAAAGCCTCACTCTTCACTAGAAAGAGATGCTCCGTCGTTGGCAACTCACACAATTACCCTGCTATACAACATTTTTTCCAGAAAAAAAATGAAAATACCAAGTCCGTCTATGAATTACGTTTACGAATTAGTGCATAGTCTCCTACTCAGCCATAATGGACTCCAACATTTCCATTTTTCGTTCTTGCAACTTTGAAGCGCTATATTAGAAAATGTTGAATTCTGTCAACAGAAGATCTAATCCTTCCTAGACCAATCAAACTTCCTATTATCCATTTTTAGTGGTTCACCGGGTAAATATGTACGTGGAAATTTCCAAGTGATTTCTAAGTGAGCAGTGATTTATTCATAATAATTTAGTACATTTGATATTCAGCAATAAAAATAAACATAAGACATGTCCATAGCAGTAACGTGATCAAAGCCATTGAGCGAATTTATGTTGGATTGGAAGGAATTGCTTTGAAAAACACTCCCTTCTTTATGAGAACGAGCACATAGTCCTTCTATGTACGTGGCCATACTTTTCTAAACCATTGCTTTGGACTTGGTTGATGTTTGACTGAGTATTAAATCGTCATTAATATTATATATCACATCTTTATCAAGCATTTCCACAATGGCTGTCTTTCATTTTCCTGCATATTCGTTATATTTCTTTTTTATGTGGCGTTAGGACGGTCTAAAAAGCAAAGTGGAAGCTCATCAACACCTCCATCGCCTTTGAAAATGGGTATTTGTGATAGTGGATCAGCGTTTCGAATAAAGTTTGCTAATGCCGGTTAAAACCAACAAAATGTTGTTCTTCTACAAGCATCCTCCTACAAGCGCTACGCGCGAATAAGCCCTTTTTTCATGGCTGATTCATCTAAAACGGAAATCGGAGGGGGCTAAGAGAGCTTAATATGACGGGCTCTGAGACGCCTCCTCTCGGGTTTTTCCTGAACAACTCCTGAAAAATCAAGAATTTCAGCTGAAACTTTTTCTATTGAAGCAACCTGTGGATGCCCGAGTCAGCATTTCCGCGTCAGCCACCGGTGGCTGCCATTGTCACGAATGGGTTAACAGTTTGCACTTCCGAACAAAGTGATCTTTAATAATCTTACAAGGGAAGGATCCCAGGTCGAAGTGGCCATTAGTAATGATCTGTCATTACTATATGTATTTTTTAACGCTGATTCTGAATCTGCCGTCTAAATTTGCGGAACGATTCTCTTAACGTAGTTATGAAGCGAGATAGTGCAGTGGCAGTGGCCTAGGTCGACGGGCGAAGACTCGTTCCGCAAATTTGGAAGACGGATTTGAGATCAGCGTCCGAAAACACGTCCGTGAGTACAGGTTTCATTTCAAATGGCCACTTCGACTTGGGATCCTTCCCTTGTTAGTCTGGAGCAAGCTTAAAGACAACAATCAAAAATTAATTACCGTTACAAACACACCTAAACTACCTTGTATTTCTGCGATATAGCACTGTTCTCGTCAAATATGGAAGAAATTAGTTTGAAAGACTATTCTCAAAGCGGAAGTTGTTCAGACAACGAATTATTCATTTAGACCGGCTACGCGCTCGAATTAGCTTACCCCTCGGTAGCCGGTAGTATTGAATAATATCCAATTATGGCAATTACTGGACGGTTTATTGATCTTGCATTTTGTCGCAGTTGTTGAAGAAGCTGTTTTGATGAGGCAGGTTATAAGGTGTGCATATTGAATTCCGAAACTAATAGCCAATACATGTTGTCGGTCACTCTTGGTACTATCTGCTGCGAAAAGAAAGCCCTTATTCAGACATGTACTAACAGTGAGTGTTCGTTGATGAGATCACTCAAGGCCACCATAGATCAGAAATTGACAGGTGTCCCCCAAGAGGCCCGTCGCGCTGCGAAGAAACAGACGCAGATGCAGCAAAGGACGAGTCGCAGCGCATGCTGCGCGATATGAGACGTAGCGTAGTACACCCTATTTAACCTGACGCCCTACCGCTACAGTATGCGCTGCGACTCGCCCTTTGCCGCGTCTGCTGCGTCTCTTCCTTCGCCGCACGGTGGGCCTCTTGGGGAACACCTGAAAATGATCCCAGGGAATACAAAGCCAGCACCATGCTACGCGAGGAGAGGACGTGTAGAGCTACCGCTAGGCTCTCCTGTCCCCGCTCGCCGTTCACTTGCTGCTTCTGTTTCAGTGCTTATTGAACGGTTTTTCCAGCTTTTCCAGCAACTTCCGGACCGCCCGTAAGGAACGCCCTTGTTGAAAGTACTCTAGGCGGCTTCTTTTTATCACTGGCGAGTCCGTTTCTCCGTCAGCAAGTTCTTATCTCTACTTTATGTATGGACCCATATTGCAAAATTTTATTTACTCATTTATGTATTTATTCATTTGCACAAAAGATGCGCACAAACATAAAGAAACAACAGCAAGCAGCACATTTACCGCCTGTGAAAATCAGAGCTCAGGAACAAGTACAAACATTCATTGAAATACAGGGCGTTGCAAAATCATAGGACAACCTCGTAACCATAAATATCTCGGCTTCCAGAGAAGGTCGCCCATCGCAACCCGTAGAATCAGAATCTCCGTCATAAAATAAACCCACACTCATAACTCGTCGGTTCATCCTATCAGTTTTCAAAATTTTTAGACCATTTTCTTCTTTTAGAAGTGATGCAAAATCATAGGGCACCCCTTTCTTATTACCTCGAAAGCATAGAGGTAGACCGAACCTTGTTATTTTGAATTCCAAAGGGAACCGCCTAGGAGAATCGCACTATCCAAGCGAGAAGAAATGCTGCTGCAAATTTTTACACATTCTTAAATGAAACTGGTGCCCATCACAGGGGAGTCCGTTGTTTCAACTTCGAATTGTGTTGATCTTGTGACTAGTTGCGCAGCCATTGCTAACAAAGGTTTTCCAACTTCAACAAACTTCAAATGCGCACTCCTTGCAGGCCATTCTATTGAAGTCACTAAGTTTTTATGTGACCACTGGCTCATTGGAGTCCTCGCACGACAAGGTGGACAACTTGTCGAAAACGTTCTCTTTTATGTAAAATCTAGAGGAGAAAAGAGAGCAGATGGTTTTTTGCGACTTTTCTGGGCTCCAGCAATTTCATTCCGTTGAAGCGAAATTCAGGTCTGGAATTCAGGGTGGGGTTAGGCATCCCAACATCCTTAGGAAACCACTACGAGAAATTCTGTTGAGAGACTTGTTTTTGATTGGTAACTGGTGTTGTCTTAGTTAAACTTCTTGTCACCAAAGAAAAGCTGTCTAGTAGCAACAAAGCGTTTACTATCTTGAATGAAAATTTTCTCAGCAATTTCCATCCTCAACTCTACCTTTTGTTGAATTTCACTTCTCTGGATTCAGTCACAGCGCCTCGCAAACATAGCCGCGCGCTTCGCAGGACCCCACGCTAGCTGACTATATCAGCGATTTTGCCGCAAGATTTCAGTTTTATCCGTTCTCTTTCGTAGCGCCGACGCAGACTAGGCATCGGAGACGACTTTGATCCAGTGGTCTTTGAGATTATACCTATGCCAACTCTTTTGAGAAGGGTTTTGTTGATTATCCTGAAGCTCTCCTAATACCACTCCTACTACGAAACTGTGGAGTACTAAGGTACGGTTCTCGTTGAGATCCCAAAAATGTTTTCAATGCTCATGTAGAGCTATCCTATCGTAATAGAGAGAGGTTTTCAAGAATAAAAGTGATAACATAAATGGGAAGATCTTCTAACCGACAGTACCTTTCCTCTGATTTTTTTTGCCTTCCAGTCGATCTTCCAAAACCTATCGTACTGCATGACGTTCTTTAAAACACTTCCGGGGCTGCTTATCATCGTTAGCTACCATAGTGGTTGCTAATCTAGGATCCTTTATTGATCCTGAACATACCGATAAATGGTCTGCACCACATTAATAATTCATAGTAATTATATTTAATTATATTGATGCTCTAGCTCTAATTTGACAAGTGAGGCCTAACTTAGTTTCTGTTCATTGTCCAGGCGTTTGCAGGTGTCGGTGCTGGGAAGTCGCTCAAAATTCGAACCGTGGGCAACATTACTTAGCAGGTGCCTTAGCCTTTTCCAGCATTTACTCGTCAAATTATGGGCACATCTTCCGATTAGGTCGGTTGAGAGGAGCCTCAGGAAATGTAGAGCGATCGACAAGCACACACGATTTCACAGCAGCACAGAATTGCCGGAAAGGGCTTCGTGGCCTGAAGGCAGAAATTAGATGAAAAAGCAACCCACTTCAAATTAAGTTAGGGATGGGCCAACCGTTGTGCCCTCTTCAATATAACGCTCTCCCTGCTATCTAATCACTCGCTGCGTATAGATCTGCGGCGACTGATTGGATCACCGATGGGCGTGATTCGCCTGATGCGCCAAGAGTAAGCCATGTTAGATCGCCGAGGTCAAATCTTTCGCAGCTGGTTGCGTGTCAGTCGCACGCTCAGGATGTCCGCCTGTCTCCTCACTAGGCTATTCTCCCCTTCTTTGACCTCTTTGACCTTTATTGTTATCGCGAAGTCCTCATTTAAGGCTACATCCAGTTGCCAGTTCACTCCACCTGAGTTCCGCCTAAGGTTTGATGTGCCTATCCTCGCTTGCACTCATGTTCTCTCTGTTCCAATGTTTGTTCGCTCGCCTTCACGTCCAGTATTTCTGTCCATTCCTTTCCAAAGGTTCAAAAACCAGTTGTGTACTCAGAGCAACAACCCCAGATCATTTTGGTGGGGTCACATCAGTTGATCACGAAACCGTGAGTGCGGAAATGACTGGAAATGAAAAAGAAGAATAGAAGCGAATGGTCGATGAAGCCCTTGAGCAAGGACTCTCTCGTTTTTTCCTTGAAATGAGGAAGGGGCATGTCGGACGGGTGACCTGGAGTTGCTTGCTCCATCACTCCACTGGAGCGATCGTATTTGAATTAGCGGCTACATTGTAATTTACGTTGGTTGTATGGGTTGGTGCGCGGGGTATCTCATCCATTAGCTCACATTAGCAGCCATCAGCTCTTTTTGTAAAGCCGAAGGGCCATAGTCCCCCACTTTCGAGCAGCGTCAACTGCACATCTGTGATAGTCATGAGCCAATCCATCCTACATAAATAGATTGTTCGACACGATCCCATCTGGGGTTGTTGCCTCAACAATAAGGCTGAAGGTTGAAGAAGAGGAAACCCACTCTGTGGAAAACCGGCGGACCGACTGGCGTTGGAGAGGACAGCAAGGAATGGGTCCCATGCCGTTTCTCATATATTCAATCTTCAGTTTCTGTTATCTTCAACCCGGGACTGCTGACCACCTCTACCGTGATTTTAGTGGGCTACCTTCTAATCATACGCTTTTTTAGGAGTAATGTTTGAGTTGCTCCACGGTGATTCAGAAAGTATTGTGCAAGCTTATTAGCTTACTTTGCAAGTCCGACTTCACTGCTGAACAAATAACTTGCTACAAGTGGATTGTAGCAGGTGCGGTAACAATGGATGACTGTGAAAAAAAGTTCTTTTATTACTGAACCTATTTCTTTACCAGTTACTCGACTTTTAAACATACAATATGCAAGAAATTTCTTTCAAAAACAACAATTTGCGTCACGTTGTCATAATCGCATCTGTCTTGTATGTAGTGATCTTTATAAAATTCTTTCGAACATCTTCGCTTCATTATGGCATTAACAAGCCCACAAACTTCTGATATTTATCAAAACCAGTTTAGTCCCTGTCAACTGCCGGAACCTTGCTTCCCCGCGATACGCCTTCCGCTGTATTCCTTCCCACCTGTGACCCCAAGATCTCGTAGAGGGGATGAATAGGCACAGAAGGTGTTCTATATAGTAGAGAGCATCACCGCAGTCATGACATAAGTCAAGACATAAGCACATCTCATCGCTAATCTGAACCTTTAGGAATTGGTTTTCCTTCTCTTCTCCCCATCCTCCTCCTCTTCCTCTTCCCCTTCACTATCCTCCAGCTGCTACTGCACCAAGTGGAATGACTGAGAATTTCCTCAAGTAGGTGTTTATATAGCCATTGAAGTGATATCACAATCGCGCCATTGCAGAACACTGACCGCGCAACTCCTGCGAGCTACCCATTTTTGTTAGCGGCTTGATTATTCCATGAGCTTGCTTATCACTTCATTTTCATTTTGCAGGCGGACAGACAGACATACATACACACATACATACAGACATACAAAACGACACACCAAGTTAGCGGTTTATAAAATAGAAGGAAAATCTCCTCCGAATAAGTTCTGTAAGTGACAACGATAGAATGATTTCAACTACAAATACATAGCGATTGTAAATAATTTTCGCGGATGAGCCACGCCTCCGACATTTCAATAGAATCAAATTGCATCTGAATGCTTGTTTCCCCAGGCTGCTTCTAGCAAGTTAGTGCAAAACTGTGCATTAGGTCTTTAATTTAAAATGAAATCTGATTTGAATGCGTATTGTCTCAGACGCCTTATGGGGCATTAGTGGATAATTATGTACCACTTTTCAATTGCCCGATAGCGACATTTGTAGCAAAAAGAGTGTTAAAAAATGGATTTGTAATAAAATGCAATGAATGGAATTAAATGTAAACAATTTTTTTGCATCCTTGTGCACCTGGTTTCCTAGAAAAAAGCGTGACGCAACACTACTGTAGAAAGTCTCATACTGCCGCTATCTGCGTCTCTATATAGTCCTACTGACGCCCGATTCTTGTATCTACCGTACTTCTGAAAGGAGGCCGTGACACGCCGTGACGCAGGTCTAAATATTATTACCTCACCTTTTTTGTCCTTTCCTTCCTGTGCAGCATCTTCATGCAACAGCACACAGGAGAGTAATTAAATTTGCTCAGAAGTCGCAATTATGATCTAGTCTCCCAGCTGGTTCTCAATCTCTGTGATCACTGTTGCAGACAGGAAATGAGTCAAGTGTTTATACTCAAACAAGGTAAACAATTTAATAGAAGCACCAGAGGTGTTATAGTTCATACTACACTTCCCCAGAGTGACGATCTCAAGGGAAAACAATCACTCAAGCTCATTTAGGGTATTTTGAATTGTTTCCGAAATAACCCTGCTTCCTCTTTTCGTGTAGCACAACAGTTTCCTGGTAAGACTAGTGAACAGTGCATTCAGAGGAAGATAGGCAGTTCACCATCTGTGTAATTGTTTTCAAGTAAATAGTTCCTTTTTCAACACAGTTTACTCAGGCAGTGTTCTTTGATGTCGTTCACTCGTATGCCCTCACTACGTTGAAGGCTCTGACTGACTATCCTTCGTTGTACTTTCCCTGTTTTTTCCTGCCTGCTACAAACAGTTGAGGGAAAACATTATGACATACTGAAACACACTATGTAGCTCCCCGACGCGGCTAAATAATCTCTAACCTCCTTTGCTTTTTGTTGAAATCGTGTTAATCTGTGATTTAGAGAACGAAGCATAACCAAAGCTGATATCTACCCTTATACTAATCCTTCGAGTTACTTTCTGAGTTTTCAAGATCTATAAGAAAATAAGGTAACAGCAGGAAAAATGAAGATCAAATCATAACACAGTCAGGGTAGGCGTGTAAGCGGAAGTGACGTTGCTGCCGCCGCACTTGATAGAACTTCGTGGATAAGCTGCTATCAACACACATCGCTGGACATCAGCGAAGCATGCTGGCAACACGAAGTATCTACGAAGTTCTATCAAGTGCGGCGGCAGCCACGTCACTTCCGCTTACACGCCTACCCTGACTGTGGGATATGGACTGTAGATCAGTTTCCAGCGGGATAACTAGAGGTATTCTGTGAGTGAACCCAATAATTGAAGTAATGTTTTTTGAAATTCTGAGAAGTTGGAAAAGTTAGTTAGAAAACTCTTCACCATTGTAGAGTACCCTCTTTTCTATGCAGAAAAAAGATGACAT
>KZ345051.1:11958-32005 GCA_002352805.1 Teladorsagia circumcincta | reverse complement strand
CGTTGTTCCCATTTCCCTATCTCTATCGTCACTTTCAATCACCACTAATAGCCCAAACACGAGCCTGACTTTTGCCTTTAAGCTCAAGCTTGAGCTATCCTTCATCCTTTATCAGAATCGAGCTCAGCAGAATCAAGCTTAAAAGTTGGAGGGTCGCTTGTCTGACTCCACGAGCAATATCCCGAAGATTTATGGGAGGCAGTTCTGGTATTCAGCTCACTCTATCCATCTTTTGATCGCTGAAATTGCAAATGAGCACACCTACCTCCACGTGATGTTGCACACACCGTATGAGAGAGGATCGCACGCATAGGAATACCTAGCTTCTACCGATGTGAGTGAATTGCCTGAAGGCAAAGATGTTGATGAGCGTAGTCCTACGTCTAATTCGGGCTCTATTTGTCGAACTTTTTCCCTGCTGAGAAGATATTCTGCTCTCGAGCCAGTGTTGAATAGGAATGGCAACCAGACCAGTGCCAGTGAAAAGCCAACCATTCACTCGGTGATAGTTTTTGCAGAATTCGTAAGAGTTCTCTAATCAGAGTTGCCAACACGTCGATCCACGCTGCTCAAGATATAAAACTGCGCAGTGAGAACTGCTTCGAGCCCCTTCAGAATCAGTTGATGCCTCAGTAAGAAGACCTCAAGTAGGAAACACAGGGCATCAGAGCAAGAGTAGGCGTCCACCCATGCGCAGGATATTTAAAAACTGATGTCCACAAGTATCGTGGAATTCATCGTATTGGAGGATTGCTACATAGTTCCCCAATTCAATACCTACAAAATGCTCTGCATTGAGTGTGCCGAAGACAAACCACTTACATAAGCATAATCGAAGCACCGAATAGTTGACCAGCCTGAGGGTTGATGATTGTGCGGATTCTCCGGTCATGTGCCAGCGCAGAAGAGGACATCCCAAGGAGTTACACTGTTTCTTGCCTGTTCGTTTGATAACCTTATATCAATATAAGGTTAACAAATGAACAGGCAAGAAACAGTATGTTGTTATTTGCAGTAAACAGTTGTTATTTTGGCTTTTTGGCCACAATGGTTTCTAATGACCAATTTATCTTGTTACAGTAATCCCTGTCCATTTTCTACACTTTCAAATCAGCTTTCAAAAAACTTATAGGCTGTATATAACAGTCTACTGCCTACGTATTCCGAGCATTTCCACTTTCACTCCAATTAGAAGGTGTAGGGGTGTTTATGCGAAAATATAATTCAGGTGCACGAAAACTATTTACATGGCATGAGGAAAGGTGATTCAAGCCCGAATAAAAAGCAGCTATTATACTGTAGCTTTATTCTGTAGAAAAAAAAAACTCAACAAGAAGCACTGCATCCCCGTTGAAACAATGTTCATTGCATGGACAAAGGCTGACGTGGCGAGGAGGTAGTCGGTATTTAACTTACTTTATAATTTCTGCATGTTCTCACAAAGGTTTGAGTTTTCGGTAAGGCTTTTCATACCTGTACTCGGAGATGCTCCAAGGAGGGAATCGAGCGGAACGATGTTCGGTGAACTGGGATGTCATTCATCATCCTTGCACTGACCGTGCCGTATTCGAGCGGATACGGTAGCTTCCCTTCTTAATATTTGCGCTGTTCGGCACGGGAATCGGTCTTCTACCTCCGGGCTTGATCAGAAAGATTTCATTTCTGTGGACCATCGATAATTTTCGAATCAAATTTTTGATTTTCTGAGAAGATGAGAGCTGGCGATAACTTGACACCCCGAAGATGCAAGTCAGTGATAGAAAAGTGACGAGATTAAGCTTCGTCATGACAGTGAACTGGCCAAATATTTCCACTAGGTGAAGAGGAGGGAAAGACCTAGAATCGGGGGGAGGCAAGAAGCAACATGTATCCTGAAAAAATAGCGCTTCAGCGGCTGAAGTTTCCATGCCCACCTCTGGTTTCCGTAACTTTGCCCCACCCTGCACTCCAAAGATAGTTTTACACGAGGATGTACAGTTATGGGCGGATCTCTATTTCAGCTAACCTGCAGTCCGTACTAGGCTTTTCAGGAGGACTTCAGACTAGGCACAAAATTTTTATTACTTCAACTATGATTTTCTTTCGTTTCATAGTAAGCATAGCCTATCGTGTGAAAAGTCGGAGGAGCAAAAGGCTGGTTTGGGTTTTTTTTTCAAGTTGACCCGCTTAGGGACATATCAGACTTTGCAAATCGAGCGATTCGCTAGCGAATCGCCGAAAACGAGCGTTGTGACAACGAATAGAACGTTGCACCAGCGAACTGAACTACGTATCAGCGAGTCGGACTGTTGACTCAATAGTGGCGGGAACGTTCGAAGGATTTCCCACCACTTCCAAAGTCTGTTCACTGTCCAGTGACGCTGTTTGAAAGCGGCGGGATTTTTTTTGAACGTTGGAACCCGCCACTATTGAGTCGCTGGTACATAGTTCGATTCGCTGGTGCAATGTTTGATTCGCTGACGTATCGCTCGATTCGCCAAGTCTCACATCCCCCTCAGCCGCACTCGAAAGCTGATAGAGTGATCTGATCTTTGCATCTATTGCTGAAAAGTCAAGCCGTAAACAGTAGAGTGATAATACTTCGACTATATATGATCCGCTGAGCGTTGCGTTCGTGTATGTGTATGCGTGCATTTGTCTGCCTGATCAAAATCATAAGTTCGCTTCCATTGGTTGAGGAGTCATCAAACTCGTAAGTAATAAAGGCGATGGTATGAGGACACTGAGAGAAGGTGATTACTGATGAGAGCTGATGGCGAGATCTGAAATGCATGTCGCCAACTGTTTACGCCCTTCGTATTGACAATAGATTGTTCGCACTCATGCGTCAAATGTGGGGTGGGACGGAGACTTGAAGGAGAACTCCACGATAACAACGAAGGTCGAAGAAGGGGAGAATCGCCTAGTGAGGAGACAGGCGGACCTCCTGAGGGTGAGGAATGATACGCACTCAGCAGCGGAAGATTTGTCCTCGACGATCTAGCATGGCTCACTCTTGGCGCACTTGGCGATCCACGCCCATAGACGATTTAATCACTTGGCGCAGATCTATACGCAGCGAGTGATTAGATAGCAGGGAGAGCGTTATGTTGAAGAGGGCATAACGTTGGGAGTCGCATCAATGCCGAGATCGAGGGAAAGTAATGGGTGTAATTTTTCCAGTTCTGTTTTCTCATTGTTTGTCATTCTTTCTGATACTGCTTACCATCCAAAATTTAAATTAGAATGTTTTGCTTTTCCATAAATTCTGCCTCAGGAGATAGCAAGTGATAGCGAGTGGTAGGACGATAAGAGGTGTTGGAATGTGAGTGACACTGAATCTATTACGCCGTTTGTATTGTCATAATACGTTTGTACTCGTTATAATATGCACTCTTTGTTATAATTCTTTTCGAGTGCCGCTGACTTCTCAAACACATCCGTTTGACAGTGTTCTTGAAGGTATCCTAAGCTATACAATTGGGAGCGTACCATTAGAAGAGGAGTTCCGCCGTTATTATCGCCCAATGGAACCTTGAATAATGCCAATCTTTTGTCGTCTCTGTCGGAATGTTTTGAATTTTGGTACCTTAAGATATTACACTACTTTCAGGATTGCTCTTGAAACTCGCACAGATGTCACAAAATGTGACTGTACCCATTGACCTGGTGCCGATGCCGATGGTGATCGCTACATTGAGTCTTTCCATTATTGGCGTGTTCGGCAACGGAATGGTAATTCTTGCTACAATATGCTCACCGGCTCTGAAAAATCGCTGCAATATATTAATCTGCATTCTTGCCATATCAGATTTGTTCGTCTGTATCTACCTGGTAAGTTGAAACAGTGCACAATACACCTCATGCCCACTGCATTGAAACCTGGGCATTTTTCTTCACATACATATTCGATACGCTTGTACCAAACAGGTTTTCCAAATACAGTAGGTTGAAGGAAAGCATTCGCCGTTGACCAATCCCTTTTGGGATACGGTACGCACGCAATTTATTTGCGTGAGCCAGGATTCAATCCCCGGACTGCACGCGTGGTAGGCAGCGTCACTTGTCTTCACACCATTCGCGACCTCTTTTCGAGAACAAAAATTCCAAAAACATGGGATAAAAATTCAAAACACTGTTGGAAGAAATATCAGAATATCAGTTGTACGCACATTATCCGATTTTCAGGGAAACCCTAGCAAATATTGGGTGAACATCGACGATTGCACCTGAACTTCAAAGGGACGCACAGCGAAGAAAAAACAAAAGTACCAACAAAAGCGGAGAAAACAAAGGCTTCCTTTTCTTAGACTGACTGCGCCGCGACGAAAAGACTCTATCCAGGGAAGGTTACTAGGCCGGTCCGGCCTTTTGTAATGAACTGTATACCGTTGCACTCGCCTCAGGACGCTGAGCTGAAGACTGCCTTCAATATCTGCTAAACGGTTTTTTGAGCGGAGTTATAAAGCAAAAAAGCGCAGCGGTAGTGCCCCGGTCTCGCAGGCAGGAGGTGGTGGAAACGGTTCTGAGAGCCTGCTTTTCTGCTGTTCAGTATAAATGGGTAGAAAGGCTTCCAATTTCGTCAATTCATCAACACTTTCCATTAGCTGGCTGTATGAAGAGTTTGCAAGCAGTTCTCAATAACCTCTTAGCTACAAGACAGGGCACCACCGCTGCGCTTCTTTGCTTTATAACTCCGTTTAAGAGATCGTTTAGCAAGTATGGAAGGCAGTTTTGAGCTCCGCGCCTTGAGGCGAGTGCAATGGTATAGAGCTCATAACATACGGCCAGACCGGCCTGATGACCTTTCCTGGTAAGCATCAACGATCACGAATAAGCGATAGAGTGTGTAAGGCAAGAGCAGGCAGACACCTCTGCGGTTTTTTAGCAAGCAGTACAGTACTCCTTCAAAAAACCGCTGCACATACGGATACAGCTTTTTCGGGAGCAGTTCTTTGTCTTTACCTCATAACTCTATGTCTGTATTACTTCAAAGAAGAACCACTAGACTGAGCTTTTGTGAACCTGAACGATTACTTTTTTGATTCCAGAAAACCTTATCTTCAATTCCAGGGTTTGACAAACATCAACTCCCAACGAAGAGAAATCTGTACAGGAAAGGAGACACGTTGGATTAGGCGCTGATACTTGTCAACAGAATTACACTCAGCTTCTTTGCCTGCTCGGTTTTCCTCCCACATGTACATCTTTCTCAGACCCCTTTTTTTCTTACCATTTATTCAGTCATTTTCTCATGCTATGGTCATGCTTAATAACAATGACATTAAGCTACGGCGAGTTGAATGAGCACGCCTTTCTCGGCCAGTTCATGCAAAAACCTCATAACATTCGAACTGCACTTAGACGCTTTGCCCAATATTTTGTTCAGGGTACCTCTGTATTTGGGTGTCCCTCAAGAGGCCCATCGCGCGGCTAAAGAAGAGACGCAGATACAGGGCGAGTCGCAGTGGGTGCTGTGCGATATAAGCGTAGTGTGGTACACTTGATTTGACCTGACGCCTACAGTATGCTGCTACTCGTCTTTTGCCGCGCCTGCGTCTATTCCTTTGTCGCGCGATGGGCCTCTTGGGGGACACCCCTCCGTATTTACACTGGTCATTGAAACCGTTGGGATTCTCCGAGATATCCTCGAGCATGCCTAGCGACGTACTAAGGGCAGCGATGTCTGCTTCCTCGTCGTTGCGTGCTATCACGGAAAGTGACGCTGACGGAAAAGTGACGCTGTCGGAACTATGGTTTCAGCTGGATGTATTCCAGCTGAAACTATAAATCCGGCTGCGTCACTTTCCTTGATAGCAGCACGGAATTTTCGAGCTGTTCTTCCGCTAGTAGTACGACATCGAGGACTGAGATCAGTTCACTGGCGTCCTCTTGAAGAGTGCAAATAGATAAAGCCTTGATAAAAGTTAAGCAATTATTCTGAATTTAGTTAAAATAGACAGAGTAGTTGAAATAGTAGATAGGCAGACTTACCATTAATTCGTTCAAGACAGACTCACCACTAGTTTCGTTCACTACCAACTGTTTAGCCTTCCAACTTACAACTGCTGACTTTTATGTTATGTATTATTTCTGCTTCCAGGTTGAACTGCGTATTTTGATGCTCCAAAAATGGTATTTCCGGAGGAATATCGAGTGCTTCATCTACAGCATATGCGGCCTTTTCGCCCTGAATGTGCAAGCTGGCATGGGTCTGATATTAGGAGTAGACCGGCTACTTGCTGTTTCACTTCCGATTAAGTACGTATTTCAAATGAGTTCATCATTTGAATTTTAGTGTTCGTTTCGTTTCCGTTCGTTTTGATTGAGCGAGCATTATGCCAGCTATGTAGTGTCCATCAAAATGTGCATGGCTAAGGCCCTGTTCAGTGATGCCCGCTTACACGAAAAAAACGCGAATGCGAAATATTCCCTGAAAAGGGCTTGACGAATAAAGGGGCTCGGTGGTGATTATCCCTACAGTAGCGCTCAAACGGCAAAGCAACAGATCATGAAGTCCACTCAAATTCATTTCTGTCCTTCGCGACGACTTACAAAACTTACAACAACCTTACAAAACTTACAGCAGACTTACAAAATTCGGAGAATGGCCCGCCTTCTGTCTGTAGCCATTCATTACGTTGGGTATGATCTAAAAAACGACTCTGCGATGAGCGCGAAGGTTGAAGAGGGGGAAAATGGCCTCGCGGGGAGACAAGCGGACCTCCTTAGGGTGCGGACTGACACAAAACCGGCAGCGGAGGGTGTCTCGGCCATTCAGCATGACTCACTCTTGGCGCACTTGGCGATCCACGCCCCCCGCCGACGATCTAATCATTCACTGCAGATCTACACGCAGCGAGTGATTAGATAGCAGAGAGAGCGTTTATTGAAGAGGGCATAACGATGGAAGTCATATTTATGCCAAGATCAAGGGAAAAGGAAGGGGTCCATTTCTCGGGTTCTGGGCCGTTTCTCATGATTATTCGTTCTTTTTGGTACCACTCACCATCCCTAACTTAATTTGGAGTGGGTTGTTTTTTTGCAAATTCTGCCTTCAAAGGCAAAGTTCTAGCTCAGACAGACCTGACAAGCCCTTATATGTAGTGGCTAGAAGTGCGTGAGACACAATTGCAGAAGACGCGCCACGTTCCTGCATCAAAACGCGTCCCTAGAACATTAGCCACCAAGGACTTTGGCAAGCTCCACCAGTTAAGACACGCTCCGCCCACTGTTCGATAGCACTTCTCTACCACTCTCCGCGCTCACATTAGCTCTCATCTCCCTGCTAATCTTTTGAACTTCTCAGCAGCAAGTATTTCACGACTTTTTTCCTTTCTCTTCCCCATAGATGGTTCTCATGAACTCTCCTCTCTTCATCCAAATACGTACACCATATGAGCTGTGCGGGTCCTCTCTCTGCGCCTCAGAGGGGCAGGGTAAGGGGATGAACACCGGCTCAAACAGTGGACAGTTTGAGAATCTCTCCACATTTCGTGAGACTTTCTCATTTCTCCGAAAAATTCCCTTTCAATCTCTATCAGAAATATAACCACCTTTTCAGTGAATACGAATCCAGATAGAAAAAAATCACAAATATGACCCCCTTGTTTGACTTCCTCTAGAGTACGCTGACCCCACCCTGAACACGTTTGGTGCCAGCGAATCTACACTGGGTAGCTGAAGGGCTTGATCAGCCTAGATAGTTTCTGAATTTGCTGATTTCCATGAAAAGAAAAACTTTCCAGATACTCGCGACTGCCAAAGAAAATCTACGTAGCGCTGATGGCATTGGTGTTATCATACGCAGCAATTCTAACTCTATACGGCTATTATGATTCGTCAGGTATCTCATGTTTTCAATACCTAACAACTGGAAAACGTTGCAAACATTTTACGTCTCCAAGATGCCACACGAGGATTTACCAAAGGAATGTCTGTAATAGCATATCGGGTTGTACGTGTTTCTTCTATCTATCTCGTCTTTATGTATTACGCGCTGCCATTCGTGCCACTGTGTAGTTGTAAGGTGGTAAAACGCGTTGAGCAACCATTTCATGGGATGCGCCCTGCACTCGCCTTTTATCTAATGCACAACGTGGTGCACAAGCCAACGAATGCTTCTTTCCTGACATTAGAGTGTTTTTCTCCTCCAACGAGTCTGCTGATGGACGTCTGAGAGGTTTAAAATAGACTTGTGGATTCTGTGCGAGCTAGATCTGGAACTCTTGCTAACGATTGTTGTGTGCCATGGTCGAAGTTCGAAGCTGTGAATGTTCACCATGGAGTTTTGCGTCCCGTGGAATTGGCAAGGTCTTCCTATCAAAACAAAACAATCAAAAATAAGTCAAAACCTATCAAAACATTTTTGTTGAGAAGAAAAGTATGCAATTAGGGGAATTTTGAAAATTTGACAGTTTTGTCATCTTAGCAGTTGCACATCACACCCTTTCGGGTGATGACGAGTAGATTTCAGACGGAAGTAGGACAGACTAACTTGAGGTGTCCGGAAGAAGTAGGAAGAAGCTGAATCTCGTGGAAATCAAAGAATGGGTTGCTGGGCTGGAATATGACCATTGCAATACATGAACCTGGACCTTACAGTACAGCTACCGCCTAGCGCGCAACTTGATTTTGCTGTCATTTTGGTAACACCAATTTGGTAGTATTAGCCTTGCTTCCAGCCCATTTTCCGCTCCCTTCTTCTCTCCGACGCTTTTTTCCTCCGCATTAAATTGACATGTTTATCTGCGAGAAATTCTTCGTCCAGTTTCACAGGCGAAAACCGTTAACTGATGTAATTTTCGAGCTGTCGTCTAATTGCGAACTAAAAAACGAAAAAAAAATATACCTGGCCTAAAAAACTTTATGTTGAACTAGCTAGAATAGTACTGTTGTAGTAGCAAATATTTGTAACTGTAATGCCATCAATTACAGATCACATATTGCCCTGTGTGCCTTCCACCAACGGCCTACAATGCAAAATCAAGGCCTGTCTGGGTTGGCTCCAACTTCGTAATCAGTCTGATGGTGATATCTGTTTACGGTGCTGCTCACGTGAAATGTCATCGTCTCAATGGTAACTTCGTACCTTTTATTAAGATAATTGTAAGGTCTGTGACGATAAGGCATTTCCTTTTGAAAAGATGAATAAGAAATGGCCACATTTGTAGGTATAATTCTCGATTTGATAGCTGTAGGTGGTTGTCTTTGAAAATGCAAGCAGATATTGGTATAGGGATTGATTCAGTACAGAGTGGGGCAAAATCACTGGTGCTTCTTACGTTTTGGACTTTCTAGTATTCTTGTGGTGAACATTTCCGTTCCATTCTTTCATGATATGTTGCTTGGAAATACTGCTACCAGAATTCTCTGATTACAAAGTAGTTCGGCTTCTCGCTTTGCGAGTAGCAACCATCAAACTCCAAGAGAGCACTATGCAAAGGCGTGTCTGCAGATTTTTCGAAATTTCGAAAATTGTTAAAATATGTTCAAACTTCGTATTTACTCAAAACCCTAACCGTGTCTTCACTTTGGAGGGGGGTGCGAGTGAATTCAGCACAGTCTTTGCGTCAGGACAATGACCGAGAGTGGTCCAGGAACAGCGCGCCGAACAGATCCCTGACTTCATCATTTTCGACGAATGGTTCACTAGTCCCCCGGATTAGGCTGTCTTAATTTCAGGTATGGGGTAATTTGGAGAGAAAAGTCTGCTCTATCATATGCTCAATTTTGAACCCTCTTATATCGGCGCTTCTGTAATCCTGACGCGGAATTGATGGAAAATAGCAGCGTGCCGCATGCGATAAGCTTGCCAAAGGACTCAGGAAATGTGTGAAGGCTGGAGGAGATCATTTTGAAGACCACCGATATGTTCTGAATTGCCAACCTTCATTCAAATAATATTTATGGTTGGAATTGATTATCAAAAGTTAGTGCCGGAATGCGAACGAAATGTTGGTGCACCAGTAATTTTGCCCCACCCTGTAGTGATGGAATAAAGCGACAAGACAAAAAAAAAAGCACGGAATCACATTCCGCGCTGATCTTTGTGCGGACTTGAGCTCCGCCGCCACGCAGATCTTATTGGTCGACCCTCTTACCGTGCTCTACCTTATCAAGAAAAGATTCCTGAAGGTTGTGACCGTAAACTCCTCCTGTATGATCTGCGTACCATGTTATTTTAACTTATTGACAACAGCGTGGCCTGCCCACGCGCCAAATGCAGGAGACTCGTGTCTTTTAGCTTTCTGTTCCAGAAGAGGCATAATAAATCATCGGGTCCAAAAAGCTAGGTGATCATCCATGATAGTGAAACGTTTGAAGAGACAATGACTATTGATGAGTAAAGATGAAAAAAGATTCCACAACGCACACGCAAGAATGGTTGCCAATGAGTTCCGGTATATTAACAGCTTTTTTTGCTTCTTTTTTCATTATTGGCCTTTCATTACTGGAGGACCAATTGGCACAACTTCGCATTTTCGAGCACAATAATCTCTTCCCAATTAATAGAGAAATGTGCCTCCTATGAGACTTTTCTTGCCATCAACTATAAGTCTGCGACATCTTAGCACACGAAAACCATGCAGATCTACAACCAATAACCAAGCACACTAAAATGGTACAATCCTAGTGACTTAAAATTTTTGATAGTCCTGCAATTCTCAGCTATGAAAGGATGATGGGTGAGGCATCCGCAGTTTAATTCTTAACATTGCGCCAAACATTCTTTATCCGTTCAAAATCGTGAAAGTGTTCGGTTGCCAATCAGCCCATCTATTCAATGACTCGAGGGGTCCAACTAAAGTACATCACCACTTTTATCCTTTCAAACCCCACTTGTTCTGAATTTACCGATCTCGCAGCGAAGGAAAGCTGGTCTTTGCGCTCAGTCTGAGACCCTGTGAGTGGAATTGAACAAGCTTATGTGCCTCACACCGCGCGCAAGGGGAGTTGCGCCATTTTCTAGCCCACCACCACCCCTTCTCAATGTTTCAAACGCGCCGTACACATAACAATTGTCTTGCTCTTAATTTTCTTTGCAAGTTATGTTTGCTTCAAAACGCAATTAAAGCCACGAGTCAGGCTTAGTGGATCAAACCATCCCCTTTAGTCGTCTATATGCATAGCTACGCACCCACAGGGTTGCCATGCTCAAAATCCTGAACGGCGCCGTAATAAGGCCCCAGGGCATGTATCTAGCGCTCTCGCCGCCTATCCGTGCTCCGACCGCCCACCTCCGGAAGTGGTGTCTGGCTGGCATAACGTATGAAATCAGTTGAGTTGAGTGCCGTACCAACCGATAGGAGGCTGGCATGTTCGAAAAACTAGTTTGGACGTGCCTCTCTTCCAAGTCAGCTTCCTTCACTGCTAGTGTGGTAGGGGATTCCGTTTACGGCCTTGTCGACGGCTTCTTTTCGTTTTTTTCCCCTACTGCCATTCCATTACGCATCGCTACACTCAGTTTCAGGCGCCACGATGCCCAATCACGAGCCTGACTAGTCGCTTTAAACCAATTCGGAGGCAGTTTTCTAAGGCCGCTTTCCCATAAAAATTACAAATCAACTGAAATCAAAAAAAGCCTCTTATGACAAACCAGAATAGCGAATTGCAAAACTATGTGTTTTGCTGCAAACTCAAATGTTTGCAGCTATTTCGACCAATCAACAAAGCATTGAACGAATACGACGTCTTCTCAATTCTCTGTCACTTGTTATGTTTGTTTATATATCCAGCTGGTTTGTCACCATTATTGGTTTAATTGTCACATTGGTGAGTGCTTACTCCGATTCGAAAGGCAGCGCATACAAATCGGATGATCATATGAACACTATTCAGAGGGTGATAAATATAACAGGTAAAAAATCAGTGCTTTAGTATATGTTGGCCAGCGTGCTCCGCAAGGAAGAGCGCGCTCAAAGCGACTTCACAAGGCTATTTAGAACTGATAGTTCTTTTCCGACTGCGACTCCGTTCAATGTCTACAGTCCATCGTTAATAGTTTATCAACGAACGCGTCGTATTTGAAGTTTAGAAAGGGGGCAGTTGCGGGACGAGAAAGTGTAGGCTGCAATGAATGGGAAGGTGTAGAATCCCTCCTACTCTTCAGCCCTACCAGCGCTCAATGGAAGGTTTGTAGAAATTTTGGTGACCAGATGAAATTGGAATAAGACAAGTGGTGAGAGAATCAATTATAATGGGCCATGGTGATGTGGTATGGAAAGGGGTTGTGTTGGGCACTCGGTCTACAAAGAGGGCTGGTTTCTCAAAGTTCCATAACGCCTGTGATTCTGCCTCCATGCATCCATACCTTCTCTTTCTTTCAACCATCTGAGCCGCGAGGTGAGCTAATCAGCCCTTTTAGAGTTTCTGATGGGCCGTATGCTGAATATTGGGGAGGGGATGGGGTCCCGACGGTCGATGGACTACTTCAACTCGGTCCTTTGAACCGCCTCAATTTGATGCTTACCTCATGACTAAGCCTTGGAGAGAGAACGGATCTGCGAAACATAGCTGCAGCACTTCCGCCATCGCTCACCTACCGTACCGACCAAGTTTATTGAGTCCGTCGACCTCGGGGACCCCATCCCCTCCCCAACATTCAGCATACGGCCCCAGCAGAAACGCGAAAAGGGCTAAGTCGCTTACCTCTCAAGCCGCAGCCATTCCTGCCGGGAGTAAGAAATATATATTCACGTTAACTATACCAACTACAATGAGAACTCAGCCAGCGCCCTCAAACATCTTGATGAAGTCCCATCATACAGCCTTACTAAAATTTCAGCTTATTTTTTCATAATTATTTCAGAAAAAAAAATGCAAAAAAATGTTCATTTTTGCGAAAAACCTAACCAATGTTTCCATTGCATTCAAGACATATTCATGAGTACCTCTTCTTGCAAAAGTACAGCAGAAACCAGCGAAATTGAATTACATCTTTTCAAGGCTTTCTAAGGCTGGGTTTTGAAGGCTCATTATGTAACATTTCAGTTATGTCCACTTCCTGTAGCAACAGTGAAGGAAATTAATCAACAGCTCGGCTGGCTTGTCATTATCAATGCATCTACGAACTTCTTCATATATCTGTGGAGGGCACCTGAATATAGGTAAGACCCCCCACAAGCCTTTCTCATCTTGAGAAACTTTTAAATAGCTTGTATTGTAGATATTCGTTTATTTCTTTGATTCTCAATGGGAGTCGACAAGCTCCGACCTTGCTCGCGTTCTCCTCCATCTGTTCTCCCAAACGTGCGTCGAGCAAGGGGCAAACATGTTTGAAGGCAGAATTTTCTATGAAAAAACAACCCATTTCAAAGTAAGCCAAGGAGGGGAGTGGTACAAGAATGAAAGAAAAACCACGAAAAACGGCTCAAAACCCGAGAAATGGGACCCATTCCTTCCCCCTTGATCTTGGCATTGATGAGATTCCCATCGTTGTGCCCTTTCCAATATAACGCTCTCTCTGCTATCTGATCACTCCCTGCGTATAGAATTGCGGCGAGTGATTTGATAATTTGTGGGCGTGGATCGCCAAATGCGCCAAGAGTGAGCACTGCTAGATCGCAGAGGTCAAATCTTTCGCTGCCGATTGCGTGTCAGTCATCACTCTCAGGAGGAACGCCTTTCTGCCCAGCAGACACTTTCCTCCTTCATTGACCTTTGTTCTTATCGTGGAATCTTCCTGTAATAAAGCGGCAAATACTATCATCTTCTCAAATTCTCCCACCGTTTCTGAAGTTTCCCAAGAAAAAATCCTGAAAAAAAACGTCAAAACCAAACATCGTTCCTACTCCACCTGCAACACGATCCCCCAACATCCAGCTCTAGAAGCGCCTCTGAAAATCTCAAATGCAATCTCGCCATGTCACCATCCCAACACACAAAGACCCTCGTACAATCTCGGCATTCCAACAATCTCAAAATACGAGATGCTACTCGTTGGTTAATTACCAGTGAACCATTCACCTTCTTTCCAACCAACCTATAAGTTATGCTACATATCTTTGGTTGCGAGGCGAGGGTGGTAAGCTGGCAAATGGTGCACGCCACTTGCGCACTGTTGCATATGTAAATGTCCTGCCAAGGCCAATCGAACCTTTCATCATTTCGGGGTCGGTTTATTGGTATCAGACTCGTTACGAAGGATAATAACCCTAAATTACAGATTAGCGAGTCCATACTGGCCTTTGCAAGGGGTAGATTGCATCCAAGTGCCGCTACGATTAATGAGGGAATTAGGAAGAGTAGCGCATCCCAAAAGTGCTTAAACACTGACTACTTCTGAAATCTTTGCCTTTATCTAAATGTGTTCAATAACCTATGAATATAGCTTTTTATAATGTACAAGATTTGCTCGTTAGACTCGATTTTTCCATAACAATGAACGATTGCATAAATAAAGAGATCATTTGGAAGGTAAATGCAAGGAATCATTAACTATTCCAGGAAAGCCTTCTTCTACGTGTTCCGGTTAGGAAAGATGCAGAAGTCAAATTCAAGTGGAGCACTGTCTCATATAAGCCAAGCTTCTGTCACTTTCCGGAAGACAACCAAATCTCGATCAGTTGCACAAGTAAAGTAAATTTCACAATCAATAAAGTACTAACATGACCTCCTACAATTCCATAGGATTGTTCGGTGAAAAAACTCTGCATAAAGTTGGTGCTTTCTATGTCATAGCGTCAGAAGCCCCACTCACTTCACACGCCCACTCATGAAGGGTGCCCGACAGGAGGCCCGTCGCGCGGCGAGGATCCTATCACGCAAACGCGATAGCGGACGTGTCGCAGCGCGAGGTGGAGCGATTTGGCGTCAAGTTATATAAAGATATGCTATACTACGCCACAAAGTTTCTCGTCCGCTGATCCGTCTGCATATCTGCCTTCTCGCCGCGCGACAGGCCTCCTGTCGGGTACACACTCATAAGCGGGGATTACAAGAGATCGCCACCATCTACTCAAATTACGAATTAAACTGTTGCACGGCAAGAGTGATATTGACAAATGATTATTGATGTGTACGATTGTTGTTCTCTTTCTAGCCACCAGAATCGGCGGTACCCGAAAGAAGGCCCATCGCGCGGAGAGATGGCAGTGACGCAGAGTCAGAGTGCGCACTATATCGATTTAGTGTCAGGTCTAATAGAGTGTACGATACTACGTCTCCTATCACAAACTACACGCTGCGACTCGTCCGCTGGTACTCCTACGTCTTCGCCATCTCGCCGAGTGACGGGTCACCTGTCGTTTACCCCTGCGGACTATGTAAAAGGTGCGAACGTGCTCCTGCCGTGAAGTCTGAGACCTGACCTAGTTTTTTCGTGGTGGATCCACCGCTTCACGTCGTCTGTTTTGCCCGATTTCGCACAACTTACGCGTTCTATCCACTGATAGCATTTTTATGATTCGGTTCCATAAGTTGCTGAATTCAGAGGCAGGGTCTAAGCTCACCCTCACTAAACGAGTCTCTCGCGTTGGTAGAGGTTACTGAGCTGAGGAGCCTGTGTCGTATTGCTGATTTGCTATGTTGTCTCGACTCCGACTTCTTTCCCTCTACGCGACTCACATTCCCTCTTATCTCGCTGCCTGCTTCTTACAATTAGACGTCCCGCAACGCAGAGCAAAGAGGCCCATATTTTATGTATTTCTAACGACTTCTTTTCATACCCTCTCCGCATGCGGTCCACGTTTAGCCCAACCTTCATTTTCTAGTTTAATTGCATGAATTTAGTCCTGAACCTTGCCTTTGATCTAGGGTTCTCCACAATGACACATTCAGGTCAACAAAAACAACAAAGAAAGTCGAGAAACAGCGACCAAATCGCGCAGGTCATTTTGAAGACCCGCCTATTCCCCAGGCCCCGTCCTTCAGCAGGAGAAATGAGATTCAGTGGCGCTCACAAGTATTCGGCCAGATGCGTTGTAGGCCATATCTTCTTTTCTACTGAATCAATTTGGTTCAAATTCTGATATGTTTTGGGGGCAAGCCTCTCTCACAAAATCAGCATATTAGTGTTGGATAGGAGCAAGAGTGGAGGAAGAAAGAAAAATCTCTCCGAAAATTCCCGAGTATGACCAAATTCCAATAAATTTCGAATCATTGTAAAAAAATCTTATAACTCAACAAAACAATCGATCGCATGATAAATAACATTGAGCTGATCCGATACTTAATCGATACCCTTCCGAAGCTGCTGAAATCTTAACAAACCTGAATATAGAATAGGCAAATGAATCCACTGCCTACAGACACAATTCCTCCATTTTTCTTTAGTCATGACGGGTTTCTCGCCTATAACTATGGCTCCTTTTCTTGCACAAGGTTTTACTTCCCTTTCACATACTATTTCGATAACGCTTAGAACATGCGGATGGATTACTCCTTCCGTCAGAAGCACGCCAAGCTGCCGAGATCACTCCTTCACAGTTGAGGTGCGATGCTTTGTGTAAGTCTATTGCTAAAAGGCAAAGTCAGTACCGTACAACTGCCATACCTGTGAATGCACAACACCTTCTGGAATATATCTGTTACATCATTTTCAATAGAATTTTCATTTTCACCACTTCTCAAATCCTGTGCAATGATCCAGCATATCTTGAAGACTATCATAACCGAACCGCCACCCCATTTCACGGATGGCAACTGATAATTTGCATCGAAATGTTTTCCGTCAAGACGCCACACATGCATTGTGCCGTCGCCCCCGAACATTCTATACTTACTTTCGTCCCTCCAAATGACGATGTGGTCTTTCGGGGATCTCCAGCTCAGACGTGCGCAGACCCATTCCATTTCCTATTACTTGGCAGTCAAACAAGTTCACGTGATTTGAGAAGTGGTGAATGCGGATGTAACAGATATATCCCAGAAGGTGTTGTGCATCCATAGGTATGGCAGCTGTACGGTAACGAGTTTGCCTTTTAGCAATAGAATTACACAAAGCATCGCACCTCAACCGTGAAAGAGCGATCTGGACAGCATGGCGTGCTTTTGACGGAAGAAGAAATCCACCCCCATGAGCCAAGCGTTATCGTAACATAATGTGAAAGGGTAACAAAACCTTTGGCAAGGAAAAGAGCCACAGCTATAGGTGAGAAACCCGTCATGTTTGAAGAAAAAGGGGGAAGTAGTCTCTGTAGGCAGTGAATTCATTTACCGATCCCATACTCAGGCCGTGCTGAGAGTTCATCAACTTTAGAAGGTTCCCAATAAAGTATCGGATTAGCTCAATGCTATTTATCATGCGGTCGATTGTTCGGTTGACTTATAAGATTTTTACAATAACCTGAAATTTATTGGAATTTGGTCATACTCGGGAATTTTCGGAGAAATTTTTCTTTCTTCTTCCACTCTCGCTCCTATCCAGGCTTGCCTTCAAATCATATCAAAATTTGAACCAAACTGATTCAGTAAAAACAAGTTACGGCCAGAAAAGCATTTGGCCGAAAACTTTTGAGCGCCACTGTATACTCACTTCTAGTCATGCAGTATGTACATATTATGAGTAGTCGGAAAGTTAAGAAAGCCACAGCTTTGTACCTTCCAGGGGTCTCTAACAAAAATGGTCATCACATTTATGAAAGAACAGGTTTGTCAAGTATCGTGCCATTCTTGAGCAAACCTTTCTTTTGTACGTGATTGATACAACTCTCAAAAACACAGAGCGAATACCTGTCTGAACCGTCGTTTAGAGCAAAATAAAATGTTATGGGCTTCATTGTTATCAATCTTTCCCACAACGAACCATGATTCCCGATGGGGCTTTTTTATTGAGCCTAATATGACCAGGAAAAAATCACTTACCCCCTTTGGGTGTCGTAGAAATACTCATCTCACGCGGCATCTAACAGCGCGCACAATCAGAGAAAAAACGGTGAATGTCGACGGCAAAAACGGCGCTTTCGCACCAACCGGTGCCTGTTACCGACCACGACTGCGACGATGTCGTTGTGGCGGTGCCGGTCAGCTTTCCGTTGCCTTGAAAATGATAAATCTCTTTTTCGCAGCTCTTCATCACTGATTTGGAAAGGTTTCAGAGCCATCTCTCACCATTTATAAAGGCTTGTAACAGCTTTTATGAGTCTTCTCAGAGAAAAGCTCCATACTCACTTCATTTTCACAACGGTCAATCAATAGCTGAGCAATTTAGAACAAGTATTTGGGGGGGGGGGTGGAGGGGAGAATTTGTTTCAGATTTGGAGCAAACGTCAAAATTTCGCAGTTCACCGTTTTGATAGTTACCGTGCTCTTTCCTCTGCCTTCAATGGATTTCTCAGGGATAAATGGTAGGTTAGAGGAGATATGACCACTAAAACTAGCGTGAGAAGTAACGGATAAAAAAGAATCTATGAAGGAAACCACCTTTGGAAGGGAAACCTGTGGATCCCGTATTTTCCCCGTCGGATCGTATATGTTGCCGTAGGAAGCTTACTGCTTGATTTCGGAACAAGTGGAGAAAAAGGTGTTGATCTACATTAGCCGGTTACGCCGCGCCTCCGGCTACAGATCAAAGCTGCGGAGATGTTTGCGAATGTTCACATTGATAGTCCACCCAGTGCTTAGAATCTGTTTGTCTTTGATGTTTAGATCAAAATTTTCTGCGTGTGTTAAATGACATTTTTGAATGGTCAACAGCCACAAAGTCGTACAATACTTGGTATACATAAAGTAGGACTCCATCTCACTATGATTGTGATAGTGACGCCTCTTTTCTGTGCATAGAGATTTTTTGTGAATTTCAAAACGGCCTACACTTTTCAGATCTTACGTGTGCGAATCGAACCCACGTAATGTGGGAATGCTTCTATAAACCTGAGGAGGGAAGCGCACACATGGAATTTTTGGGGAAGCTTTATTTTGATAAAATAAACGAAATCTTATAGAATCATGAAGCTTAGGTACTCGCCGATCCTATTTGACTTTTAAAATCTGTAAAATTTTTGAGGATCACTTCGGGACTGAGAGAGAGTACCGACGCATTGAGAACTCCTTAACTGGATAAATATAGTTCGGTCAAAAGTGTTCGCCAGAACGACTTTCTTTGCATTACTGTTCTCATCTCACGAAGGACTTCCACATTATATGGATACTTTTCCTTCCCTTGAATCATTACTATTTAGGAGCCATGGATTGAAAACTCTAAAAGACAGGTTATCTCATTATGCGAGAGCGAGTGTTCAATTAAGCGAAATTAATGCACGAAAAACTGTTTCGGCGAGCAATTTTTACCGCTACTGCCTATTCGTAGCTGTAGCAAGGAGAGAGGACGTATCGGGGAGACCCTCTTTAGACAGCAGATGGAGTAGTCGAACACTCTCGAACTGGGGATGGAAGGCCTGGCCGGCCTGGACGGTGTGCGATCTGAGATTTGATCGCCGGGCCTGGTAAGCAGCGCCACTTGCCACCAGGGTGAACAACGGTCCATGATATCTTCAACAGGGAGATCGTAATCGCTTCAAAGTGAGGTGAGGGCGTCGTCAACGGAAGGGCAACAAAACTTACAACTCATTCACCGTGCAGTCTTAAGTAAATGGTACCATAGGACTGTATGGAATGGAATTTATACGGAAAGCCTGCTGCCTGTTGCCCTGATAGAAGTGAGCAGTGTGATGACGTAGGGGGTGCACGCCTTGCAAAAAGGGTCCCATTTTATGTGAATGTGAAATATTCACTCTAGACTAATGTGAGCGCATCAAAAGCCTTAGTAGAAGCAGAAACTCTGTAGGCAGTTCAAAATGGGCAAATTTGACAACTTCACATGCTGCAGCCGCAAATAAATCATCACAGGGAAGGAAGCGACTCAAAGCTATACCCCAGGCAGAATCCGTGTGAGCGAACTCCTCGGTCTGGTAGGTAGCGCCCCGGAGGACATTCACGGATGTGGCAGCAAGGAAATCCCCTGATAAAGGCGCTAGGGTCTACTAAGCAAAGCTGCCCGAGCTGCGAGGCCGTGTTTTCCGCGGCTGTGGTCAAACGATCAACGATCAACAACTAGATGATCAAACGTATAAACTCTTGATGTTCTGCTAAGCACAACCCGGCAAAGCTGGTTAGCAACAGAAATCAG
>KZ345050.1:390900-402792 GCA_002352805.1 Teladorsagia circumcincta | reverse complement strand
TTCAACATTGTTTTAATAAATCGCTGAAGTAGCGTAAAATTCTAACACGGTTTGAACCATGGAAATTTTGTGAGTGCGGAATAATATTGTTATTGGAATTACTGGCTCGCACAGCTTACAACTTGCACATCGATCACTTCTCAATGTTTGTGTTTATGAGCCCTCGACGGTGGTGATCCTACTGCTTTTATCCTCTCAGCGAACCAAATACGACCCCCCCCCCTGTCGATCTGTCGAGGATTCCTCAACGCACGCTTGACCCTGGCTACAACCATCGACCCTCATCGCAACTCTCCCCACCAACCGCACATAGAGATCATGCAGCTCCCTCGCCTGTTTTGCATTCCTTAGTTAAACAGTCTCTCTGTTGTACCACTTCCCAGATCGCGCGATTGGCCGCGCAGTCCTTGCGCGATTGCATGTAAACTGTTCTGCGTTTCAAGGAAGGCCACCTGCTTTTGTTTGTGCTTTTGTTTGGTTTGAGTTGCTTGGATCGTTTAAATAACATGTTTCTCGTTTGTATTGGAGCATATGCGATTGCAGCCGCATTTTTTGTTGGCCGAGACTGGTGGAGCAATCCAGTTCAAACAGCTCGTTCGACACGCCCCTTCCTTCATTGCAAAAGGGAAGAGTTGTAGTCTAGTTTAGGCTTCTTCGGCGAATTCTTTCGATTCTTTCCATTGGCAGCCAACTCGTCATCTACAACTTCATTATCAACCGTTTTTACGTAACGAATTTGATCTGGAATTGTCGCTTTAATCTGTAGCTCAACCATTACTGCAAAGCGACCTTATACACTAGCTTCAGCCCGGTTTGCCTTTAAGCTTGCATTAGGGAATTTCGATCAGTCATGGTTCAAATGAAAATTTGGAGTGAAAACACAAAAGTTCTGGCCAAAGAGTGGTCATTACTATATTGAACGATAGTTCATCATGGAACCAAACAATCACCATAACCCTAGGCGTAAAATAGCACGTGATGTCACGTGTCATCGACTTGACTTCGACGCGCACTTTTGTCGTTTTTCGGCGCACTCCACGGCGATACAATGAACGTTGCAGAACCTTTCCAGCAGCTGTGATGTTCAAGGGTGGAATATGATAGCTAGTCGACTTTTGTTCTCGTCATTACTATACTCTTAACTGCCCTCTTTTACCCCTTTCGGCCCTGGAGGTGGCAACTGCCACCATCAAATCAAAGGCCTGTATACTAGTAACAGCATATATTTCATATAATTCTACTCCTTCTAGAGTTACTTTCAGACGACCTTCTCCTTCCTAATTTTGCTTTGCATCCACCATTCGCAATCATCCAAAATACTTGGAATAGATTTATTTTGTTATCAAAAACGCCAAGTATAATGTTGTGCAGGATCATAAACATTTTCATCACAGCTTAGAATCTTGGAATGTTTTCGACATGCGCTAATGAACTAAGAAGCTGTGTCAACTTTCACATCTTTCTAGTTTCTTAGTTTGTTATCGGATAGCTTCCCAGATTCACTATAGTGTCATTCATGGCTTACAGTTAATAGACAATAGGAAGGAGAGAATTTTTCTCACCGAAAGAATTCAGGGCTGAAAGGGTTGAATGGGTGTTCAGATACTTCTGGGGCCCGGTGCAGCAAGCCCCAACTAGGGGATGGGTCGCCAAATCTCTTCATCTCTACTCTGTCGATGACGCAACCCTCGTGCTAAAGAATAGGGGAAGAGTCCAGAGAAGCAGAGTTTTGGGGACCCATCCCCTAGTTGGGGCTTGCTGCACCTGGCCTCTGTTGACTCAAACACAGGCGAGTTGGGTGAAAGTAATTTTGTGCGCATTCATGTTGCACTACGAATGGAAGGGATCAATCAGAATCCCTACTATATATAAAGCGCTATGTTTGTGTGTGTGTCTGTGCGTGTGTCTCGAAATTCATAGCGCACGTCCCAGCAGTCACCAGGAGTTGATTCCAGGATATGATACAGGGAGCGGGACGGGAACATACTTGGCGGGGGACCGAGGGTGCCAACAGCTGATAAGATTCGATAAGGGCGTTAGAACGTAAGGATCAGAAATTCATAGCGTGCGAGCCAGCAGCATTGACGCGCTGCCTATTGATATGATGTAGGGGGCGGGACCAAAATCAACGGTGGTTGTCCCATGTGCGGAGCTAAACTGGTAAAGGATAAAAGGACAAAGCGTTCGCCCTCGACCGATCCTTTTTGGGATGAACGTGTTCTACTTCTCCTACATAAATAAATAAAATATTTGTATATTCATAGGGACAGTTAGAATGAATGAATTTTGATCTGTATAATGAGTTGCGGGAGCCGGCCGATGTACACTCAGTGATTTCGTCAATCAGAACGTGTGATAAATACGAGCTCTTATTGCTGAGGAGCCTATTGTGAGTAAACATGCTTTCAGGCAATGGACGGCTTCGTGTCCTTCGCGAAAGTCAGTGTGTGCCCTTCTTCGAGTTGTGAGAGTGCTCTTCCGCGATCGCGACTGTATCGATGTTTTCCATTCTGTAGGGGAACATTCCAACTATATTCAGGTAGCCACATATACACTGCTCGTTCTGCATCAGTAACATTTTTGTTGCAGTTCGCCAACTATCTCTCCCGGAACTTCTTAAATTACGAAATGGAGTACACACAAGCGGCAGGGCTCCTTCTCAGTCAGCTCTGTTCATTTTCACTCGATAAACGTTTGAGATTCAGAATCTCTTCAGATGTGACTCAGAAGCTGATCCATGACGCAGAAACAGCAGCGGCCTTCGTGCGTGCACAGATCGCCAAGTGTATGCTCCGCTTTCTGAGCTGTCGCGAGATGACTATTCAGCAAGCAGCTCTGGAGGTTTGCTTCATCGTTCCTACTTCATTTCCACATCACCACTGTGCTTGTGCTAGATTCTCGGCCGAGTCGCCGATTGGTCAGCCGTCTGCCGTGTCGAATTGTGTGCTTCGACAGCTATTGACGTGTGTCTCCAACTCGTTCCTCAGGGTGATCTTCTGACCCAGAAGTGAGCTTACTTCTTGCTAAATAGAACATTGCGCTGTAGAAGTGATAAAAATAAGCAGGGGCGTCTGGGGCGTCCGCGCAAGGGCCGTGAACTCGCATTTCTGCTGCCTTACCACCGTTTCTCCAATACACTACGACCTTCACGTTCCGCCTATCTGTTTTTCATTGATGTTTACTATAGCTTATCAATACTTGCGCGGAATGTGCCATGAAGCTAGAGGTTTCAGCTATATCAAGCTTTCTAATGTGGGTTCGAACATCCTTTTACATCCCAGAGAGCCGAGCACTGCACTTAGAGACAGCTACAAAGCTGAGCGTCGTCGCCAGGAGTCAATCGTGTGTTGCACATTTCAAAAATTTGACAACCCCTACGGTAGGGGTCTCAATACGATTCCCTGCCATCACCATCATCCTCCTCCCCACTCCCAACTACCAACTTCGCCTCCATGGGTGTTTCTATATTACTTGATTCTGAGACCAGTCGACAAACTTGAACTCCCGCCACCTACTCCTCCAAAGTTATCGTCGAGACGGGAGGGGGTGGGGTGAGAGAGATGTTTGAAGAAACGGAAGATCCTCTGACCCCTTGATTTTTCCTACTTCTTTCTCCATTCCCCAAAGTCGCCGCAAAACCTGTGGAACCCTGTCAAACGCGACCCTCTCTACTGCCACCACGGCCCCCTTTCTTCAACCTTTCCGCCTTCATCAACCCAAAGTACGACTTCGTTGTTGAGAACTGCGCAACGCACGGTTGATCCTGGTCGCCGCTCAGATTTCGGTTTAGTTTCGACGCGGTGTAACAGTCGGAATTTCCTGGCCGAAAGCCCAAGCTTTGAGATACAAGGGTCCTTTTGCATAGGGATATGGGTGGTATCGAAAGCATACCGTACTAGCGTACCGTACCGGATCTGACAATGAGATTTGTTGGATGGCAAGAAGTTACGTTAAATTTTATAGGCTTTGCGTTAGCCTTCTTCGAATTCTTTCATGCGAAGAGCAAGCCAGAGAGCAGATTCGGATCTACGATGGTGTTCCTCTACTGGTTGGGTGAGTGAATAACATTAGTTCAGTGGCCAGATTCAAACTCACGTGATCCCGTCGTCGTTCAGATTACTCTCAGTGAGGAACTCGCGGCTTCAATGGCATGTCGCGTGGGCGTTAGCTCAGCTGGCGGAAGATCCTGAAACTTCTACTGAGGTCCGTTGGTCGGCGTTAGCACCCATAAGTTTTAGGCTTATACATTTCAATGCGTTATCTACAATCCTGTAACTTAGAAAAACGCATCACTGAGCTAATTTTCAGTTGAGCATTAATCTTCTCTAACTTCTTTGCGAACGAAACGCACTCTACTTTCAGTCAATATTATGACTATGTTTGAATGAGTACTCGGCATTTACCTCGATTTCTGAAAATGATATCGATTACTCGAACTGTACAAAACAAATCAAACAATCGACAATAGTATTCTCCTTCAAATAAACCTGGTGCCAACAAACCGTCTCAGAAGAGTCTGAGGTTTGACTTGGACGGAACTTGAGGAATTTTTTTAAGCAGCGTGGATGGAGCGCTTCAACGGCTACTCTAAACCTACAGAAGTATTGAGCTTAGCATTTTCCTTAATATAGTTTTCCATTGAGTCTGACTTGCAATGAGCAACTTCGACACAATGCTTGTTGGTGCTGTTACGTACCTGCCACCAGTTTCATAGCACATGGCTTCTTTGCGAACGCGGTCGTTGTCGCAATAGCGGTATAGGGGAAGAGGAGAGAAGGAGGAAAGCAACCGCTCAAAAGACTAAGGTTTAATTCAGTCATTTAAACATGATGTCATTTTACCGAGTAGGCGCCGTAATACTCGACAATTTTTGCTCGTATGATCCAAAAACAAACGGTTATGTCGTGTGTTTTATAGTCTAACAACGCTAATACAATTCCGGATGGAAGCCGACAACGTGGCGCATTTAAAAACCCGAACAAGAAACGCTTACTTGTTTTTATTCCCTTTCAATTTTAATTTACTCGTTTATGATGTATTATTTTATATTTATAATGTATTTTTATGATATTTATGACATATTTTATGATTGGTTATGATTATTACCTTATTAAATTTTTTATATCATTTTATTTTTATCGAAATTCAGCTGATAAAAGAGCGTTACGTCTCACCGCTATGCAATACGTTTCCTCATAAAATGCCTTAGCTAACTTCCATGGATTGCGTTCATTTGTGCTGAAGCTCGTACCTGATACGAGCGGTAGACTGCGGAGTTAAAGAGTATGTAAACAACAGCCATGCATTGAGTGTCAGGACAATTTAGCGGTCGCATAATAGCTGCCGATGATGTTGCAGTAGAAATACACAGTATTTGTTTTTTATTATTTTGAAGATCCACCATACATTCTCAGGAGCTTCAGGGGTGTAACGGTCGAGTGGTGCTTGATGCTTATGATGGCATCGCAAATGAAACTATCCAGAATTGCGTGACCTAAAATTTGATTTAAAGACCCTTCATGTACGCATATTGTTATTATCAGCCCTAATCAGCCGTCATCACGTTTTGTCCCCCACCAAACATGTTCCCGTTCCACCCTCAACATTGTCAGAACCAACGTCTCACCGCTGCTGGGACACCCGCTGCGAATTTCGCGAAAGTCGCGTTTTGACGCCTCCTATCAGCTCTTATCAGCTGATATCACTTTTTGTCCCCCACTAAACATGCTCCCGTCTTACCCACTATATCATATCCTGAAATCAGCTACCGGCGACTGCTGGGACACCCGCTGTAAATTTCGCGAAAGTCGCGTTTTGGCGCCTCTTATCAGCTCTTATCAGCTGATATCACTTTTTGTCCCCCACCAAACATGTTCCCGTTGCACCCTCAACACTTGTCAGAACCAACGTCTCACCGCTGCTGGGACACCCGCTGCGTAATTTCGCGAAAGTCGCGTTTTGGCGCCTCCTATCAGCTCTTATCAGCGATATCACTTTTTGTCCCCCACCAAACATGCTCCCGTCCCACCCCCTATATCATATCCTGAAATCAGCTCCCGGCGATCGCTGGTACCCGAGCTATGAATTTCCGGTCAAACACACACACACACACACACAGACAGACACACCAACAGACACACTTAGCCGCTTATATATAGTAGGATGTTTTTAATCCCAATACCAGTCACTATTTCTTTGAACAGATTGTACAGTTGGGCGGGATTTCCCTCGTTTTGGCCGAGTTCGTCGATTTGAAAGCACCCGCGAAAGCGCTCAACGACTGGATTGCAATGGTTACAGGTACTGTTAAGCTTCTCACAATAAAAGGGAAGCCGACGTGTGGCTACTGAGCAAGACAGAGATTTTACATAGTAAATTTCCAGGACTATGCGCCCTACTGGCTCAACTTTGCCAATGCGATTCAAATCAGTACCATTTGGTAAACAACAACGGGGTCTATCTTCTTGGAAAAACCCTACTGCTCAGTGTTGAAGACGAACGACTTGTCGATAACCAGGGCTGGAGAAGTACTCAGGTCAGTCGGCGGCTCAGCTCCAGAATTCCAACTATTGACAATCATTCGTTTCAGTGTTCGATATTTCGTGTGCTGCGTATCCTGTTTTCGTTAGAGCGGAACCGTGGGCTTTTCAAGAAAGTCTTCCCCATAGCGTTTTTCGAGCAGTTCATCGACATTGGTCACTACGTTCAGGACTTGTCTGCCTATCGACCGCTTGCCATTGAATACTCCAAACTCATTGTCAGTTTTACCAATAGCCTCAGGTGTGTGAGCCAGGGGTCCCTATCACGACGGTCCGCGAAAATTGTAAAAAAAAGAGCTGCGGCATGATGGCTCATCTTCGCTGCTACTCACGGTGCATATAGTATGTAGTATGTGTGACGCCACTTGCGACTTCGTTATCACCGCGTCATCGCTATAGAGACCTGCTGACTCACTCCGCCTATGCGAAACTGCCGAAGGTACCTAGGAGGCTATTAATTTTTCAGGCGAACACAACTGCATCGGAATTGCAAGCCTCATGGGAAGGGGTAAATCAGAAGCGTGCACCGATCGGTCGAGTGGCCGAATACGACCTGCTCGACCAGCTTGGCGCCGGAGCGTTTGGCTGCGTTTACACGGCTCGTAAGCGTGGGACCGTCTCCAGCAACGGCTCTCCGCAGTACTTTGCACTCAAGGAGGTATTTCTGACGTGGTCTTCTGTTTATTGAAATACTAGTTTGAGACCTGCATAAAAATCCAATCAAAGGCAGCGTGTATGATGGCACGTGGATGGGTTAGAAGAGAAGTGGGGGCACCCAATGGTACGCCAAAGGGGAAAGGAGAGAAAACCTCAAGAAAACGAGGAACGGGATCCCCTTCTTTGGTCGATAGTTTTCGCTCATGGACGAGCAATGGCCAAGCGAAGGGACAAGTTTACCACACCATGCGTATCCACGCTATAGTCGCGTTGTCCAGCTGTGACGCTGCCAACAATACAGCTCGCTCAAATCACCAACTGAACTGCACTGGCGTACAAAACTTAAGGACGAATGTATCTTTCGCATGATATCTCGCTGCTAAGAGACCTAGGTCGATAAAATTTGGAGCCTACATAAAAGGAATTGCTGCCGTACCTCACTGAGAGTTACTGCCACTAACACGCTATGCAAAGATCAACAATAAGGCTTCAAAGACAGTGATTGATATGAATGATGGGTAAAGGTACCTCAACTCATAGTGATCCTTCAGGAAACAGAACATGGTTTTTGATGAGGTGTATAAACACTCTAACCGCAGTGCATGCTCTACTAGTTCCCATACTGGCTACAATGTTGGTAGAGTTTTTTGTGAAGGAGCGTTCCAATCCTCGAGCACCTCGATTGACAGTTGCTGGATAATTGGCGCATGTGGATGTACTGTAATAGCTCTTCTAGATGCATTCCACACGTGCTCGATAGCATTTGAGTGGCGAAAACGGGCAGGCTCTATCAGTCTCCAAAAATCCTCGCGT
Organism: Teladorsagia circumcincta; assembly: GCA_002352805.1. Taxonomy (NCBI): domain Eukaryota; kingdom Metazoa; phylum Nematoda; class Chromadorea; order Rhabditida; family Trichostrongylidae; genus Teladorsagia; species Teladorsagia circumcincta. Next base: position 394,783 of record KZ345050.1, on the reverse strand, counting down.
TCCAAGGCTTCACCTCCTGTGCGATTTGATGCACTTTTGCTTGCTTCGTGCATTGTCCTCCATACGAATGAAGTCAGATTCGAACGCCTCCTTGAAGAGATGCACGTTGGAAGGGACAACATCAACACAGTAACGTTGATCGGGAAGTGTGCGGTCTTCACGAGTGTGAAGGCCCAAAACACCCTAGCAACTTTATGCATCCTCACACCATATCGCCTGGACCATCAAAACAATCATGTCGAACAACGGCCTTGGGTGCATTACATGTTCCTATTCTCGCCACATGTGGCTAAGCCTAAAAATACTACTCGGACTCAGTTTACTTTTAACTGAGAAGGGTACACGAATTTCTTAATTGGTGGTCCATTCCTATCATCTCGGCAAATGTTCTCAACGATGTACGGGTTTCAACGGAACACCGAACGTCGCACTGAGAGACCATCCCTGTGCAGTCTAGGATTACGAGCCTTATGATCCTAATAAATGTTATGCAAGTGTGATTTGCGACTGACGTGAGTCTGCTCTTTTCTGTTGCAAAAACCTAGCGATTACCTGCGGTGACGGTTGATCGTGGTCCACTATCACCTCTTCTTCAGGCAGCAGCGGCTGCGGTCCATATTGCATCCCATGCGCATAAAGCAATGCTGTAAGCAACACCTAGCTTCTGGACAACACTCGTAATACACCTTACTTCCAATTTCCCGGTGATTCCTCCTAATGTGAAGTCGATCCAGTGTTGCCTCTAAATCTTCTGAGACTTGCTGTAATCACGAACATCACCACAGCCCACAGCAACTTTTCGCTAGTTGGAACCCTTCTTCTTTTCTTGTTCCATCAAACCCCTCGTGACACGTGACCAGTCCCATTTGACTCCAGATTGAAGGGGACCGCAGAACATGTGAGGGCCAGTACGCTGTGCATAAGTAGAAGACTTGGCATCATGTTCGCATAGTTTCATCAATTTCCATCATATCGTTGATTAGTTCAGTCATTTTATCCATTTCGTCCTTGAGTTTTGCACACCAAAGTAGTAGGTAGGCTCAGGAGGCGAGGCGATTCAAGGTACTGCACAGTAAGCAGCGCACTTTTCGCCGTGAAAGGGCTACATCATCCTTCCTTGACATCCAAGCCATTGCCTCATGTAGCCCATATATAATTCTTTCCCGTCCCCTTCCCTGATTACGTCCTTCCTCTTTGTCGTAATCGTGTCCTTTGCACATGTTCAGGTCAGAGGCTTATCCATGAATGGGCATTCAATTTTCTCAAACATAATATGTCAAGCATGCATAATTAATTACATAGCTACATTGAATGATTGCCTTTATTTTCTCCATTGCTCATAGAGAGATCCCCTTGTTTAACAAGAAAAGAAAAATGATGACAAAGGATGAGTCTCGTGATTCTATAGCCTTTGAAGTCGGATCCGCCGACTTTAGACCGTCCTTTCTTATACTATCGAATCTAAACTCCTAAAACTTTACTTTTTGAGATCTTCGTCGTGCAACTGAACGTGGGAGATGACAAGAGCTTTGGTGACGTCATAAGCGAGGTGAAGATCATCAAACAGCAGGTACGAACATTTTCGGTAAGGTCTAAATGGTTGCGTCGACTCGTTGCCATGCTCATTACACACACTGACAAGCAAGAGCACAGGGATTGTAAGAAGCACAGGGATTTACCACGCTCAGAAGCGGCGTTCATGAGCGGCGTTCATGTCGGCGTACGGGCACGATCGAGATGTTACATTGCGTCCGTTCTCGTCACTTGTCCAGCAGGGATCAACGGCAGAGGTCTTTGCAGCTCCTGAAACTACTGATAACTACCCTGACCCATTAACTCTACATTATGCTGGACGCCGTCTCGGTAGGCGTGTCTACGAAGACGTCGCGGAAACCGCACTTGATAAAGTTGCGTGGGGATAAGCTGTTCCCAGCATGCTTAGCTGATTGCCCGCGAGGTGTGTTGGGAATGAGCTTATCCACGCAAACTCCATAAAGAAGATTAAATCCGTTGACAGGCTCCTTTTAGCCTGGCCTAGGAACAGTACATCTATTTTACACCCAGCTCGAGCTCATGTAAAACCAGATACACTACTGTGCAATCACTGTTCGAGAACGTATTCAAAGCACAAATAATTACCAATTCATATAGGATCCGATCGGAAATAAACAAGAAATACGATGTACAAACTCCATGACCTAGACTATCGCGTCGAACACGGTGTTAAGTTTGAGTTTAAGTTTATTACGTCTGCATAAGGCACACGTTGAATACAACACAGCACTAATAAGGGCTAACACATGAACAACGTGAACATTCAGACAAATCAGATCGCAAGATGGAGAACACAAATGAAGAACACAGTAAGTCGGTTCGATAATCAGTCTCACAAAATGCCACGCCTTTAATACCTTAGTAGGATGTTGGCCATACGATGTCACTTCCTTACAAAGGGAGACGCGGTACCAGTCACTCGATCCATTTCACGCCCACGCCCATCCTCTTCCATTCCTCCATCCGACCAACACATGGTGGCCAAAGCTGTGTTGAAGGAAAAACAAGCGGAAGTGTGTTAAAAAAGCTTACGGTGAACGGTCAGATTCGGCGTTGTCGACATGAAGGCAGAACAGAGGGCGAGAAGTCGTGAGCTCTGGGTCTTACAGAATCTTCTACTGGACAGGCGCGCCGGGACCCGCGCGCTTCGTTTCCTTTCAAGGGTCCCGCGGAAGTCACGACACTGGTAGCGGCGGGACACAAAAGGTTCCCAGCAGCAGTGGTACTGGATGCTCTGTACTGATCTAGTGCGACGTTGCACCTGTATATGCACACAATTAGTTGAGCGTAGAGTTCCTACAGGGTCTGACTACCTTAGTTGGTTTCGAGGACCGCAGTCTTGACACTGAAACATGGTCGGCTGTCCCTACGATTACGATGTGGTAGGGCTACAGCAAAAATGCCGCGCCTGCACAATGAATGTGTAATGAATGTCGGTGTGAGATGAAGGGTACGATGAGACAACAGCTAACACGTTGACTTCGGTTTCAATTCAGCAGGATAGAGGCAAGGATGTCATGTTTGAGCACCAATGTATAAGTTGATGATAAAAGTGGCTCGGCTACTGGGAATGAAGGGGGATTCTACTCCGCTGAGCGAGAGAAGCTCATGGGCCAGTAAGGAGAAGATCAAAATATTTCGCTGTCAATCGAAAGAAGTCTAGTGGTTACCCACCGCTCCATGTGTGCTGCATCATGCAGCAATAACGTTTACGCGTAAAGTGAACTACGACGACGTACTCCGCGCCCGCTCGAGCTCATATACAGTAGCGGTCAAAAGTTTGGAAACTTTTTTCTTTTCGATCTAACGCAGTCATTAAGCAACGAAGATGCCTCAAATTCACGTATTATATACAAAATCAAGTGCGGAATACGATGCCGGGCAGAATTTCCCAAAACCGAGCCACACTTTTGAAAAATACAATTTTTTCATAAAATGGCGCGTCAAAAGTTTGGAAACTCTGCAATTTCAAAACGAATTCAGCACAGTACCCCTCCAATCCGCATGAGAACTGAAAAAATTATTGAGTGATTGTGTAATTGTACGATGGCGTCGTTTTTCAGCAACACTGAACAATTATAACATCCTTTTCGGGAAGTGGAATCCTACAGCTTGTTAGCTAAATCAAATTGTTCGGTGGCATTTTCGCTTAAAGCCACAAGTCAGGCTCGGTGGACCAAACCAAGCCCTTTTATCGTTTCTGTGCATGGATATGCACCGACAAAGACACTGCCATGCTCAGAATCGCGAACGGAGCCGTAATAAGGCCACAGGGCTTGTATTTCGCGCTCCCGCCGCCTATCCTTGCTCCCTCCGCCCACTATCCGAG
>KZ345050.1:364815-383053 GCA_002352805.1 Teladorsagia circumcincta | reverse complement strand
GCTGATAAAGGTTGATAAGCTGCGCCGGAATGCAAATTTAATGAAATTCACTGTGGGGGTCCCAGCAGCAGTAAAGCGTTGATTTCAACAAGTGATGTACAGGGTGAGACAGGAACATACTTGGTTTCGGTCCGAAAGTGATAAGGGCCGATAAGGGTTGATAAGATGCGCCGGAATGCAAATTTAATGAAATTCACTGTGGGGGTCCCAGCAGCAGTAAGGCGTTGATTTCAACAAGTGATGTAGAGGGTGGGACGGGAAAATATTTGGTATGGGACACAAGGCGATAGCGACTGATTTAGAGCTGATAATAATGATATCCATAAGAATTTAGAGGTTACTCAAAACCCGACTCTAGATAAGAAACGCGTTCAGTTGAATCATTTCAACTTTATTTTATTTATGCTGTCATCGCCATTCGACCGCTACTCTACCTTGAATACCTGAAAACATACAGCAGTTGTTGATGAAACGCTGTAGTGATTACTGGGTATTCCCATTTCAACGTCACTACATCAACTATTAGTCGACCGCTAAATTATCCAGCCCTTCGATTCATGATGGTTGTTTACAGACACCAGTTGATCTCCGCATTCCACCGCGCGTATCAAGCGGTGAGCTTCAGCAAAACAAGGCAGCCAATTAAAGGTCGGCCAACGCATTTCACAAGGCAACTAACTGCTGAGTTCTTTAGCGGCGGGACCCAACGCTCCACAGACTATTTACTTTCACCAAAGCCCACCATGTCACGCACGCGGTAGAGTGCGGAGCTGAACTGGTTGAAAAAATAATTCGTGAGTCTCCTAGCCCACATTTTATTCAGGCAACCACTCAGCTATTTCTTCATGGAAGATTCTACAGTAATTTCAAACAATTATAGAAGCTTTCTTACGTGGAAAGAACGCCGTGTTGTGATTGTTTCGTATATACAGACCTCAATCTTCAGAAATTCTGAGATGGAATCTAACAAACATTTTTTTTCTCGAATTAACATTTTTCTCTGGATCCAGTGCCGGCGAGCAGTGCAACTAGCATGACTATGACAGCGTGACGCGATTGCGCCTCCTTTGTCGCGGACAGGGCACCCGATCCGTAGCGACAGCATCGATGTATAGAGCGCTCAAACCGCACGCTCCAGGACCTTTTGGGTCCTAGAGCCCCATCGAGACCACGACGCCTCACCTGCGCACCCTCGCAAATGAGGCGGACCTATCCCCCCGGGGACCATGGGGATCCTACCGTCGTGCACCTTACACGGACCCCTACATGAGCCACCGCTGGCTCCCCGACACACCTTCATATGCCAACGATAACAAGCCCATGATACCATAGCAAATATATTGAGGCAAAGAACCATACATAGAAAGGAACACAAAGAGACATACATATTTATTATACGTATTAATCACCATCTCTTCCGAGCTCCCTTGGCCACCTTGCTCAAGGGTAGACCGAACCAGCTGGCTTTACGTATTAGACCCCCATCCCGCTCGGGACCATTTTTCCCAGGGCACCTTACGGTCGGCGTGTCCTCGCAGGGGCATGATGACAGGCTGCTCCCAGATGGGGAGCAGGGGTGGAATACTACCGGCTCCACAGCAGGCGCTCCGCCAGCATGGACTACAGGGCGCCGTGCCCCTTCGCCTTAGCTGGCCTCCTCACGTTGCCCGGTGAAAACCGACCTGCACCGGTTACCAGCCTTGAGGACAACGTATTACCTTATTCCCGCGGGGACCTCAGCTGCAAGGAGTTGCAATCTATTCCGTAACTTACCTGCAGCCAGGAGACAGCATGGGCGCGACCGCTCAGCGCGGTGACGGTAGGCGAACTGCGGCTGGCACCGACCGTAGGGGGCGGAGCCAATGGCGCAATGAGCGCATTGCGCGGCGCATTGCGCATTGGCATCCGAGCGCGATTGGGCCGCGGCGCACGGTCCGCCCACGGGGCGACCGTCGCATCCGCGACATCCTTCTTTGCAGGCCACATGGGACATTGCGACGCGGTTGCGCGTCCCACCCATGTCATCGCACGACTTCTCAAATTGTTTGTATTTCTTCAATGAATCACACCACAACATAACTGTAAACGACGTTATTCACCGTACGGTCAAAAATGTTTCAGTTCAGCAGTTTTCCAAACGTTACCAGATTGGCAGCTTGGTTTATTCCCCATTTCTTCTTATTCTCCTGACTATGTGACTAAAAAAAGATTCATAAGTAAACACAAATCTATACGGATAACAAAAGATATGATTTATTGGCATAACCACGTCTTTCAAATTCCATATATAACAGAAGAGAAAGGTTCATGTATTCGCTTTCTCACTAGTTGTTTTGATCGGAATTCCACTGGTACACTCTCAATTTACTTTTTGCTCTGGGTACTACTGAAACGGGTTCACGACATTCATGTTTCGCATAGTTATCACCCAAAGTCTGAGGATGTGAGGTGGCGGCCGCGCTCGCCCAATGGCGCCCGCTCCACGCGGCCAAGAAACCAAAAGGCGCACTTCCTTCAACGTGTTATTAAAAACTCAAATGGAGAAATGTTGCATTGTTCCCTCAAAAGGCGTGGCACAAAAAATAAGCTGTTGATTAGTCACTAAGAGATGAGCAAGCGCCCGACTTCTATCCTGTGTCGACTGTGCGTTCGCATTATCCGAACGAGAGAGCCGCATTTGCGATTTTGGGAAGGGGAGGGGTGCACTTTTAGAGTGAACGAAGGCAAAAAGTTTTGTTATGCCCGCTCACACTTTTCCTCGAAAAAATTCGAGAAAAAGTGTGAGCAGGGATAGCAAAAATGGGGTAGCTATGACGGGTTTTTCTACGATTTTGGCGAAATTTTATTAAGCAAGGGTAAAAGAGACGAAATGAGAAAGGGAGTTGGAGGAGGGGGAATTTCCTCTTCATTATACAAACTGAACCCCCTCCTCCCTCACAACTTCCGCTCGACAGCTGTTTTGGTGGAAAAAGTGGAAGGAGTCACTTGTGTCGACTAATAATGAATCAGACGCAAAAGCTATAGAGCAGCCATGATAGAGAGTGGTGATAAGTGGAGGGGTGACATATTGGTTAGCCTCCTAACACTGATGGTGATGGTGGGGGGGGGGGGTCGCATCGAGATTACCTTCAAAAGTGGAGAACGAAGTCGTTTTGGTGGAAAAAGTGGGGGAGTTGGGTGTATCGACTGGTCTCAGAATCATGCTATAGAAACAGCCACGATAGGGAGTGGCTATCGGGTTAGCGAGGGCGATGCTCAGTTCAATGACTCCCTTCAGTTGAATTTAGCATCATTCAAGAGGACCAAGATTTGAGTAATAGATTCATGTTGTCCTAGATGAGATCCCGTTTAGTAACCGCAGTGCCAGTGCCTCTTTTCACATAAACCACCTGCGCCCATCCATTCAAAACATCGTATGTCTCTTTTCAGCGGACTTTGGACTCGCCAAAAAACGCGGCAGTGAATATCTCAAGTCAGCAGCAGGAACTATTGTCTATAGCTGGTAAGACTGTCTAGCGGATTCCTACCATTGAAAAATCCTTGAGTCTTGATGTTCTAGTCCCGAAATTGTGCAGAACATGGAGTATGGTGAAAAGGCGGATGTCTGGTCGTTCGGTTGCTGCGTCTACGAGATGGTCGAACTTCGTCCACCATTCTACTCACAGAATATGCTCGCATTGGCCACGCAAATTGTTGAGGGAAAATATGCTCCTATTTCTCCCGATCGCAGCAAGTAAGTCACTCGAAGGGCGGTGGCTTCCCAAGACTCCCTAATTGTTATATTTGAATCTATTTGATTTCATATTCATTTCATTTTCATGGTTGAAAAAAATACTTATATCCAACAAAAAATCTTCTCAAAGAAGCCCACGATTAGAGGTGGATGGTAAAAACGGTGATATTCCCAATTAATCGTCGAATTTCTGACAGAAAACCCTACTTGCCATCCATGAAAATGCACAGTCCCTCCCTGCCCGTAGGACCCCTGTCTACCGAGGATGCTTTGAGGTTCCTCACTCTGCATCAACAATCAGTGGTGATTTGTTATCGTTGCTGGCATTCCAGTGTCCAGCGCGTGTCTCGAGCGGCCATCACCAACATCGGTGTCGCAGAGCGCGTGATCCAACATGTCTTTCGTTCAGTTCTCGAAAAGATTTCTGAGCGTTGGTTAACCAGCAGACTCGACCATCACATGTGTTCACTTCGAAAAAAAGTACGTTCCCTTGACCCTACAGCAAGGCAGAATTGCAGAGAAAATTTTAAGCATCAAAATTTAGGCATGCCTGGCATTTCGGCACACCTCTTCCACCTCCACCACCTCCCTAGCAACGCTTATTACGACCCCAAATACATCGATTCGTTGGGAAATTCCAAAAGCACAGCTGTCCTTGTTCAGGAGTCGTCTCGCCTCTATATGAGGCTCGAAATATTAAGTCTCCGAGTGTTTCACTCCAAGGTGCACGATGAGGGAGAGAAAGGGGCAAATAATACACCTTACTAATATCGTACATCAGTAAAGTTAAAGGGGTAAACGGCGATGAGAAGGCAGCCCATTAGAAATTGTGGAAAAGGTGGTTTGGGATGCAGAGGTGAAGAAAAAGTCGCGAAAAACGACCTGAAATTGGAACCGTCCGCTGATTTGCGTGTCAGGTGACTCTCAGCAGTCCTAACCTGATCACGGCTCTCTGCTAAAGCAGCTGGAGTCATACCGCATGGTTCAGCCATCAGTGGGAGTGCAACGACGCGATCAGCGCGGGTACGGCCCTATTAATCCGCTAAGGGCATGGCTGCAAAACGCGCATCACCCCGCACCTTCGGAAGGTCCGCCTGCCTTTCCACTTGGTGAATTCCGACCATATTCGACCTCCAACCTTATCGAGGAACCCTCCTTTGAGATCCCGGGTTTGAGTACTGCTGAGAGGCCCTTCGATAGCCTTCTTCACTTTCACTGTACTGTCACCACCGTCATCAGAACACGAAACCATCAATCATGGCCAGCACGCTCAAGAAGCCCACTGCTCAAGGGGCCAAGCAGATGCGTAATTATCCCGATCAAGTCACTCCTAGAGTACCGCCACCATCACCTCCTGAAGGCCATCTCAGTAGTTGCACAGGATCCCATTCAAGTTGCAACGCTTACCTACGTCGCTGCGGTGAAGTATCTCACACTCAAAACTTCCTGTCTTAAAAAGCTAAAGTTGAAGCACTCTGGGACTCCCCGCACGTAGTTCCGAAAGTTCCTGAAGAACCAAGGATTAGTATTCAAAAGAGAGACGACGTGAGTTTTCACAGCATTCGCGTGCCCCGTCACTCAAGGTGCTAGGCTTTTGGGCTTTCCAAGAGCCAGGTCGAAAGGCAGGCGGGCTCCATTTGGGAGGCGAACGATGCTTTTGCAACACAGAGTGTGTCCTAAGCGGTCTAGCAGGGCTATGTTCACGACGCTCTGGCCGCTGCCCACCCTCTCCCTCCGTCTGACTCTAGCCGTTTAGTAGAGAGAGAGAGTTCGCGTTTAAGAGGGCAGCTCCGATGATAGTCACATCAATGCGGAAATCAACGACCAAAGAAGGGATCTCGTTTTTCGGGTTCTGGGCCGTTTCTCACGGTTTCTTCTTCATTCCTACGCCGCTGAACACCTCGACCTTTTGATATGCTGCCTTTTCATCATAAACACCGCCGTTGAGGCCCTTTCACTTTGCATGCAAAGAAGCCAAAACGTAGACCTGTTAGACCTTAACCCATTCGCGACTGCGCAGGATTTTCAATCTGCCCGTTCGGACCAGTTCCGTTTGAGACGATCGCAAATTGGCAGCTACCAGTGGCAGTCGTTGTCCCTCGCGACTCTTTCTTGAAGTGAGGGGAAGTGGTAAAAAAGCAACCATTTTTGCTGAAATTTTTCCCATGAGGGCCACCGTTGGATGAAATGGTCCCAAGTGAGCATCTTCGCGTCAGCCACAGCTTCTCCAATTGTCGCGAATGGGTTAAAAGGTATAGGATCTCGAAAAGCTCGTACAAATGAGTGGGCCAAACAATTTTTGTGTTGCAGGGATCTTGCTGAGTTGATTTCGTCATGCCTCACTGTTTTGCCGGCTTCTCGACCTGATATTCTGGAAGTGGCACGCATCGCCGCGTCGAGGATGTTGCTATGTCTGGACGATATCTTCAGAATGCACGTCTCCAAAGCAAAGGCTTCGCAAGAGACCCCAACTTACCAACAAAAAAGGTGCAACAGCTGATCTACAACTAACAACTGCGACGTCCCTGATTGCTACCACCACGGTACTCGACCAACGAAGCTTATGGGTGCACTATGGGCCTCTAAAACCAGTTTCTCAGTAACTTTCATAGAAGCAGTGTAATAGTTCTGGAAAGAAAGACGTCCCAGTTTTTACGGTAACCAATGTAGTGGTCACAGAAATGAACATAGTACTGTTTATGGGAAAACTTTTTTAAAAGTAATTTCAAACCATCGCTACACGCCGCCTTTCTTTATAACACGTAGGAATGGGTTAGGTGTAACTGTCCCATTACTCACAGCATCTCAACCGCAGATACGTATTTTGAAGGCACGGGTCACGATTACATACCTATCGAAATTCACCCTTTGCTGAGGTAACAGGAGTCAAAATCGCAGGAGTGATGGTGCTGTCACGACTTGAAATTGTGCGACGGTGAAAATGAAGGTGGATGTGACCGCTTCATTGTGCTCTGCAGCTCTAGCGATAACACCATGATAAGATCTTTGATGAATGGCACACAGAAGCGATTCTGCAGCAAGAGCCGTATCTTTCCCTACGACGATGGGGGGTGGGGGATTCACAGTGAGTGGACCACTGAAATGTGAAAAAAATGAATTGAACGTCGCCACGTCGCCATTGTAGGGTGTTTCACAATTTTCTATTATTCCTATCAGCATGTGATTTTGAATGTGTTATCGAAGTTCCTATCTTAACACTAGAGGTATCCTTAGCATGGAACGACCCACTCGAACTCCACTTTCATCCTGTGAGACAAGTCAGTCAATATCATGACCGCCGCGACCACTAGCATTCTTAGGCTGATGTCAGACTTTGCGAATAGAGCGATTCGCTAGCGTCCGCGGTCGCGTTGCTGTACCAGCCAATAGAGCGATCGCTGGCGGTGACGCGACCGCACACGCTGGCGAATCGCTCGATGCGCAAAGTCTGACATCGACCTTACCAATGCAAGTTCGTGGAGCCTGCGCTCTCTCGCGTTTTCCTTCTCCGCAGCGTTGCGTCTCTCCATCGTACCACGGTGGAACGCACGGAAACACGACACAAAAATTCAGTTTTTCTATGCAGTCTTGCCTTTTTGCTATTATACATATTAGCGATCCTCCATCGCACTTCCCACCTTATTTTCGAACAGAATAACACACCGCTTTGATCGTGAGCCGTGCCCTTGAATGGTGGCAGTCCCGCAAGCGCACGCCTAATTACCGCATATTGCAACCCTGCCTGCACGTATCGGTGCAATGAGTCATGCATAAAGTCTCTGTTCGAATGAGAGAACCGTTGGGGACTTGAACCGAATCTGGCAAAAGCGGGTATTTTAGGTCAACGACTGGTTCAAGAGCGAGTTTCAGAGAGAACGTTTCCTTGGAGTCTTCGTCAAACTCTTCGATAGGGTTGCTGGCTCGTCGGAAAGCGGCAGCTTTGGAGATTGCAAAACAAGCACCGACGCTGATTGATAATAGCATCGACAAACCCAGACGTGAGTTTTGCGAACTGTTTTCTTTTCGTATTGAGTCGTCCTCAAACGATAGTGGTGCTTTGGTGGGCTCATGCTTGTTGGTAAGGATAGAAGCGTCAAAGCATCCGGCATTGACAAAGTCTTCTCGGGAATGCGCCACGAATTCTGCCTTTACTCAGAATCTCAATGGCGTTTTGAACGCTTTCAGCTCATACAATGGCTTGCGGGTACAGGCAGACGTATAAGTGAGTGCCTTCTGCCTCCCACACAAGTTAGATACCAATTACCCGACTCCGAAGGGATGGATGGCTTGGTTGGCATGGCTCAGGTCTCAATCCCTGGACAATGTGCGTGACAGCCAGCTCCATTTTGTTCCAACACTTGCCCTCCTCTTACATGAACCATGCACTGCGTCCTTTCACGAAAGCCACTCAGATCGCCCCTTACTGATCTCTCATTATAACATTCACATCAGGCAGGGTCAACTGCTTATTGTGGGGATGAAAAATAGAGAAGGCATGCATAACAAGGACTCTATGCTACTTGAGCTCCTCCTTGGGTGAGCTATATCTATAATCGCATTCTAATGAAGGAAGCGATCACGCTGGCTTCCATATGGAGCTGCTACCTTTGCGCTATCAAACGGATGAGATTTGAGATAGATAGTGGTTGGACGAGCATAACCTCCATGACAGATACCATAGGATAAAAGGATGCTGCTTTTTGGTATGAGGAGCACTCCAGAATGAAATTCGGACGATAATGATAAGGGTATCATATCTAGCACTGCAACTCCTTCCAGTCTGATACTAGGTGCAACTGCTGCCCGGAAGTGGGTTTAGGGGGATTATCATGCGGTCGATAAGGCTCCACAGCCCCCGAAACCTCACCTACTGTCACCTACCCAATCCACTGCGTAACTTGTGTCATCGTTCCCATAGGACTTATCGTGACCGTTCCTCTAATCGTAAGAGCCGAAGAAACATTTTAACGCTTATTTACTCGAGAGGCCAGCATGCTTAATTCTTAATATTTTTTATCTCTGAAAAGAGCAGCATAAATAGCCGATCCGAAGGGTGGTGGCGTTGACCTGTTTGTGATTGTAGAGCTTCGATGTGACGGCTAATTCCAGACCGTATCGTTCGAATCGTTTATAAATATTTCCAGCAATTATTGTTTTCTGACTCATTCAGTCCACTAATCGTATCTGAATACGAATTCTGGGTTTGTTTAATCTTTGCGAATCAATTTTGGATAAAAACGGTTACAGCTCTGGTACCAGGCAAATCCATTTGTACACCTGCAAATTGTTGCACTATCATATCGTCATACTAAGCAATGAAATGTTCCCAAAAAGAAGAGGGAAATGTTTTTTGGAACGATGGTAATCGAGCGAAAACGTTTGCAAAAGCATAAAAGTGCATTCATGAAAACCCCATTTTGCCCCCGATAGCTTGCCTCCATGGTGATGCCATAGACAAACTGAATAACGGCATTCGAAGTCAACAGTGCGATTGAGAATTCGTCACTTCCGTCGCCCACCATCTACCGCTTATTCACCTCTTCCGCTACTCTATTCCCCATAAATGTGGAGGCCGTGCGCATAGTCACCCTGGTATTGGCCAGAAATGCCAGCCTGAGTGAAACTGGATGGATGCTCGATTAAATGTCAAGAAATGTCAAAAATTCGGAAGCGTCGGAGAAACTATTAAAGTAACACTCCCAGATCGAATTTTTGGGCTCACAGCGGTCGATAATGGAGCTCTGGATGCTCAGTTGACTACGAATGATGAACGCAGCAAAGAAAAAAACCGATGAAGCCAATAACAAATACCCCCTATCAGCCAGAAAAGGGGGCGGGCCGGACGAGTTGTGCGAACTTGCTTGCTTCATGGCTTCGCTGACCCGCGCGTATTTGAATTAGCCCCAACGCTGTAACGCACGCTGCATCATGGTGTACGCGCGCGGTATCTCGTCCAAATGCTAAGATCAGTCACCAAATGCTAACTTTGTAAGACCTTAGCGTAATGTCGCGCTCTTTCGAACTACGACAATGGCACATCTGTGTTACACGTGGTCTGCTCTATACCACCCCCCCCCCCCTCCCCAAATAGACTCTTCGACACGACTTCTGCTGGGGTGTTGTTTAAAATGGCCCTCTCCAGGAGAACTAATGTATTGATAAGCTCAACAAAATCATGCTTCGTCTCCAAGGAATACAGTGTAAAATTCATGCATTCTCTAAAAGTCGAAGTTAAAGACCACAAAAACTGGTGATAACTTTGAAAAGGATTTGCCGGTTTCCCATTATTCTACAAATCCTCGTCGGAAAATCGGATAAAATTATTACAAGCAGTTTTGAATAAAATATTGGAAAGTAATTGTGGAACTTGACTCAGCTGACCTTCTCCATTCTGTCTCATGTCTGCAGTTACCTACTTACGGAATGAGGGTGACTCGTGCGATATTTATCAGCGCTACTCAAGCGAGTGAGGGTGGGTGAGTAATTCCTACTCTACTTCCAGCAAAGCGGCAAGGGCAAGCAAATCTTGGTGGAAGGGGGTGCAATTATTCATTATGCAGCGCAGTATCATAAATCAGCTGGCTTGCAAAATTTCACTAGACATTTAATTGATTAATTTATGCTTTCATAGTAAAGGAAGGTGTTAGGCGAGGAAAGACCATACTGCACTGGCAGTTTTAAATGCTTTTCACGACTCTTCGAGGACACTTTGAGCCTTTTGAATGAACGTTTCGAAAGTCCTTTTGTAAAAATTATGGGAAATAAGGATTTTTATACTATGGGTGGAGGTGACATAGTGGTTACTGGTGTCTCGAGCGCGATAAAGGTTCGTGGATTGAATCCAGGTTCCAGCCGTTTAGTCCTCCTCATAAGTTGAGCACCGGATGATTGCCTGAGGTTAGGTGAGGTGAGGTTTAGGCTTGGGCTTGGCCCATGAACAATTCAGACGTGCCCGAATTAGAGGTGACCTGTGTTGACGAGGAAAATTGTTATATACCCTATCTAGTCTCCCAGTAAAATCATGCTTTCCATCCCAAGGGGGGGGGGGCTTGGAAGCAAGAGGGGTGCTTGGTGCTACACTCGATTGCATAAAGGACCCAATTTGTGCAGTAGCTTGGCACTGCAGTTTGCAGTACAGGCCAAGTGCACGTCTAAATGCGATTCTGAATGGAAGTCGAGTGCATGGCGCATTTCAAAAAATGATCAGTAGGCACCAAAAATCCTTTATCCTTTGTTTTGCAAACGATGACTTGTAAAGTATCCGTTATTTTAGCTATTAAATCGCTGTCGGCTGGGCAGCCGAGTCGGAATTTGGTAACTAGCACGTCATGCTTCTTGCCAAAAATTGGAGGCTCCGGGCGGGTAAGTGTTCCATCTCGTTGTCGTTCACACCCTTACTTATCATTGTGCTCATCTAGGGACGTCGAGTGACGATCACGGAGGCTGACCATCGGAGAGCCAACTCTTCCGGATCGGTCGACAAACGTCTTGTTAAGAGCCAAGAAGGTCTCACCGTACGGTACGTAGTTTCAACCAACCGATAATAAAAGGAGAGACGCTCATGTCTCGTTGGAGGTGGGGGGGGGGGGTACATTCAAGTTAATGAGCCAATTGATGTACTAGGGACTAAGCCTTAGCCAGGGGAAGGAATTCGTGGGGAGCATGTGAGCAATATGTGCTCTCCGTGGCGTTTCTACCCTTCTCTGGGCTTATTCCTGGTGTCACCTACCATCGCGTCTGTTGTGATGTCCCCCCTCCCTCCATGGACATGAGCGCTAACGCCTGAGGATGAATTCCTGGTTTTCAGGTCAGCCTCGCTACAACCAATAAGCGATCCACTACTGGACATTCTATCGCAGATTCACAAAATAATCATGATCAGTGAGCTAAGTCAGTGATTATGACCAATTTCTCTTTAAAAATGATCATATGGGAATTTTGAGGCCCATCCGAGTCAACGAATCACAAAAGGCGAGTTGTGGAGCAGTTTCGCAAACGGATTTTCAGCCCGACGAGTAATGCCGAAATGATCAAAAAGCATCTGAGGAAGGTGAGGATAACTCATAAAAAACGAGTTAGGTGCTATCGCAAGATACGGGGGCATCGTCTAGGGCTAACAAGCCTAGATAGGCACAGTCCTAGATGATGCCCCCTTTGAATAAAATGGAACTGCTCACGCGCTCTGGATTCTCTCGTCCCCGCCCAAGGCTTACCAGAAAAATTTTTCAACTTCCCATGGAACATTGAACTGAAATCTAGGGAACTCGATAGAGCCTAGAATGCTGCTTACAAATACGAAAAACAAAACTGCTAAGTGAACCTGCCAGGGAAGTTGTTACTGATCAAAGTGGTTCCGAGTTCGATTCCTCGTGGCCCCGCAATTTCACATTCTAATAGAAGGAGAACGATAGATGTAATCAAAACATGAAGAAAGAAAAGAAGAGGTGGTTCGTTTCTCCTCTTCGCCAAACGAACCACTTTCAGTCATCAGCCCTTGAGGCACATCAGTGGGATAGGGCTGACGACCATACAACAATATGTGAGGAAATACTTCTTCAGTGAGGTAAGGTAATATATGAAAAAGTAATGGACGTCCTAAGGAAATACTGTCCTAGTAAGTAATATAAATTGGCGCTTCCAGATTGAACCAGATGGCACCTGCGCCAAGAATAAATGTCATCTTTGTAACCAGGGACCAGAATCTCTTGGGAGAAGGCATTTATCAAATATCATTATGCCAACGCTGCGTTAACAGTCAACTTTGATCGCTTACCTTTCCCTCAGCAACTTTCCGTAGCAGTTTTGCTTGTCATAATTGTAACCTGCATTCTCGGCTCTATCGATTCACCTGGGTCTCAATTCAAAGTTCCATGGGAATTTGAAACTCTTCCCTCGTTAATTCCGTTTTCAATAAAAAGGAGATGTTCTACGTGGTTTCAAATGCACTGCCACTACGATTCCTCGTATCTTGCGATAACGCCGCGCGTCGGTCATTTCCTGATCCGTTCTTTGTTGCAGCTGTCCACGGAATCCCACGAGGAGATAGAATTGGACCTGGGCTATTCGGACTTCCGGCCAGTTCTCACTGACATTTATAAATTGGGCTATCAGAACGGTCAGTTTTACAATAATCGAAACCCTTTTGTGGATTAATATTACCTATGCATTTGAACATAGCCGCTCACAACTCTGCATTATTCTCAATTTGGAACCTTCAGACCGAAAAATTCCCCGCATCACTTACGAACAGCTATCCGCGTGTATACAGCGTCTAATCGAAGAGAGCCGATAGCTACCGCCGGAGATTCACCAACTGTTGGCACTGACCGCCGTTTAGACCTCATCAATTGCGAACAATTCATAAACGATAGGTGGCAAGACCATAACATATTTATGTCAAATATATATTTTTCACATCACAAAGAATGTACAGCAATTATTTTTCTAAGAGCATTTATTTGTAAATAAAAGGTTTCCAAAGTTAACTATGCGGGTAACATCCTCTGCCGGTGACTTTAAAAATGCTTGATTCGAAGACGCGTGCAACGCCTTTGTTGCAGCCTAGCCTCGCTAGCGATTTCCCGAGCGATAACCCGACGACAACCTGATTCTGCTGAGCTGGTGATATTGAACGGGGCCTAAGCAATGCGTCAACTCCTCTGCGTTCCCGGTGTACATTGCATTTATTCTCGCCGCGATGTGGGCCGATAGCAGCCGCCGAGGCGTCGAACAGCTGCCTCTGGAGTGGGAAAAACAATCATTCCACTAGTGGGAGGTCTCAGAGTGACCATGAAATATCGCCGTCCTTCATAAAAGTGGACCTTAATCTAACCACACCCTGAAATGAGTACTATGTAGTGTTCACCAAAGCAAGATATTTATTTCAAACGGAAATAAAGGAAGATAGCATACATAAAAATACACATCAATCTCTAATAAAGATTTTTTTGTGTTTTAGTTAATTTCAACATTGTTAAGAGAAGAGAACAAAAAAAAAAACTGAAAAACGATGTGCTATTTAGAGATGATAGAACGCGGCGTTACGATAGAAAATCTATGCTAGACTTTGGAAATAATCAACAAAACCGAGACTGATTGCATGAGCAAAACGATATTGACTTGGGGATAGATTATAGATGGGCAGAGAAGAAAAAATGGACAGAAAGGAAGCCCCCAAATCAACTGATGATTTATAAATGTACGTGAACATAGTTCAAATTAGCAACAAAAAATTACTCAACGCAATTTCAACAAAGGAAAACCGAACATAGCGGGAACAACTATTACGACCTTCTAGGAGGTACTAATTTCACCCCACGAAATTGGAGCAAATGTTTGAGAACAATCGTATTCCAACCGGGAGCTTTCTAGATAGCTACATCGATTCAATTCTTCTATTATTAACGTGGACATTTGACAGATGCACTGTAGGAGGGGCTATTGTCATCGCTTGTGCATTTTATTTTGCAAAATATTTCAATTGTTGAAAATTTGGTGTAAAGCCCCTCCTAAAGCAGAAAGTTCAGCATCTCAACAAAAAGCTCCATCGTAGGGTAACAACGCCATATTAGGCAAAACAACAAACTATTTTGAGATAACCAGTTCAGAGAAAAACATACAAACCATGGAAATGTGAACACATTGAAGCATACCAGTCTAATTCTTCGCGGCAGCAACTTTCTTCTTATCATCGGCACTTGTCTGAAACACATCAGATGTAAATCCTACGGTAAAAGTCGTTCTACCTTGAGAAAAAAAATTTGATTGATCAACTGGGCTTTGCTTCATGAGGTGCGAGACCCCTTTATGCTTCCGACGTAAGTTGAGAACATAAAGAGCAGCTCGCAACACTACATTACACTGCTACACTTGCACGATCAACTAATTTAGTAAATACAGGAGATAACAAGAACCAAAACGCCAAAGACGCCAAAATATTCCCGGGGAAGAAAAATGAACATGCATAGCGAAAAACTCACAATATAAAAGTCGTCGGCAGTTTTATACTTTTCAAGTTCCTTTTGCAGAAATGGATCAACAACAAGCTGTTTGGCTATTTTACACCTGAATAATACTATTGACGTTCAAGAACTATAAAAACTCAATCTGTGAATTCCATGAAGCACTCACCGTTTCATGAACATGAAGAACTTCTCTAAACCATATAACTGCCCATTTTTCACATCTGCGATACAGTCCTTCACAAAATTTTTGTAAATTTCTGGTCGGAACTTCTTCTCTAGCCCGTAGCTGTAGAAGCGGAAGAGAGCTTCTATACCATACCGGAATCTGAAAGAGAAAAAACAATATAGCAGCTAAAAGATGAGCAAAATCGCAGAGAAAAATGGAAATAAGTGCAAGTAATTGGGAGACAATTCTTACCCTTTTTCGTCATCTTCCAGAGCGAGCTGACGAAATTCTTCATACATTTTTCGATTGAAATTATCTCTTAAAAAGAATGACCAGAAGCGATATAAAGTATTCATCTCCGCGCAGTCATAGCCAAGGTTTTTCCGTTGCTTCAAACAAGACTGCCTCCATGTGGAGTATACCTTAAAGTACAACAAATGCTATGTGTATCACTCACTGGAGGTGTCACACTTACGTTTTGAACGAAGTTATCTTCTTGTAATAAAGAAACCGATGGATGTGCTGGAGGAATCTGACTACTGCTGGCAGCGATCCCAACGGGTGCAGGTGGAGGAGCTTCATCACGACCAAGAACCCATGCCACAGGCATTTCGACAGGCGGATTTGCGCTATGCCTATTATAGCAAAATAGTTTTCAAGATTGTAAAGGCAAGACAATAAATCCAGCAGCCATTACTAGCATCGCATCCGAATACGTTATTTTCAAGAAGGGATTTGTTCTAATAGGAAAACTGGTTGCATAAATGGACAAAGACCTCGTTTTTTGTTTACGTGGTGATTTTGCATCGATAAGCGCCGCCGGCTTCTCAACTGGATAGAAACGAGACACTTTCTGTTCCACCGATTCACGTCGTTGCATTGGGCTTTTCGGCTGAAACAAAATTCGTGAATGTGCATTCCCAAGCCACACTAATTACAAATACATGGATTAAAAAACAGTCACACGGGTGCAAAAACACAGTCACGAAACATCAAAGAATATTGTCGATGTTTGGTGCTGCGTACATACCACAACACCAAGAGAAGAACGTTCTTTTGCCTTCTGGGTCCATATAGATGGCGGAGTCTCCACTTGAGTGAGAGGAATATCAGGCGGTGGTCCCTGTTCTTTTGTAGCAGCATCCTCGCCTTTTTGCAAGCGGAACTCCTCTTGGTTTATTGTAGAAATCTTGGATTTCACCTGCAAATCACACCACACACCTACGAACCACGTTCAGAAAGACGTTCACACAATGCTTTGTTAACATATTACGGATGTCTGCCATTATTTGAGGACTAAAAATATCAAACAACTACATTATAACGTGCACTGGCAAGAGAACTCCTGTTTTTTTTATAGCAAAAAGTCTTCGCATTGAGCTGTAGGAAACTTCATAGTCATAAGTACGTTCAACAGTAATAGCAGTCCCGAAGACTTCACGATTTACGAATTACAGGGTGTTCCATAAATACTGCAACATATTTTGAGCTTCAATTGTGTGGGTGTCTTAGTTTTTCCTCAGGGTGGGCATACCTTCAGTTCTTACCTCTTGTAGACAACCTTCCCAAATCGCACGGCTTACCCTTGCAAATCTTATGCTGCACCTAAACCACAATAGAGGTCCCAATCCCTCATACAGCTAGGTCGGACATCCGGTGATCAACATCGCGCTTCTTTGGATTTGTAACCGCTCCGCGGCCTACCGTGTACTGAATAGAAAACCAATAAAAGTAGTCTCTGTTGCGGTCGCCCCACAAGTTCTAACATCTTGGATCTCAGACAAAGCATGAAGAAGCGAACCCGGGTTGACTAGAAAAAAAATGACCGGAACGCTTTCTAAACACAATCATGTAGAGAGCGATCATATAACAACTGCTCACAGCACACTATAAGTTGCATAGGCACCGCTTCTCAACCTGACGGGAGGAGCACAACAGAGACAAAAAGTTCAAAGAGCTGGTGGGGAGTCGAAAACGTCAATTGTGCGGGCACCCCCCTCATCGACGGCAAAATTCCTCACAATTCCTTCTTCACTTACAATCTTCAAACTCCGAGGATGCTCGCATGAGGTCCAGTGAAAGCAAATGAGAGTAAAAGGAATATTCGCCACGAGCAGCACCCAATGTTTATCACGATTAGGACAAGGGTCCCAATCCCTGGCCGCTCCTCGCAACTGTCTGTTCAAAACGAATAAAACTCGATATAGACCTAGCTAACGAATGTTTCAGGGCACCATCCGTTACTATACTTTCTATCCTCCCCCAAGAAGAATGAGGTTTTTGAAAAGTGAAGTAGCTTCTGCATGAGGGGCTAAAATTGTCTACGACTTATTTCATGATGCTGTTCTCGACCTCGCATCCTATTATACATTGAATGGCTCTCATATCTATCGATTTCAACTTGCTGGACCATCCCATTTGGGCTATATCAGGAGACAGAGCCTGCACTAAACAATGCATCCAATTAGGGGAGCTGAGGCCTTACCTCTAGAATGTTTCGAAGAAGGCACTCCAGGATGCCATGCGGGAAACACTAGTTGTGTTCGAAGCAACTGGAAGCCATTCTCACAGTGACAGGGAGACTTATCGAATACGGTTCATTCCTTTCAACATCTTGATGACTGACTAAGAATTGTGTGTGACCACTTGAAGATACGTCCACTTTGAAAGAAGTTACAAGTCAAGAAACAAGTTGCAGTATTTATGGAACACCCTGTATTTGAACTTTCCTCAATGATCCTGTCGCAAATGGCAGACGATCAGGAAACGTCGCCGATCGCAGCTTTTAACGGTGCCAAACGGGAGATACGTGAACGATAGGGATGAGAGGCAATTTTGAGAGGTGGGGTTGCATGAGCGAGTTACAATGTGGCAAAAGTTCGAGTGAAAGATCACGGTAGACATGAACCGCTGTTTCAGCAAGAGATCGCAGGCAGGTGCACAAATTGAAGCGATTCAAAGGATCGAGTTCAAGTAGCATGCAACCGAGACTTTAGCCCAAGAAATTAAAACTAATAGTTTTGCAGAAATTCGTTTTGTTCAATGTTTCGGTGATTCTTTAGGATAGCCTAAATTTGTTCCAAATGCTTTATGGAGTTTTTTCGCGGCTAACTTGCCGCGTATATGAACAAGGCACAATTTTTGAAAACAAAATTCTTTTCCAAAAAGGTGCTAAGCGAGAGAATAGGGCAAAAACGAAATAACTTTAAGGCCACTAATGCCTTTTGAGCATTTGGAAGAGGCTGTCCGAACATCATGCTTCACAAAATATCTGTGTTATCAGATTTCGATCCTTTTCGATTGATTTTTTGATTTCTTTTCAGGAAGTAACGCTTTGAAATTTTCGACACCTCTCACATGTTTGAAAAGACAAAC
>KZ345050.1:314015-326576 GCA_002352805.1 Teladorsagia circumcincta | reverse complement strand
CACGATCACGATTTGCTTCGTGAATCGACTTCAAATAGCCCCTGTGGTCCCAAAACGGTCGCGAAAGTCGATTCACGATGCATATCGTGGTCGTGAAGGAATCTATACGGCTGGCAAGAGGAGGTGCGCTCCTGTACGCCACACCCACTTTCGTCCCTGCTGAGACTGTTGCTCCAAAGGAGGACGTCACGATAACAACGAAGGTCGAAGAAGTGGAGAATTGCCTAGTGAGGAGGCGGACGGACCTCCTGAGGACGCGGACTGACACGCAATCAGCAGCGAAAGATTTGACGTCGACGAGCTATTAGCATGGCTCACTCTTGGCGCACCAGGTGAACCGCAACCATCGATGATCTAATCACTCGCCGCAGATTTGTACGCAGTGAGTGATTAGATAGCAGAGAGAGAGAGAGAGCGGTACGTATACCATGAAAAGCTGAGCTGGGATGAAATGGTGCCCCGGTAGCATAACTGGTAGCGCACTTGCCCTGAAAGCGGGAGGTTCGGGTTCTAGTCCCGCCTGGGGCGATAGTTTTTTCACAACCCTGCATTCTTATAAAACATTCGCAAGGCGAACTGCGGCCAAAAACAGCAGTTAACAATCAAAAACAAGTCAAAGCAGAGAGAGCGTTCTATTAAAGAGGGCACAGCGATTGGAGTCGCATCAATGCCGAGATCAAGGCGGAAGAAAGGGTCCCGTTTCTCAGGTACTGGGCCGTCTCTCATGGTTCTTCCTTCTTTATGGTACCACTCACCATCCCTAACTTAATGGGTCGCTTTTTCATCGTAAATTCTGCCTTTAACCCTACGTCATGATCGTTTGTCGATGTACATGCATCGACGGTTTTGCAGTCGATAATTAGACACTTTTCAGCATAATTGCAAGATCGCCAAATCGCAGAAGTCGTGATTTATGGAAGGGCATTACTGAGGCAGCACCAAAGGAGTGTCCCACGATCAGGTCGAAAGTCGAAACAGGGGAATCTTACCCTAGTGAAAAGACAGGCGAACCCACTAAGGTCGCGGAGCGACTCGAGAGCGTTAGCGGCGAAGAGGGCAGAGGCAGTTTTGGGCCGTTCCTTATGGTTTTTGCTTCACCATCTCTCGCTTAACACACCCCCAGATTGATTTGGTGGGAAGAAGCGGTTGATAATGAAATTGTGGATGCCGTGTTGACCGCAAATGAAAAAAGAAGCGAAGAAAACCGCCTATGCAACCCTTGAACGAGGGCCCTCCCTCTTCCCCTGAAATGAGACACGGGCGTTTCGGACGAGCTGCCTGACTAGCTTGCTCTGCCTTTCGGAAAGTAAAACCAAGCAAGAAATAGGCAGCATATCGTGGCAGTATTGAGGTCATTGAGATATGCATGCACCAATGTTAATGTTCGAGTCAACTTTCTGTCAATGATGATCCCTCATGGCAGTCCCATCAAGTTTTTTTCAATACATTTCAATCGCATGGGAAATTGCGGTGATCGTGTACCTCACTATACCATGCTGTAAATGCCGGCTCACCGTTATTGGCAGTCTGATTTGGATGAAAGTGTGATATTTGGTGATCCTGACAGATCCAGGTTGTTCTTCGTCATTTTTAAATTCATTTCAGGGCCGCTTGGATAAGCCTTGGGGATGGAGGCCGTTCAAGTCTTGCGTCGTGAATGAGCTTGCTCACAGTTAGAACTACTCAGGAATTACGTGGTGAGAATCGTTTCAGAAATTATCGCCATTTCACAGATGAAGTGATAAATCTATGTGCTGTCTGATACCTTCCTCAGCCTAGATGTCCCAGCGGGTCTGACATGTTGCTTGCGCAAAATTCTCATGCCACAATATAGCCGTCATAGGACTCAGTGCAGAGCGTTCACGTTGGTGACGTCAGCGCCAAACTTAAAAATCGAAGGGAAGAGAGAAATCGTAGGGGGTGGTCTCGTTCCGCGGGCTTAGGTCGTTTCCCTTGATTTTTCCTCATTGCTGCACTTCTTA
Organism: Teladorsagia circumcincta; assembly: GCA_002352805.1. Classification (NCBI taxonomy): domain Eukaryota; kingdom Metazoa; phylum Nematoda; class Chromadorea; order Rhabditida; family Trichostrongylidae; genus Teladorsagia; species Teladorsagia circumcincta. Next base: position 324,594 of record KZ345050.1, on the reverse strand, counting down.
GCAGCTCTTTTTTTTTCCGACGACTCCGCGACTAATTTATCGTACTACCTGGTACCTTATGGTTAGAATTGTTTTCTGAAGGATTGATGTCAAAATTGCATCGAAATATTGGTACACCAGTAAATTTGTTCCAGCCTGTATAGTATAATGTTCGGGTTATTTTGAACCAGAAATAGCGAATGTGTATCCTGGTGTCGATCATAGGCGCTTGAAAGGTTGCATCTGATCACAGGGCGTTAAAAACCAACTTCTGCTTGCCCCATTGTTTCAGTCTCAAGTGATATTTCTTTCGATATTGCAGTACTGCTGCCGCTAAGTGGCTGTAGCTCGCCCTTGCATAATTTGGACGTGTGTGGAATTGCTAGTCAATTCGGCTTCTTGGAACGGAATAGTTGCTCAAAGCGGAAGACGTACGAACAGGAGAATGAAACCGAAAGGACATGTTCTCAGTTGTACAGCTTCATGTTGCGATTGTTGAGTGTGATAAATATATTTTTATGATTCATTTTGTTGCGTAGTCATCACATCACGTACATCTGCCCATTTTCCGCAGTCTCGACCAGAGTGAACAATGGTCGAGGGATCCTCAACAGGGGTCGTGGGTCGTGTTAGCTCCAAATTTTAGGAAGGGGTCGTAAGCGCAAGGACGACATGGTCCAGAGCGGTACTACCTACCACTCACTTGCTGTGCCAACACTAATTTTACAAGCGTTTTAATTGGTATAAAGCTACCAGTATCATAAGACTGATTGTGAGTGGAAGGAACATTCAAATGGAAAGTGCTATTGCCTTGCTGGAAGTGATCAGTATGATGAAGTAAGGAGGATGCGCGCGGTACAAAAGGAGTCGTACTCAGTGTTAATGTGATAGATCTACTCTGAATTGATGTGAACGCTGTTGGGGTCTTTGTGGGAGCAGGAACTCAGTAGGCAGTTCAAAACGTAGAGAAACGGGGAGCCTTCTTGACATCATCACATGCTGCAGCCGCGAATACAACCATCGGAACAGGGTTGGGAAGGAAGCGAAGTAAACGAAGGAGTGATCACAGTATACTATGGGAATGAGAATATCTAATTAACCCATTCGCGACAATGTCAGCCACCGGCGACTGACGCGAAGATGCTCACTTCGGACAATGCCAGCCACCGGTGGCTGACATTGCGCAGTAATCTGCCGAGCTGGTCCGAACGGGTCTTTGATTAGATTAGATTAGATTAGATTTCTCGCAAATCAGAAATCTTTCAAAATATTGGAGTACCTATCATAAAGAGTAAATCTTCTTCTTTGCAAGATTCTCCTAGATTTTTGCAAGATTGTCATTGAAGGAAGTTGTTGTCTTTCGAAGGAAGAAAACTCACATGCAAATTTCACCGTCCTCGACAGATCCTCGACGACTCCAACTCGTGGGGTGGAACGTATTTGAGAAAAATGTTCAGCGCAATTTAGAAACTAGAGGTCTCGTGGATTCAGTAACTGCTTTTCTTGTAAAGGATGTAATAGAAGAGAGCTATAATTCGTCAGAAAGGGGGTAGATTTGGCGATTTTTTCAACTGGTGCGCTCCAATCGAAAGGTACGCGCGACGTGACCGCGGTTGGTTAGGAGGTAAGCAAACCAGCCCGTTTGGCGTTTCTGCTGGGACCGTATGCTGAATGTTTGGGAAGGATAGGATCCCCGACGGTCGACGGACTGCTTCAACTCGATCCTTTGAACCGCCTCAATATGATGCTTACCTCAGGACTAAGCCTGGGAGACAGGGAGGTCTGCCATCTCTCCAAGGCTCAGTCCTCAGGTAAGCAAAGCAGCCCTTCTGGCGGAGCTGCGCATGTAGCTGCACCACTTTCGTCACCACTCTCATGTCGTACCGACAAAGTTGAAGTAGTCCGTCGACTTCGGGGATCCCAGCCCCTCTCTAGCATTCAGCATACCGGCCCCAGCAGGAACTCCAAACGGGCTGATTAGCTTACCTCGTTGGTTAGTTCCGCTATACCGGAGCGCTACACTGCTCAACTGCTTGCATTTACTACCGCCTTCCTCTTTTTGCTTACTGGTCATTGTGGCATAGTCTAAGTAATTCTGGAAGTGTGTAGGAGAAGCCAGTCTGGGCAGCACGTGGTTTGGGATTTGAATGGCGGAGCGTTTACATCTCAGCGACGCTGTCTTCTTCTCGTGCATCTGAAGCTAAAATTTTTCGCTATAGGACGGGCTTGCGGCGGGTGAAAGGGGGTCGTTCCTGAACCTTCAGTTAAGAGGGGAGGGGGGTCGTAGAGGCGTGCCGGTTTCGATTTTCACCCTGCTCTCGACACGTCAATCTGCGAGAGCTGAAGGAGCTTCATAACTAAAGAGAGGGACGACGGATCAGGAGCAGCTTCTCAAAATTATCATGTATTAGTTCCATGAGGACCCAGTCTCCCTTCAAAGTAGCTAAGTTTTTCTTCCTGTGACACTTAGTTCATGGGCCACCTGTCTGTGAACTCATCATCGCCAGATCCTTAGAAAAGTTCTGCGATGACTAGCTCTTCTCACTCTCCTTTCTTTCAAATGGGTGCCCATAGTGGCAAATAATACGGGAAGCCCGCCTAGACCAGACAGGTCTTTCATCCCTCCGAGGCCGTCTAATGCTGTCAGACTTGAATGGAGGACGAAAACGCTTACTCTCTATTCGATTAGGGTCCCAACTTTTTGGGCACACCAAGTCGCTTTCAATCGTTGGTAGGATTCCGAGCAAAGGTAAAATGCATGGCCCATCCCAAAAATTATTGATCAGCTTCAAAATTCTGTCATTCATATTGTGACTTGTTTTTGTTTGTTTGTTATCATATTTTGTGATTCATATTTTTTGCTGGGATTCTTCCAACAGACTGAAAAAGTGCTCCAATAGAAAGAGCCGGTTTGCAGCTCACAAACATGCACCATCCCCGTCTAGGGACGACGCCAACGCTCGAACAGCTTGTCCATCCACTCTCCAAGATGGACAAGCTTGAAGAAGTCGTCGAGTGCTCCCCTCATCTCATCCTCTGTCTCATATTTTCCCTGTGCAGGAAGCGCTGGAGGTGGCTCATGAGGAAGTAAGCAGACGAAGAAGAAGAAGCCTGAGGGAACGATAGTCCGTATTTCCACGGTTCAGACGCTATGCCTGGGGCAGTGTTGGGATAGCCGCTTTTGGTTCACAATTGTCACAGTTCTCGTCTCTAAGTAGAAAATCGACAAGCTGTTCGACTGTTGACGTCCTGCGGTAGACGGGGATAAACCATACATAAGTCTGATGTTCATCCCGAATGTGATCCCCAGCCAAGTTCTTTTTGGCTCATCCTTCAGAAATAGAAAGTCGAGCGTCTCACTTTCCGACAGCATTGTATCCTTCAGATAATTCAATTTTTTTTCCGAAACCCAGTAAATCGGTTTGCACAATGCTTGAATTCTTTAAGTGATGCTGCCGGCTCAATCAGTTTTTCCTAGCAGAAAGTAGTACCTTGTCTAAATGAAGTTTCAGTGAAAGCACAATTATGCTGACAGTTGCTTCCTTGCGAAGGAGAGCCCTCCTTCCAAACGTTCTGAGTCATTGTTGTTGAAAAATCTCACGTTTGGAATTTTCAAATACAAACCGTTCGAATTCTCGGAGCGTTATAGATTTTGTTTTGATAAAATCAATGGCTCCGTGTATCGAAAAAAAATCTCACAAAGATAACGGGGGGGGGGGAGGAATGGGATTGTAATTGTAACAATGTTTATTCTTGATAACAACTATGCCAGAAAAATCAACAACAAAAACAGAATTCTACAAACTGATGAGTTTAAGCCATGAATATACACACGTAGATCCGTTCAATGTGATTGTCGTGCTTGGTACGAACTCCGAATGTTTTCTCCGTCAAATCCTCCGAATTCTACCACCGTTGCAGAAGAGAAAGGAGGCGTGACGTCATCTAACAGTTGCATTAGGAACCTGTCATAGAACTCTTTGGAATTTATGCATTATGATCATCAATTATGTTACTTCGTTTCCATTTCATTTTATTCACAAAATATTCAGAAAGGATCATTCAATGTTTTATAATTTGTATTTTATGTTTACTAACTAATTTTTTTCGCTATTCATTATGTGGTAAATAGAATATGCTGGTATTGGTAATGTAGAAGGAGGGTCTTTCAGGACATAGTGTGCTTTTTTAGATGTTTTTTTTTGTATTTTGTAGAGGTTCACTTCCTGCAAGTCTTTAGGAACGTCGGAAATGTCATGAAGAAAAGGTCCAAAGTTCATTCCCCGTGGCAACAAATTTTTGCAACGTATGCCTGTGCCTCCAGATTGCCGCAAAATGACGCCAGCGACCAAAATATATGCCACACTCGTAATTTGACGGCAGTCTGGAGGCACATACACAAATTGCAGAAATTTGTCGCCACGGAGAATTGAATGGACCTTTTCTGCATAACAGTTTTGGCGTTCCTAGAATAGTTCAGGAAAAACTGACCATGGTTTTGTGTTCCTCGCACGAGCCCTTACAACGAGTAAGAAACCATTTCCAAAAAGCGCTACATGTACTGAAAGACCCCTTCCTCCTTGTGAGAGGAGCAAGAATTACCGAAGATCAGGAGCAGAAGTTCTGCCTTCGACGTAGATGGAATGAATTTTACTCGTTGTCTGATGATCGCTACCAGCTGTTATTACTGTGAAATTATCTTGGCCCTGGAAAAAAAAAACATTTCTTCTAAATCATGGCCTGGATTGCTTCTTGTGATAACCTGTGATAAGCCTTTCGAAGCGAATCGGAACAGTTGAACAGACGGCAATTGGGCTTCGACAAGCAAGCGCGCTAGCTCTCCCGAAGCATACTTCGTGTCGTTGCATGGTGTGTATGCTACTACTGCCAAGCAGCTCAGTTCCATTGTTCTGAAAACTGCAAGCTCCGTTGCGAAACATTTTAGAACTGTGCCAGTAAGCGTTTATAAATACTACGTCAGGCAATAAGCTGCTGCTGCGCTCGGCACAACTGCGATGAACTGTCGCCCATCACTTGAAGCAGCAACCCCAGATCATTTGGTGGAGTAAAGGGATCGGCAATGAAATTGTGGATACCGAGTTGACCGAAAATGAAAAAGTAGAGAAAACCAGTGAAGAAACCCTCGACCAAATATTCCTTATGTTCCCTCTTAAAATAAGGAAGGGGTGGGGTTAGACGAGTTGTGCGAACTTTCTTACCGATGAAATTAATTATTGAAGACCTGCGACTGATTTCCATTGTTCGTTTTGAACATAAACAGCTTCCAGACATTACAGAGTTTCTAACAACTAACAACTAGGCGAACGTTGGCCAGAAGAAATAGGCAGAATTCCAGACCAGGCGGAAGCATCAAATTGAGGCGGTTCGAAGGATCCAGTTTAAGTAGTCCCCCAAACGATCGCACAAGGACCTCGCAGCCAATCACGCGATCTAGCAAATAGGCGTGTCGCCCAAAAGGTGGACAGACCTTGGGAACTATCGAACTCCTAGTAATGGCTCTCCAAGGTGAGTTCTCCATCGAATGATAATGAGTCAACTACGTCATCCGGAAGTACACTTCACATGTTCTCAACTAGGCTTTGCACACCTTTTCGTCCCGTTGTTAGCGAAAGTACGCATCCGTCTGGGGTTGTTGCTCTGAGGGTGTATGCAACAGCGAAACCGTTGGAAGTAAAAGTTGAGGTGGTAAGTTGGGTAGTTGTAAAGGAAAGATCCAAGTGAAAACCTAGAACCCACTGAACTGAATACTACAAAAGATGTAGACATAAACTGAATGTATTGTCGTTCTCTCCGATTTCTCCCTTTTACCACAACCGACTACCCCTCTCCATCGAATGATAATGAGTCAACTACGTCATCCGGAAGTAGAGCTTCTACAAAGTCAGTCGCCACCACATTCGAGGCCCTACTATGCCACTGTAGGTATGCACTTCGCTGCAAGAGCGCCGGGTCTCGTCTCCCTAGGGGCCAGGCTTCACATAGTAGACATGAATCCCCTGCTTAAATATTAAATTTACGGTGGCCGGTGGCTTCCAATATGGGACTGCTCGTGCATCAAAATCCGCCAGTGAAGAAAAAAAAAGCAAGAACGCCTCAGTGTCGGGACTTTCGCCACGACCTTTTCGACACTCATGCTATGCGGTCATAGGATGCCGTGCTTCAATCACGTTCCCACGCTTTGGATGAGAGAGATAAGGCTTTCCCAGAGACAGAGCCAGTTCCCCACGATTCGAACGCATGCATCATTACATGCGCGGGAAGCTGCACTTTTGCTCAGTCCGCGCCCTCCTACCAGTCATTCCCTCGTCCTGTCGTGTTGCTGAGCGATCGCATTGCCGAATTCATCGGTCCTCAGTCCGAGCCTTAGTTCAAGATCATCGTCGGCCTAGCAGATCGGGTACATACCATCGCAACTCACCTACCCGTCCTCTGAATTGGTCGACCCCGCAGGCAATCTTTCCCTTCTCTCTTGCAACCGTAGTCTCTCTATTAATCATGTGTTTAGCTACTGTCATAATAAATAGTGCTCTATGTTGTGGCGATAAACACATCTTTGTGAGCGCGCAGTCTCACTTTTCGAGTGGGAGAAAGAGCTTCACCAGCCCCGCGGCAAGCAGCAGTCGTCAGAGCATTTATGCGCGACGGTCCTCTAAAGGGGGGGGGGGGGGTGAGCTCCCATAATAAAACCTCTAGCAAGCCTCCCTTTGTAACTGCTGCGGTGCACCGTACCCGAATTAATGGACTCCCCCGTCTATAAAATGGATCCTGATGGATCGTAAGCTGCCACTGGAATGCCGGGAACGACATGGGCTGATCTGAAAATATGTACATCTCATCTAATAATGGCGACAAAATAGAGTATCGAAGGATGGTAGGAAGTCAACGTGTGAGTGGTGAACTTTGAGTAACGCGTTGGATTCATGCAAATCACATATTACTTTACGTGCATCCGAGCAAGAGAATCCTTAAAGGCAGTGATCACGATGGCTGAAGGGCGGTGCGGTTTCTATGACGTCATTGGATGTCACTGGGTGGGGGGGGGGGGAGGCTGGAAGGCAGTATTAACTTACCGCCCCAGCGTGCTGAGGTGGGTCCACAAATCTCGTTCAGCCATCGCACAGACCTGCTTGCCACATCATCACATCGACGCAGCACAGGCTAGCAGGTAGACGATTTTAAACATTCCAGGAGGTGACTAGGGGGTCGACGGATTTACCACCTCAAGATTAAAATCATATTATCTAACGACATAACCAGTTTGCCAGAAAGATGAAGAAGAGGTTGTAGTGAATAAAGGAAAAAAGACTGATCGAATAACTCGTATCAGCTTTAGCAACAAATGTTTATGGGCAGGAAAATTATGAAGGTCACGTTTTCCACCTAACGTTAACATCGTTGGTTGAAAATTTTAAATGTTAATCGGAAAAAGACTAGCGCGGTCGGAAGGCGCTAAAGAATACACAAAGAGGCGATTCTTGAACCCTTTTTGGCATCTTGAGCTCACTAGCAAAGTTAATGTACACCGCAGACAGTCGTTGTGTGCGCGCTCAAGCAGCTTACTGTGTGACTGCTAGCTTTACTGTGTAATATGATAGAATCTTACTTGAACAACTGTGCAAGTCCTGCAATAGCACTCTTTGAGTCGCCGTCAATGGTAAGGGCAGGGTCTACAATGCTCCAATCCCAAACAAGAGTTTTCAAACGAGGAAATCTGAAAACATTGACGGATTGAAGGTGTATTGAGAATTTCTTAATGGCAGTACTGTTATGTGAAAGTGAAGAAAATTCTTATATAGATAATTTTTCACTTTATCTCGATACATGCCATCAATTGCTGTGCATCTCCACTGTATGAGTAATCGAGTTCTTGGGCTATCAAAGTTCGCACAGTTACAAAGGTCGCGTTGCAATCCTGAAGTGATTTTGAATTGTGAACCAGCCGCTGAATGTTAGGTTGGCTAATTTGAAATGTCATTTTTGCTCTACAATTATTTTCAGCGTTGCAGTCCTAAAGTGAACTCAAATGAATTGTGAACCAGCCGCTGAATATTAGGTTGGCTAATTTGAAATGTCATTTTTGCTCTACAATTATTTTCATCAATAAAGCAAGAACAAAACACATCAACCTGAAACATTTTTTCAATCTGGGTCAATGACTCTCCTCCCTTTGTTACGCAAAGCTTGTTGGCTACCACGTAAAACTCCCTCAGGTTCAACTCGAAGAAGTTGGACACTCAAATTTCAAAGTCGTCATTTATATTGAATTAATTCGCTACTGACCATGAGGAGTGCTGCATTTACCAATTGACGACACAGAGCTTGGTCCTCGCGGGTGGGCTGTTGCGCGTAGGATTCAGCTGTAACTGTCTGACCCACAACCAGTTTTCCATAGTGCACTAGTCCTATACTATTTTACCATGCAGACTCACCCAATAGGATCCTAAACGGACCTCTTGAAAACCGCCCCGCCCCGAGCGCAGTTGCTGACGCTTGCAATTTTGCTATCATTACATGACATGAAATTTGATGCTATTTTCAAAGGTTTAGGAGGAGAACGTAAGCTGAGGTGTGCCACTTCGAGCCAGAATAATTGACACAGTTGACAACATCGACCATCGAAATACATTAAGGAGGGAGGGTCGCACTGAGGCGTCCGCCAGATGGGCTCGTACTGCTGCGGTCAGTTTTTCGACGCTATCACCCTGCTAGATATTAAATCCGATTTTTTTTTTGCTAAATTCAACATTAAAGAACACTTATACCACTAACGTCACCTTGAGAGCCTTGACTTTAATGCCGGGACCACCCGAAAGCTTGAGCAGTTCCACATTCAATTTATCCACTACATCAAGTATGTCGTTACTCATATCCACAGCGCGTACACTCAAACGTGTGAGTTCAGAGCACAAAAGATTCCAATCTTTCCTCGAGAAACGAGTATCAGAAAACGAAAATGCAGCCAGCAGCTTAAGTCTGAAATATGTGATCAAGAACCAGCATACAGACAGACAATGCTTCTCAGTAATTAACCTCCTACTTTTGCAATATAAAAAGCAAATCTTGGACATCGACGTCTGTCGTGTCCAGGAGGACCATTTTTATCCGAGAGAAGAACTCATCCACCTGAAAAAGAGAGAAATTCGCATCACAAAAATTGGTGCTTCAACGTGTCATTACCTCACTGTCCGAGATACGCCTCAGCATTCCAATTAGTTGCGACAGTGGGTTTCTGGAATGGGTGAGTTCCAATATTGTGGGGCGCAGCTTCATAATAGATTCCCATCGCACATCGACCAACTCTCCAGATGTGTTCGGTATACCTAAAATATTTTAAAACTTTTTACATATAATTCTTCATTTTCGCATTTTTTACATTTTATTGATGAACTTTCTTTTCTTAATCTTCAGTGTTTGTCGCACTTCGCTTAGTTGGCTTCTTGAACATGCTGACGATATTTTCCCATTTGAAAATATTGACGACGACATTCTCACAGCTAAACATGTCGTAATTGCAGACTTAGCAGCAGACGTGGCCCTCGAGGGAACCGCTATAATGAGTGCTTTCTGATGCTGTCTGATCCTAAGCATGTCACTAATACTGCAATTACGAAACACAGGATACGGAAACTGAGTACATCTGTATAGCATCAATGAAGGGAGTGATTACGATAGTGAGGGAGCGCATCTTGGAGGTATTGTATATGCGCCACATGAACCACTGGCTTGGAAAAGCGAGATTGACGCTTCCACGACGAGAGGTGCGCTGGGTGCTGATTGTGAGCAGGACTTCAAAAGTGCTCTGCCCCAAAAACGTTCCACTCACTAGTTTAGTTGAGGATTTGGACGAGCTGCGTTGCCAGCAGTGGCACAACTGGAGCAACTCGACTGCAGCATGGTTTGGCATGATGCCACCAAACGCGTTGCGGTAAACTCGTCCATACGTCCGCCGTCTTGGCCGCTGTCCGCTCGTGAGCGGAAATCAACGGCAGCAGAATGGAGCCCCGTTCTGCGTTTTCTTGGCGAATTTCTCTCTTTTCGCCATTGGCGTGCCATTGAGTACCCCCATGTCTCCTCCGAACCCTCCAGAACCTATCGTAATCGCTGATTTCAGAAGCACACCTCACTTGAATTCACGTGGACCATTCTTCTTCGGTAGGTAATATAGTTCTGTCCACGATTGCGCTACTTCCGCGGTTAGGAGATGCAGAGGCGCTAAAAGCTTTCTTGGCCCGCTTATGGCATCTTCGTCAGTCAACTCCCTCCATCCTTCACACTCCCTCGTTTTCGAATTTATTAATCTTCTTAACGCACAAGAGTCTCTTACTTGTTAAAATCTGCTGTTTGCGGTCCATTAAAGTGGGGTACACTTTTACAGCATGAAGCGTGAAGCATCAGGCGCTAATCAATCTTTTTGGCATGCGCCACGCATACAGAATCGCATTGGCATTACAATGCAATTTGACCCGCATACAGTGAGTTGCGGGAGAAACCAATGTTGGTGTTGATGTTCAACGTAAGTGTTTCAGGCGTGTTGCAAAAAAAGTGGAAGAACAATACTGCAATGATTTGATCGGACAAC
>KZ345050.1:256943-278710 GCA_002352805.1 Teladorsagia circumcincta | reverse complement strand
TAATTAGACAGCCGATAGCTTGAATAATTCTTCAGAATTATCCGCGGGAAAATATTCGATAGAAAAGGGTAATTTAAGAATTCCGTACCTCTTTCCGAACGGGGTGATGAGCATAAATGAAACCGTGACCAAAAGATTTTTCTTCGGCCAGAACGATATCCTCTTCAGTTGCTGTAGGCTCGCTGATAATTTTTCGAATACTATCGGGGATCATGTTTTTCTGAATCAGTTTTTCGATTTGAAAAAAAAAACCCACAAGTGTTTTCCTAGAGGAGCTGTCCTACTCCTTCATTCTGAACTGTATGAGGCAAATAGACCTACCTTCATTACTTGTTGAATAGCTCTTGCAAAGCCGAGCGCCGTCCCGATTCCCATGCAGCTGGTCAGAGGTAACTTTCTTACTGCAGGGTCGTTATACGGTATTGAGTCCTCACATAAAAAGGAATTTTTTGTCATTCTTTTGATTGTCTCATTTTCAAGGCACTCAAAGACTAAATGAAATTTCTGCATGAAATTATTATTATGGAATCGTAAAAATCATACTAAGTTCAATTATCGTCATCATTGTCAAATTATAGGGAAAAGTGACCAACAACTAGCACCAGACTTGCATGTTGTTTCTCAAAGGCACGGGTCGAGATTGAGTTGGTGTGTAATTTTGCTCTAAATCAGACACTAACTACAGTGAAAAACCCCGTTTGGGAGAAGAAGCGAAAGGCGTCACAGCAAACATCAACTCTCCGCTGTGCAAGAGTTGTGTCGAGAGTGAATGTACTCTGGGGATCCCAGACGGCTCGCGGGAGCGAGAGAGCAGGATTCCTCGACGCGCCATTGCCATCTCCTCGGGCGATTTTCACCCTCCTGCCAGGAGAGGGAAAACGTGAGAGAGCACATCGTACGCGAGAGGGCGCAGACGCTACGTACGCCTAGTTGATAAGGACACCAGGACGGCAACACACAGGGCAATGCATCAGCGCTGTTACCTGGAACTTTTGAAGCCACAGTGTTGCACCTACTGCGCTATGGAACTCCTCCTCCTCACTCGAATAAAGAATGGCTCTTTACATCGAATCCGACCCGTGGCTTTAACATTCTTTCATAAGAAATTATGGATGCATTTCATTGTTCGCTCATGGTCCGTTACCACCACACTGCACGTTTCGATAGTTCCGTTTTGATCTTTGATGGATTCTAAAAGCACTACCACCGGTCAACAAAGTGGTGCTGCTTCAAAATTGAAAACTAATGTGTTACTTGATCGACCAAGTGATAGCGAAGAAAGGAAAACGACTACATAATAATCCAATCAACTCTCATAATCACACACCGATCGAGTGGGTGGGACGACCTTCCCCTTTTCCCGTGTACCTCCCCATTAGTGGGCATTCCGCCATTCCGCCTCAAAACGGTGAGCGCCAGTAAATAGGTAAGAGAAACCAATGGGAATGTGAAAACGAGGCGCAGACACCGCCAATATGATCAGCATACAACGTTTAGGTGCACTTGGCAATTTCGTTTGCTCCCTTTCACTACTGATAGATCCAACACCACATTTGCTCTAATTTTCGCGCGAAAAGCATTGAATTTCTCAATCCTGTACTGAGTCCTGATCTGAAATTGCAAGGCTCAATTGATCAATGGGAACCACGTTGTCCACTGTGTGACTTTAATGTCCTCATTTTTGAAAGCGTAGTGTCCGGGTCAAAGAAAAGAGTGTGCGACTAGTCCAGCGATGAACTGAATTAACACGTTGCGGACCGGCGCTGTTTGCGGTTTTCCTGTGGCCAAGCGATTTTCGTTTCGGCGTGTGGCATGCTTCATCGTGTGATGCACTTGGCCACAGAGAGCAGTTTTTCTGCTGGATAATCTGAAACCTCCTCTTATAGGTCAAAATCTGTCAGCATATGTTCTCCTGTATGTAGAAGAACATATCCTGACAGATTGAAGCATCGCCAAAATGCTCATCTCATTAATATTGCAATTTCTTTTTGTAATGATGAATACGAAACTGAAAATAAACCTAGGACATACGAAAATATAGGAATTCATGAAGTTCTATGAAATTAAGTTGTATGATATCGGAATCTATTCTTTGACCTTCCAAATGACTTCATGAAAACTTTGCGTCTCTAACATCCAACAGTAATTTAATATTAGAGCAGTAGCTAATTTTCTAGTTGGTAAGGTCCCAAGCAGATATGTTTTTCGCCATAGTCGACAACATATGTGTATGGTTCCTGACTAGTGTTGGTCCATAGAATAAAGAGAAATTTGAGATTGAATCTGATGCATCACCATGTGGTGCACGTGGCCACGCGGGCAAGTAATTAGATGCATCACCATGTGATGCACTCGGTACGCAATGTGTTAAAAGCTAAGTTGAGCGACTTGGTTGCAGGAGGCATCGTGAAGTCAGCATCGGATTTAAATCTTCGTTGTTCTAGTGTAGAACGTTGTTGATTTGCATAGATAGCAGAGTGCTCAGGAAGCATACAAGGTGATAGAGAAGCTTACCTACTGCAAAAAAAATCACAAAACTGGGACTGTGAAAATCTGGGCAAGAATTGTTTCGAAAAGCTCCGCACGGGCATTGGCAAGCAAAACATAAGCTAGTTAACATGTTAGCTAGAAATCAAAAGGATTTTATGTGTGTAATCAAAAATAACATAAAAATCCGGTTATCGCTACCATAGCATTATGCGAGTTTCTACTAACATAATCAATGAGATCTGCAAATTAAATGCAGAAAAAATTGCCCAGAAAAATAGGTCCATACCTTTCAGTCGCTGCGTAACTTTGCAAGAGACTACCAGCGCAACTAAGTAAAACCGTTTCTCACATGTTCCCGCCACTGGACACCGCATTATCCAATTTTCTGGTTAATGGCTAGCAAAATTCAAGTACATATATCGTACCAACAGCTCACAATTGAGTTCTGGTCGGAAATGGATACTAAGCCATTATTATCAAAATTTAGACATTTCTATTGGCTGAGATAAACCATTACCATTCTCATAATTCCTAAGAAGTATGGATAGTTGGCGGACATCATACCCAGACCACCGCGTGTGAAGTGGCACACAAGAGCGTTGAGGAACCGAAAAAGAAAAGGATTATTGCGATTTGATATCTGTTCCTAAATCTAGACATCTCTGGCTCAGAAGAACTTGTGTTCTGACACAATCTACAGCTTGACTTTCTTGTCTTGATTCATATTGGTAAATGAAGGAACATTCAGTGGAAGGTGAGGGTATTTTGGAAAGTGTGATATTTCGCTGGCATGGTATTTACCTCAACCTCAAAATTCCACCACCAAAGTGAGAAACTCAGGCTTAATTCGGTTATGGATTCGCACGCTAGGAAACCGGCATTTCATAATGAAGTAAAATATCTCTTTACTGCACAAAGTAGCATGGACAAAGCCAGGGACAATGTCTATTCATGTCGTTAATATTTATATCGATATTCCCTTGACTGGGAACGTCACGGCATTCCCCAGAAAACCCATGGTCAGCTGAGCCGAACAATTCGTGTAATTTTTTTTGATGCCTGTTGGATCAGTAGAGGTTGCCGAGGAGGCCTCTTGGGACGTCAAGAACCAAACGGCCGAAATCGCTCATTATTCCTGAATAGATAATACTTGAAACAGCCTGTTGAATTTATGCATAACAGCAAGTCTGCGTTCTATTGAAATTCCACGATCCAAACAAGTGGTCGCATTTGTGACTTCTGGAGGGGGAGGGGGTTGATGGACGGGCCGCATTTGAGAGCTGTGGAAGGTTGACTACCCCTGGGAAAAGTGCGAAGCGCCATAAAGGAAGGGGTTGTGTTTGATGGACTTTGGCAAAATTTCACGAATGTAGGGTAAATTTTACGAAAGTTGTGGATTTGCCGCTTCATGATACCAATTTATCCTCTCCCCCGCTCGACGGCCATTTTTAAGGTCGGCGGAGTGGAGGTGTCGACTAGCCTCAGAATCAAAACTATTAGAGCAATTATGATGGTAAGGGTGGTGATCGGGCAAAGAGGACGGGTGTCGTATTGAAGGAGCCTCCTAGAGTGATGGTGGTGGTGGTGGTTCGCGTCGAGACCCCTCAAATTGAGGGGGGGGGGAGTCGGAAAACTTTGGAAAAGTGCAAATGCGACGGTTGACCCTGCCAAAACCTCTCAGAGGACAACGAAAATTAGTTTTTCGCAGTTTTCAACGCCATTTGTTTTTACGATAATATATTTACTTTCAACAATCTCTAGGCCTTGTGTACGTGTGTGTGCAGTGGTAAGCCTGCATGCAAATGACGTGCGCTGCCTGCTACAATATAGCCCATGTAGCTTATTCGTGCATCACCGGGTATGCATTTACAGTGAGTCAATTGGTAACCGCAACATAGCAACACCCACTTGATTGGCCGCTTGCCGTGTGCAACAACTGATTGTAGGATTGAAGGATTCGAGACGTGTGCAATTCGATGCTGGCTCAGACCTTCACTTCCAATAAAGAAGTCGGTTCCTAAATTTCCGTTCATTTACTTTGGACAAGTTGCAGACCAGTGTTCTACCTTCTTCCCAAATTTCTTCTTTGTATATCGTTGGAACGTCATAGCCTTTGGGGTGCAGACGTTTTATTATCTGATCGACAAGAAATCCATATGTCAAGGCATGGTAGCCTCGATGTGATCCAGGAGTCCAATGAGGTGTTGCCTAAAACGATATGTCGTTAGGTTAAAGGATTCCACGATAAGAACGAAGGATGAAGAAGGGGAACTTAGCTAGTGGATGAACAGGTGGAACTTCCTAAAGGTGTGGGCCGATACGCAATTCGCACCGAAGGATTTACCCCCGGATATTCCATGAACGACTCTCTATTAATCTCGACATGACCCCCGGTGATCTAGCACGGCCATCCTCGCCGCGGTAATGGCGCCTTGTCGAGGCGGACCCCCCCCCCTCCCGTTCTGCTTGCTGTCTAAGCCTCTAGCCATTGGCAGAGAGAATGTCATTGTTTAAAAGGGCAGCACTGCTGAAAATCGTATTAATGCGGAAATCAACGAGCAGGGAAGCGGTCCCTTCTTCGGGTTATGGGTAGTTTCCCATGGTTTTTTCTCAATCAAGCACCTCTGCCCACCTCTGCCGCTATTTCTAATGAGTTGCCTTTTCATCGAAAAGTCCGCATTTTGAGGTTACAGGAACCCAGGCTACAGAAACCCTTTGGATGTTCTTTCTTAAAAGTTCTCTGGATATTTTTGATTGCTGTTTAAAAAGAAAGTCGCAACGATAGTCGTGAGTGGAGACACTTTGTTCGCTCAGAAGGTGAAGAGCCTTTCACAATGGGTTTCGCCTCCCTTTACCTCATTGCCGTTGCGTCTCGTTTATTCATGTAGGAAACCATATGCGAGTTAATGTTGATTTTCTTGAAAGGCTCGAAACAAGAGTGAAATTACGGTCTGAGTCCTCATAGTCTCTAGGATTTCACCTGAAGTACTACTACTACTACCTGAATGCTATATGCAAGCAATGAATGCTAAAAGTACCGCTCAAACACTGAAATCGTTTAGTATAAGTAGTACTTATTCATGATCTCGATCATAGTGTGTATCCCGCTTTTATCTCTGTTGTATCGCTTTTGGTTCGTAACCGAGAACTTCCAGAAATGCCTTCAAAAAATGGGTTCACAGCATTGCTCACAGTAACCATGGTGCAAAATTTCTCATACAGATAAGGTACCCTGGTTTTGAGTTGGGCTTTAGAGACAAATGCGCTCTGAGCTGTGTCTAAAAATTATATTGAAAATGTAGACCCACTGTTTCTATGAGCTCTGTGAGTGCATCCGAGTCTTTAGCTTCTTCTAATCCGAACTCTCTGCCGAAAGTGATCAAACCCGCCTGAATGTATTGCGGTGTAGTGAATGATTCGTTAGGTTTGAAAACCAAAGAAAAACAATTTCATCATATTTCACTGACAAATAAATTTATAAAAATTGTACACAAACACTTACACGATGATCCAGAACATCTCTTATTGTGGTGTTTCCTTTGCCATTTTTGCCGAATCCAGGCCAAAATGTGGTTACCTAAAAAAAACAAGAAACAAATGCAAAAATATTCTTCAGCTCTGGAAGGGTCGTTCTCTCCTTATGTGTAACCTGGCCCATATGTGCTGCGGGGGACGCGTAAGTGCTATAGTAGTACTACTGATCATATGCGACAAATTGAAAGCTGCTACAATTATCACTTCCAATTAGGTTGGTTTATTGTGCTTCAAAATGAAAGCAGAGGTGCGTATAGGCCGCCAGTGAAGAGAGAAAAACAAGCGAGAACACCGAAAATAGTGACTCCCTTCCTTTCCGTTTAAAAAAGTGCATTGGTCAAAAACGAGCGCAGAAAAGTCTCAGAAAATGAGAGCCTAGTGAAGAGCGAGCCGCAGTCGCCGCGTTAAATATACCGCTGCATCGCGGGCAACACAATCATCCCCTATCAAGCTTGCGTTGATCAGACGATCGAGGTCGAATTTCAGATTTCGGTGGGGAAGGGTTATTTGTGGAAGTTCAGGCCGTGGCTGTAGATAGGGAAATAGGACTTTGCCGTTTTTTGTCGTTTTTCTTCCAAAAAGGATGAAGCTATCGACATTAAAGATTCAGCTGTTACATGGTAAGTAGTATTTACCCCTCCAACCCCATCTCCCTCTGCCCTTATCCGCTCGACGCCCATTTCGGAAGAAAAAGAGGACGGAGTTAGGCTATGTCGTCTGGTCTCAGAATCAAATCTAGAAACAACCATGATGATGAGGGTGATGGTTGGAGAAGGGGAACGGGGGAAACTGGGAGAGGGAGCTTCTAAGACTAATGGCGATGGTGGGGAATCGCATCGAAACACCTTTGATAGGGGGTCGCAAAATTTCTGAAAAAGTGCGAACGTGACGGTTGACCCTAAGTGGGTCGTATGAAATCTTCCTACTTATCGTAAGAGGGAGAATGTCGCAAAATTTTTGGAAAGGATCGCTGCTAAGGTTGACCCTGCCTAATCTCGTCACAAGTGACAAGGCCCTAACGCACTCTTCGAGAACGGTCCAGACACGAAAGCAGAAAATCACCCGTATTTACTATTTACTATTTACTATTTTATTTATTTACGTTTTCATATCTCTTTTCCATTCTTTCAAAGAAGACTAGATTCTTCAAATTAATCGTGGGATATTCTTTCATGTTAATCATCACCATTCAACGCTCATTAACTTATCTATCCCAGGCCTTCTGACTGAGCATTTGTAAACCATATTTGTGAAAAAATGGCTACGAAGTCCTCACATTTTCATCGTAGTGTAGTAATCCTCTTCCCGCCAGAATTGCTGACGTTAGGGCTGCCCAGATCTTAGTGGTCGAGTAGGCAATTGCCATTGTGTCCTCAATCCAGGGTTGGTTGTTTTCTCTGAAAAGACATCCGTTGCGTTACGCAGGGGCAAGACACGAGGTTTACAATATTCACAATCAAAAGTGAAGCATTTTGAACTATCTGCTTCAGTCATTTTTTCCTAAATTTTGAGAAAAAAAAACAGCATTTGAGTGATAGTTTTTTTTGCATACGTTGTTGTCTGCAAAAAAGTATCGGTAAAATTCTAAGCTGCGAGATGAGATTAGCCTTCTAAGTATGTAGTGGCAGATACCCACCTGTTAGCATAGCCTCCGAACAAATGAACAACAACTTTTCCTTGGTGGAGGACTGCCAGCGCGGCGCCTTCGTTGTCTTGCTGTATCATAGCGCTTAAAATTACTGGTCATTGCCGGTCATTGAAAAACTAACTCACTTACCTGAACTTTTCGCGAACATGCTCGAAGCTCGGGTGAACCTCTCCATGCAGTTTTATGGTTCGTTTTCTTGAAAATTTCCACCACAGCACAACCACTACCGCAACAGCGAAGAGCGCTTGCCAGAACATACCAGAAAAAAAACGTTTCGTTCAGAAAACCATTAATTCCAAGGCTTTCAGACCCACGCGAGATGTAAAAACAATCGCTTGCTCTGCAGGGATGGCACGCTGCACATATCAATCAAACGACCAGAGGCTGAATGTGCAAATTTTCATGTCACAGGCTCACGTGTTATTGTCTGACCTGAGCCGAAATTTTGTCACAAGGTGACGTGCTAAATGGTCTCATGTCGAAAGGAAAAGCGAGAGCCTAGCGGGCTGGTCGGGTACCCGACGAAAGGCCCGTCTCGCGGTGAGAAGGCAGGGACGTAGACGGGTCAGCGGAGGAGTCGCAGCCCGAACTCTGAATAGAATGTCCATAGTACGTCCCAAATCGCCCAGTACGCGCTGCAACTTGTCCTCTGACAGGGCTGTATTTTTTACTTCTCGCAGCTCGACGGGCCACCTGTCGGGTACTCGGGCTGCTCTTGCTCATTCTGCCCCTTCACTGCGGTTTTTGATAAAGTCAAGCAATTCCGTGATGAAGTGGTAGATTCATAATTGGCCGATTAGCTCTTTCTGTTAGAAGCTGAAGTAAGAGGAGGCAGCGACTTGCGCCGGTACATGTTAGGAGCACCTCACCCAATTGAAAATCGCTTAGTCAGTTCAGAATTGCTTCTTTTTCAAAAGCGCTTACTAGCATCCAGACGCATCTTAGATGATAAGCACTGATGGGTAGCTCAAGACGTCATATTAAGCCAGTGCATATTTCACCATGTTTCCAGTGGAAATGCAGTGCATGGCTCATTACAAAAGAGGCTAATCGACCTCAACCGAGTCGTTCTTCCTGATTAGGAAGACAAAAACGCAAGCAACAGCTTAGATGAGTTATAATCATGATTCGGAATCAAATAAGCAGAAAACCCTACATGATTACGAAAGAAAGTTGAACATTCGGCGTTCAAAGCAACAGCCTCAAATCGAATCCAAGGGGTTGAACGGTCGGTAATGAAGTCGTAGGTAATCAGTAGACTGATGATGAAGAAAAAGAGAAGGAAACTGAAAACGGCGGCTCCTCCTCCTCGGCTCAGAAATGAAGTGAAGGTTGGGGTGGACGAGCTGTCTACACTTGCCCGCAGTAAATGCGCCCCAATTGCAATTGCCTGCAAGTAGCCAGCAATGCCTGGCCATTTGCCAGCAGTTGCAATTGGGGCGCAATGCGTCGTCAGCTGTCTGCGAGCAACCCGAGCGAAGCCACACTGCTTCATTATTTGGTGCAGCCGCAAGACACCAAGTTGGTTACTTTAAAGGACCTAGTTCGAATAGTCCCTGTGGTCCCAAAACGACTGCAAATGTCTCCGAACATTCAAGCGACATTCAAGCGCTCTCCACGGCTGCAAATGGGCGGCCGCACCGGGGCCCGGTGGATCCGCCTCTTCGAACGGGTTAGACCCCCCTCTAACGCTTTTTAAAGGTAAGTTTTTAAATCAGTGACATTTTCCATGTATCTAACAAGAGCTAGTGCTTCTTCCCGCCCCGTTAGCATCGAATTTTCAGAACCCTACTGAGACTGTTGGTTTAACAATGGGAAGAATCAAAGCGTGTCGTTGACTTGTACAGATAAGTTTTTACTGCGATAAAACCAACAATCGATAGTATTAGTCGCATCAAGCTGGTGTAATAACGTTTGAAGTCGAGTGAAATAAATCAAAGTTCGCAGTGACTAATATTTCGCTATTTATCTGTGTGCGGCTGGATTAGGGAATCATCAAACTCGGAAGGATTGCTTCAAAATTGGTGGAAACGCTTCAGGTTTCCCAACATTCGGATTTCCAAGGGGATTTTCGAAGCCGAATTAGTGGCCAGGAATGTCGAAATGGAGGGCGAGCAAAGAAATGTCGATGAAGTGAAATAACAAACAAGGCAAAGTGGTTGATAACGAGTGCCTTGTTTTCCACATCAGAGTGCATTTCACTCGTTTTCGCCATACCAACATTCTACTTTTCTCAGCCATTGTGACTCATTACCAAAGTTGCAGCTACAATTGCGTTTCAGTCGCAACACAAAAGCTGCTTGACTGGTAGCGAATTAGTACGAAGTGCGCTGCAAAGGGCGGAGAGCTGTGAAGATAAACGGTACAAAAAGCCGTGGTAGTATTGAACAAATGGTACCAAGAGCGAGGAAGACGGGGTGCGAGGTCGATTTTTAAATGGAAAACACGTGATGTGGAAAGAAAAGGACTGGCTCATTCGCTAGACAAACTCCATTGCTGAGCGAAATGAGGACTGCGATTAATTGAATTACCAGATGTGTCGGCTGTTTGGGTTGGGTACTTAAATCACTTCGAAATACCTTTTCGGAGTGACAGGAGCAGCCACTCGATTATTAGTGGAGAGGGCTGTGTCTGTTTACATGTTTTAATGTTTATAAACTTTGAGGCTCTAAGAAGTTTCACTACCAAAAATAGAGCACAAAAAAGTTTCTAAAAAAATCCCAGAGGTGGTACTTTTTAAACCGGCAATGTTTCAATGCATGGCATCTTCTTCTCACCTGAGACATCTAAAATTAGTGAGCTAATTAAGATTTTGAAAATTTGGTTGGGCAAAAAATGAAAAAAAATAGTTAGTTAAAGCTTTCAAAATATTATCTATGTGACTAGTTTCAAATTTTCAGGTCAGAACAAAGTGCTACTCACCGAACTATTGCCGGTTCAGGAATAAACACTTCTGGAACTCTTTTTTTGGGAACACTTTTTCAAAATCTTCCAAGCCTCAAAGAGTAAATATTCAGATCGACATGAGACTTCGAGATAGCACATTCATGAAGGCATGCTCAAGGATTGAAATAGTGTGGTACTTGCACGCGAGTACGAATGTATTGGTGCGAAATGGATCGACAATGGGGAGAAAATGAAAAAAAATCAGTTGAAAATGATTGGGTTATGGTCTTACTCTTCTCCGGCAATGCTAGGATTAGGAGAGACTAGGCGCGGAGAGGAGAGCATGAGGAGAGAGAGGGTGCGCCAGACAAAAGCCTCTTAGTCAGACTTGCAGCAGAAAACTCGGAGTTACGGGCCGCAGCAGTGTCAGCAGCATATGCTGCCGACACGCCCACTCGTCCGTGGTTGGCTATCATCACGCGAGTTACTGTGTGCAGACGTAAACCAGCCAGTCATGGACTAGTGGGAGCGCCTGCAGCATATGTTGCTGACACTGCTGCGGCCCGTAACTCGGAGGTTTCAGCTGCAAGTCTATCTGAGCTGCTAGGGGGGGGGGACAAGCACCTGCTACAACTTACTTTGCAAGGCAGTAGCGCTCTTGTCGAGTAATTTCCGTGCACGGGAATGCCACATCTGTGACTGTCCTAAGAGGTTTATCCTACAGACTGCACTCAGATAGACTTGCAGCAGAAACCTCGAGTTACGGGCCACAGCAGTGTTAGCTGCATATGCTGCAGGCGCTCCCACTAATCTATGATTGGCTGGTTCGCGTCTGCACACAGTAACCCCTGGTGGTAGCCAATCACGGATGAGTGGGCGTGTAGGCAGCAATGCTGCTGACACTGCAGCGGCCCGTAACTCGGAGGTTTCTGCTGCAAGTCTACCTGAGTAGGAAATGGTTTGCGCGACTTCTGCCTGACTGGCTTAAACGAGCATGTTTCTTTTTGACATTCCGAATTTGAAAAAGGTTTTTCGCATGATTTGGGGGCACGTGCGTGGAACCTAAAACTATGGTTCATTTCTCCTGGGCGGTCCTATGAATGCCAGAAAAGGGGGTACAAAAAGCTCAAGTGTTACACCAGTTTTCGGTGAAAACCTATTAATATGTGTTACTAATGGCCCTCATGTAATCAGACATTCGTTACTAGCCGCTGGTACCACTTTATAACGTCATGCAGGCGCGAATCAAAAATGCGCTACCGCGGAGAATCGAACCCTGAACTAATAGTTCGTTACTTATATGGCGTTCTGAGTACCGCTCAGGAAAAATGAAGCATAGTTCCATATCCCATGCACGTGTCTCTACATAATGCAAAAAACATATCCAGAAAGCGGGGCATGCTCTGAGACCTTCCTTATCAGTTCCCGGCAGAGTAATCAAGTAATTGTTCCTGGTACTTGATTCCCAGCTATGCCTTTTTGTGAGCTCCAGTTGGCGCTATCTCACCGCTCTTCTTTGCGCGATAATGCATCAAGGTTTTCGGATATGGCTCCAAACGGAATAAGCCTCCCGATGTTTTTTTTCTACTGAATTTTTCCTTACGAATGTATCTCCACTACTGGAGTAACCACTCATTAATGATTCCCAAGAGTCTTGCAAAAACATGGGCTCATCCTAAAAGGGAGCGTCACGAGCCACTTCATATATTCAAGACAATTTGCATATTTATAGCATTGATGTCACTAGTAATTTGCGTGATGTAAATCATATTAGAATAACTAATGAAAGGATGATTTTCGATATGATCTCCGTGATCTGAGTAGGATTTTTTTTGGTTTTGATTGATTCCATCTTTTGACTTGATTTTTGTCTTACAGAAGTATTCGGAGGAAGGGAAAGTTGAAGCATTAAAAAACTAACTTGATGGGAAGGCAGGCGGACCTCTCAAGGGTGCGGACCGATATGGAGTTCGTAGGATATGCCCCGGTTCTCATGGCCGGGGGGAGAGAAAAGCTCACCGGCGCGCGGACGCGAGCGCGTGCTGATGACGTCAAAATGACAGTTAAGGCTTGAGGAAAGGCAGCCAATTCCGCTGCCACCTCGCTAAAAACTGCTAGGTTTCTGGCGCTATACCATCTTGTTCAATCATTTGTGACGTGAGCGAAATAACTGTGTTATGAACAGTTACATCCTCACACTAGAAATTGTAATTTTTGAAAATGTACAGGAAAACGGGGCTTCCGTGTGCAAACCCTAAAGAATACACAGTCAAGTTGAAGCCGATGAACATATTGACGGTAGCCCCTTGTACGTGTACCTCGGCACGTTTTTTTTCCAAAATCATCAAAACTTTTCCAATAGTTTACTACTGGTGAATGTGTTGATCCATGTCCTTTCTTCAAGTTGGACTCCTACTTACTTCTACTTACTACACAGTGAATTAAGAGCGCCGATGATGAGCAGAGTACTAAATGAACAAAAGTGTTAGTGACCAAATTTTTAATTGCTCTTTACCTCGCCGCCGCTGTGACGTCACCAACACGGTGAACATTTCCATGAAGCCAGCATGGCCCTCCTTGCGGCGCTATCGGCGCGATACGCCTTTCTCGCGATCTGACCCTCTAGTCGTTTAGCAGAGATGATTAGCGTTGTGGAAGTCATTGCAAAAGAGGATCTCACTTGACGGACTCTGGGCCATTTCTCGTGCTTTTTTCTTTATCCCTGCACCACATCACCCCTAGCTTTGTTTCCAATAAACGACCTTTTCATCCTAAATACGCCTTTACTTGGTCGCCCAGACTTCAAAAGGGGCATCGCACACCCAAAAGAGTGGACACTCAATCAAGTAAGCCATAGGTAAATCAGAAGCAGCTAAATCACGTCTGCAAAAAAAAGCAGCCAAATAAAAGTGAACGATAAAGGTGAATCGTTGGACTATTGGAAAAGAGCTACGCTCGACTCCTATCCGGAAACGAATAAGTGCATGGAAGCGACAACAGTAACGCGTTGCGAAGCAGGCCAAGGTTCACGCTCTCGTTTTTGGGACTTTTAAGAACTAAATGCGATGTCACTCATTACTAGGGAGGGATCAATTCAGTGTATTTACAGGAAGGAGCTCCGAAGTGCGTCAGTGCAGGGTGGCTGAAAAGTAGGTGGCCTTTGACCGCTTCCTGCTTCCTGGCACAGACCCGTGAAGTTCTTTCGGAGTATTTTCAGAGTCTTTAAAAGTTCCGGACCTGTGTAAGAAGCTTTATGAATCATTTGGTCCAAAGTTCGTCTGATCTCTCGCTATGAATATTTTCTCGCATAGAGCCATCATCAAGCGTCTGCCCATCATTGGTCTCCGGAGCTGCGACCTCACCATTCAACTCGGTATTTCCTCTTCTACTCTTCGAAACATCTTCGCCGCTCTCAAGGCTCAAGTGTACATCTTTGGAACTGCCGAGAACTGTGCAAACTCTGGGGACTGGTTGGTTAGTAACTTCTTGAGTTTATGCGTTTAGGATATTCTGTGCGTGTACTTGATATGTAATTTTAAGGCTTGAAGAAGCTGCTATACAGCAAAAACTCGCCAATAAATCTATATGAATGAACCTTCAGTGCCAATTTCTTCTAGAAGATCTTATAGAAATGAGGCTCAGGGATAGCTCAATTTTGTCATAGTTAACCGAGGTATAAACTTCCACCGCTCATATGCACTAACCCTTATTTTTGGTTTCCCATTTTCGGGACTCCCTTGCCATGGCTATCCGTGCCTCTGCCAAATGCACACTTCATTGGGTTTTTACTTCCTGGAGCGAGAATTTTATTTTCTGGATGTGAACGCTGAACAAAAACATAAGACTTTATATACCCGTGTATGTGATTGAAAACAGAGCAACACAAATGGATAAGCGACTAGCGGAGACCTGTGAGGGGCTAGAGATGAGTGGGCTCGTGGACGGTCAGCAGTCGAACGTCAACCATTTCGGAGTTCTCAGTGAAGCTGTGTTGTCCTTCATTTGCTGGGTTGAGGGCCGTTGCCGAGCCGTTCATCTGCAGAAGATCACTTACGGTACCGTCAGAACGGACAGACTCGAGGTTCTCACCGTCGGCGTCAACTTCATGGCACTTGGTGCCGCCTGCCTCGATGGAGCTGTGCTCTTCATAGACCGCGTTCGTCGACATCGCTGCTGCAGTTGACCGTTTAGTGCTCCTAAAAAATTGATAAAAGCAAAAAACTGATTGAGTCTCCAAAGGAAACTGACCGTAAAGTATCCAATTAATAGCAGAATTGGTGAACGGCAATGCGTGAATGAAATACATAATGTAGACGAATAACGGCGGGACGGTTCCCTCAGAATCGCCTAAACTGATTGCGATAATTTTTAGTATGACGAAAGTTTAGACCTATTCCAGAAAATGTACTGGTTATGCATAAAAGCAAATAAAAACAAGAAAATGTGCTTCAGGACAAGACCACCATTTCATTTTCGGTGTTGAGTCGACGCCTAGATGGGTTGAAAAGTTGCGGCTGCCCTGTTTTGGCTCACCTTCGAGAGCATCAAGTCTCCATAATTTAATTCTGTTGACGAAAAGGAGACTTGCGGAGCTGAGCACTTCGGTGCTCGCGGGACTAGAACCCTGCATGTAGACCTACTTGGTGTTATACTCCTTCGATCACTCTTCGTGTTCAGAGCCTCTCATCTTAGAATGGCTTCATATCACTTTGCTGGCGAGGACGACAAGGGCGCGGTGGTAAAGTGAGTACGACCACAAAAATAAGGACAAAGCTCGAAGCATTCTTCTGTGCCTTTGGAATGCGTTCTAGTACTATCCAGAGTCGTTCTGCCACTTAAAGGCAGCAACTACGATAAAGAGGGAGCTCATGGGGGAAGCGTATGCACCACCTGATGAGGTTACTTGGCTTTCACGACGAGGGGTGCGCTGGTTGCTGAGCAGGACTTCGAAAGCAGTCCGCCCACAAAAGCGATCCGCCCACCAGCTTAGTTGGTCATTTAGACGAGCGGCGTTGCCAGTAGCCGCACAACTGGAGCAACTCGATTAGAGCGTGATCTGGCATGTTGCCACCAAATGCATAGTGGTGAACTCGTTCATACGTCCGCTTTCTGAGCTGTTACCAGTTCATGAGCGCAAACTAACGGCCAGAAAAGGGGGTCCCGTTTTGCGTTTTCTTGACGGATTCCTCTGCTTTTTTCGCAAGTGGCGTATCATTAAGCACCCCCACGTCTTTTCTAAAGCCTTTTAGAAATGTCGTAGTCGCTGCCTTAAAACGCGATTTGGCTTCCACGGTGACTTGCTGGGTCAGCCGTTATGCGAGGTGTTTTTACTCTTTCAGAAATTTCTAGTATCGATCATACGATCCCAGAAAGATGGAAAACTCGATTTTGTCTGGACGACGCACAATCAAGGATTCGATCGGGGGACCCTGCGCGCGGAGAGCAGCGCCATTTCTCATTTCACCATCTGCGCCCATAACCACTACCAATAACGTCTAATAATTATATGGCATGAAATTTCCAAAACTGCGAATTCCTGGAGAATCTTCAATATGGTTATGATTGAATTACAAACAATAATTTAAGGAGTATCGTTCACGGAAAACCTTCAATATTCCTATGGGAATCCTGTAGAAATCATCGAAAATTCCCGGATTTTTTTGGGGAAACCTGACTTCATTAGCGGTCAGAATTTCACATAGCTGCAGAGCATTCTCAGAACTTCCTCAAACTCAGTTTGCTCGTGGGGTTTCCTTCAGCTGCACCACACATTCGACCTCTGCTCTCCAGCGATAGCAAACAATCAA
Organism: Teladorsagia circumcincta; assembly: GCA_002352805.1. Lineage (NCBI taxonomy): Eukaryota > Metazoa > Nematoda > Chromadorea > Rhabditida > Trichostrongylidae > Teladorsagia > Teladorsagia circumcincta. The sequence continues at coordinate 262,345 of KZ345050.1, read as the reverse complement.
ATTCACATTTCATTGTTGTGATAAGTACAGGACACAGGTTCGGAATGACAACAAAGTGGACCCACTTTGACAGTAATTCTTTTCGTAGAAAACCGTTTTCGACGAAAAGCTAGCAAAAATATGGATGAACCCCCTCTCATTTCGGCCAAAGCAGTAATGGGAAGCCGGCGCTGACATAATGACCTATTTCCAAAATTATGGGACCTAGAAGGAACGAAGGGGAAGGGCAATTTTTGGAGGTGAAAAAGAAGTCCTTCTGTTGCACTATCAGAGGACATTCCTTCCACGACGTGCCCCACGATCAAAAATGTGGAATACAAAACAATAAAGATATTTCGAAAACGCTCGAGTAAAGGGCTTGCGCACTGCCTTAGAGCTGCTGTGCCAAGGCAATGATAAACTAAGGGCGGCGAGGAGAGTATGAGGCAAGAGAGCGCAAGGTGAGAGAACGCTAGACGACAGCCTGCCGCGGACGGGAAAAATTGAAGCTATTGAAGCTATTTGCAAGGCCTAGCCCTAGTTAAACCATTTCCATGCTCGGGAGTGCTACATCTGTGATTGTTCTCTGAGGTCCATCCAACGGACCAAAGGGAGTCGATAACTCGACCGTTGCCTGCGTTCTGCCTCTAAAAGTGGGAGCTCTTGCTCAGGCAAAAAACTAGATACATCTATTTAACACTGACTACGGTGTGGAAGAGGTATGCTGAGATCCCTCTAATGTTTTTTCCCTGCTCGTGCGCCTGCATATTCATTCAAATCCCTTCTCGGTATAGAGTGCCGGGTGCCAGAATCGTCTAACTAACAAAAGATAGCGTGAATAAAGCTTGATATCATGCAATTTGTTGTGAAGGCCAAATGAGCATACAAATTTGTCATTTGCGGGATCTTCGGACATTTAAAGACATTTGCCATTGCTGTCCGAAGATCCCGCTCCATTGTTTTCTTAGCTGTCTCGATTGTATTCACCCGAGATCCGAGTTGCCATTACGTGCCTTCATCTCATTAGTCACTTCCTCCAGCATCTTTATTACTACGACATACTGGCAACGAAGCCAAATTGCGCGTCGAACTCCATCTGCACTTCAACGAGCGGATTAAACTTCTAACGGAAAAGACTTGCCTGTGTTTTCTAAATAAACAGCAAATACGGTAGCCATCCAAAACGGTGTCCAACACAAGAAGTAGAAGCAGGCCACGGCTAAGGTGTACAATGAGATTCTCATCAGTGGAATGTGAGAGGACTGAAATTAAATGACTTTCTTTTTTCAGAGGAACTATTTAGATCAAGATTGCTAGTCAGTTTTCATAAAATCTACGTCTGAATAGAAAGCTATAGCCTGTTCTGACACCAACCGCGAAGCAGCATTCAAATGGAACTGAAGAAAACACTGTACTGAACTCAGATTTGCCAAAGAGGTTTTTCAAGGCTAAACTCTGGTGATGGCCTGATTCCACCAGCTTTTTATCTTCAAGGATCTAAACGTGGCTCAAGGTCTGAGAAGTCATTTTTGAGCCGCCAATCGCCTTTTCTCAATAGCGTTTGAGAAGCGCCCTTGGAGAAATCTGTCGAAAACATGAACGAGTCGAATAAGCTGAGCCAGTAAAAGCAGAACAGCGCTAATATGTTTCAGTTATAGTTGGAACATGAGCATACTCTGCTGTCCTTGTATAGTGGCTATAGTTTGGGAATGCACGCCTCAATATTTACATCAGTAGCCCGCAGTGCGTGCAAAAGAAAATAGATATTCACTAGATACAAACAAACACTTATGAACTAGAATCAACACCCAGCTAGGTTCCTTGAAGTTGGAGATTACTGTTCTGGATATTCGTCAACCTCTTGTGCGAATAATTCGGTACGCACTTATAGGCGAAGTTTACGATCATAAGGCAGCCCATCAGGATCAAAGTGGAGGTGGCCAGCGGTGCGGGATGAAGAAAAACAATGAGAGCGTCCAGAATTTCAGTAATGGGACCCCTTACCCACTGATTCTCGCTGTATACTACTCTCATCACTGCTGCTCTCTTCAACTTTGGCAGTGTCTCTGCTAACGGGTAGGTAACTGCGGCAAATGATTAGCCAGTCGGTGGGCGAGTCTCGGGGCTTGTTGCATGCGATTTCGGGGACTTATACCCGACGAGTCTCAGGGCTTCTTGCGCATCGTCGGGGATATATACCCGAAGAGTCTCGGGACCTGTTGCATACGATTTTGGGTATTTGTCGCCGACGACCTTATGCAACAAACCCCGAAAGTCGTCGTGGACAAATACCCGAAGACCTACGGGGCTTGTTGCACACGGCTCCTGTAGTTATAATTCAACACTACAGTAGTCTCGACAATAAGAGAAGCGATTTTTCGGATGTTCCAGTCCAACATTTGGAACAAGTACGGCAAGTACGAGTCATCGTATCATCATAGAAGGCATACCTTATTTCGAGAGTGCTGTGAGAAGGGTATGAATACCAAGGTTATAAAACTTTGAAGAATCCCCGAAAAATGGTCGAGTGGAGTTTCCAATGTATTTTCGGAAGATGAACGAAACCTACATAGAGCTGTTGGTAAATTTACTGGGGTTTTCAAAAGGTCCTTGAATTTTTCCCCAAGCTACAGTATTTCAGAGAAAAAGGTTGGGAATAAGACAACTTGAGAATGGAGACGAGTTGTGTAACACCCAACCTGAAAGAGGCCTAGGTGAGCGTTTGTGAAGTCTTATTTCCCCGAGATATTGTTCACTATGATCTCCGTACTTTTTCATCTGGCGCAGAAAAATCGGTCGTCGATGAGGTCAAAGAGGTTCCAAGTACCGGGTCCAACTACTCCGTATTTGAAACCTCTTTGACCTCATCGACGAGGGTTCAGCGTTATCATCTAGTTTTTGACGGGCAGAGTGAAATGGCAGTTTTTCGAGGTTTTCAGGATTTAGTTCTGTTTGACTCCTCTCTGTTGAAATACCTTTTATCCTCACTGGAGGTTTTTCGGGGAGGAGAGGTACGTCCAGAGCCAAAAGAAAAGGTAGGAGAAATAGGTAAATGCTGTTTAAGGCCGATGTTAGACTTTGAGAGTCGAGCGATTCTCTACTTACGATTCGCTAGCGTCTACGGTCGCGTTTCGGCACCAGCCAATTAAGCGGTTCGCTGGCCGCTACGCGACCGCACACGCTAGTAAATCGCTCGTTCCGCAAAGTTTGACATCGGGCTTAAAGAGAGCGGGAAGGGTCGTATTTGGAAAATTCCCCTTGCCGTCATGTTGGACCCTAATGCTCTTATCAGTGTTCACTCCCCTTTGCATTGCTTTACAAGCTATGAGAATAATCGGAAAGTCCCCGCCTTTTCTTGTAAATGCTTCAATACTCGATGCCGAAACTAAGACAGCTTGTCGGTTCCCTGCGAAAAGGAGAGGAGTTGGGAAATGAGGAAAGCGTCGAGTGCCTCTCATCTCGCCCTGATTCTTGGAATTTTTCCCTCTTGGGGTAAAGGTGGTCGAGGAAGTAGCAACCAGATAGGGCAGAGTAAGCGGTGAAGGTAATCTAAGAGGACATCAGCTGAGCTTACTTTTTCAATTCAGGATGGATTTCCTTGCCGTGTGAGGCTGGCTAGTGGAGGAGGAGGTAAGCGAACCTGCCCGTTTGACTTTTCTGCTAGGGCCGTATGCTGAATGTTGGTGAGGGAATGGGGTCCCCGACGGTAGACGGACTACTTCAAATCGGTCCGTCAGACCGCCTTAATTTGATGCTTACCTCAGGACTAAGCTTAGGAGAGAGGACGGACCTGCGGGAGAACGGTGGTCCGTCCTCTCTTTAAGGCTTACTCCTGAGGTAAACAAACCAGCATCCCTTTCGGTGAAACTGCTGACGTAGCTGCACCACTTCCGTCATCCCACCCCCTCCCCGACATTCAGCATACGGCTCCAGCAGAAAGGTTAAACGGGCTGGTTCCTCGTGGAAGAGGATGGCTGTCCCCTATCCCCACAGATTCTCTAAAACTCTAGCCGCACCTCGCACGATTACTGGTTTTTGGGCCCCTTACAGTACATGTTACCTATGACCGAGTGATATCAGGGTACATTTCGACCTCCAGGAAGACCTTGCAAATTTCAGATACCAGGGTTGTAGAAAACTGTGAATCTGTTTCAAAGAATGTCGACGTAGCCATGTTTTCTTCTCCGCAGATACGTCAATCCGGGTTATTAAAATAAATGATCATTTGCAGATGGTCAACAAACTATTTTAGAATGCCAATCTATGCTGAGAAGCAGAGGCGATGACGTAGTTGACCAGGGATCGCATGACTGCTGGAAAGTGTGTAAGCGCAAAAGTGGTAACGTGAGCACAAAAGTGCCTGGTTTCGTCGGCTGTTTTCAGCCTCAATTAGTGGGATAGCAAATAAACTAGCACTGTTTCAGTCACACCAACTGAGTTTGAACCCCAGATATGCGATATAGCGAGACCATTCAAAGGTTCATGTCGACCTCGCTGTTTCCCATGTATAGGGGGGGGGGGAAGAGGCGCTTTGCCCATGACGCACATCATCAAACTTTTTGTTGCAAAGACTGCCGCTATAATTCGGAGTTTTGCGTCGATATATTCCCTAGATGTCCCCTCATGAATAGAAGCAGGCCCACCACTGCCTTCACCGTCTTCAGAATATGAGGTCATCCGCCATCTCCGTCGAGCTCAAGGATACATACAATAATCGCTCCATTCTGAAGCTGCTACGTATTTTCTTCAATCTGATAAGTGGTGAATAGTTTATCAGAGACACTATCTGTGACTATACAAGATAGCTTTTGACTAGCGTCTCGGAGCGGTCTATGGTTTCTCGACGACCTCGTTGAGATCGTACTGTGCATCATGTTTCCGTGGGAAAATCTTCTGATGTCGTCGGTGTAGAAGAACCCTGTGTAATTTTCCTGATGGAATAGAAAGTGCTATTCAATATGCAGTTGAGCTCATTTGATTTGGTTTTGGAGAAGGACAATTTATTTTGCTTCGAACATGGGTGGAAGTGACTCTTTTTTTGGCCTCCTCCCCTGTACGCTGTTCAACGTATGAAGTTCCAGCCCACCACACGTAGTTCGCAGCTTTTTAGCGCATCATTTCGCCCAGGCCATAGTGACTCTTTTCATGTTTAGAAACCACTTTGAGCATTGGTTTGCTCGATACTTTATCGTCCCATACAGTAGAACTACGCTCTACTTGGTCCTTGTGAAAACCAAAGAGTAGCCAATTTGTTTAGTCCTTCTGTGCCACAAGAGGTTGATTAAAGGCACAACCCAGGGACGGATTTGAGGGTTAACCGCGATCGATAACGGATGTGAGAGTGCATGGTTGAGTGGAACTGAAAGAAACACCGAAAGAAACCCTCCACGAGACCTCATACAGGAACCCCTTCTCTGCCTGTA
>KZ345050.1:219601-233495 GCA_002352805.1 Teladorsagia circumcincta | reverse complement strand
CTGTCTGTCTGTCTGTCTGTGTGTGTGTGTTTGACCGGAAATTCATAGCTTGGGTACGTGGCGTATTCTAAGCCAAGTGTTGAGACCCATCTTTGTGATCAGGCTTCATAGGGGAACTTATGTGCGCATCACATACAAAGTGTATTCATTACTTCTCGGGATGGAGGTCGAGTGCATGGCGCAATCCTAGATGAAGATCCTTTCAAAAATTAAAAAACGGCATCTTGTAGATCTCGACCAGTGCTATCGGATGGTATAAATTCCAGGACGAGCGGACCATTCCTTCAAGAGTTATGGCGAGGCGACGGTTTGCGACGGTTTCCGACCGTCGCAAACCGTCGATTGAACAAAAATTAGGAGCGGTATTGTAGTGTATTCCACCTTTAATGGCAACTTACCAAGAAGAAAAAGCAGTAAATACGAAACAGCCATGATGATCACATGTAGGTCTTCGTTGTTCGGCGGGGGCAGCACGTCCTGCACTTGGGTATATTTCGACTGAAATTGTACATATGACGAAGTACTTTGTGGGAGCCCTCGTATCATGTGCTACAAAACCAATTCATAAGCTGGTCCTATTAGGTATGTCTGATTGTGACAGGATTAGGCTGGCTCTTTCAAGCTCAAACTTGGTCTCCATGCGTAACTAGGTTGTTAATTAGGTTGTAAAGGTAATCGAAGCGTAACGCGTCTCAAAACGATCAATCAGCACAAGAGTTTAATCTTTTGCACTCAAGTTTCGTGGGCAATTTAGCGCTGCCCCTCAGTTAAAGTACATGTAGCGTACTTGGGGAAAGCAAACAAGATTTGCGACGTTCCTTCCTTCAGATGGGCTCATCAGACTCTCTGTAACGATTGGCCCGCCGTTGTTTCTACCCGGTCCACTTCTAGACATCATCATTCCCCAGAGATCGCTCTCTCAGGTTTTATCCGCTCTCAGACTCAATCGTAGATTAGGTGCGGATTATGCACGACGACACACTCATTTCTTCGTTCGCTCACCATCTCAATTAATATCAAGCCACTATGAGCGTCAAAAATATCTCACTCTATTTACAATAGCCAACTTAATCCCCAACGGCTACTTGGAGCCTCGCTAAGTCCCGGACAATCTTCTCAAGGGCCAGTAATGGGCTTCCGATGGAACAATAGCCAGTTACCTTCAATTAATGCAGCTTTTCCCCATGCTTCATCAAAATTCACTTCCCGTGCGGTCAATTGGCAGGGCCTCTCTGGAAGCTTCTGAACTGTTCTACTCAAATCGAGTTAAAAATCGGGCAGGATCAAACGTCACGTTCGCACTTTTTCAAATTTTTACGACCACCCCCCCTCTTAAGGGGGTCTCGATGGGACCCGCCACTACCATCAGGCACGGGTGGTTCCCTCATTGCAACCCTCTTCCCCTTCCCCCGACCACCACCCTCACCATCATGGCTGTCTATTTGGTCCTAACCATAAGACCAGTCGATAGTCGACAGAGCCCAACTACGTCCTTTTTCCCCCAAAACGGCCGTCCAACGGGGAGAGGGGGATGTAAATTGATAAAATGAAGCGTCAAATTCACCAGTTTTCCCCGATTATTCCCACCTTCGTAAAACGATCTCCAAATTCAAGGTTTAGGCCCCCCTGGAAGGTTAGGCTAAATGACCAAATTCGTTGAAAAACCCGCCCAAACGCGTAACCCTTTAACGACCGCCGCCAACTTCCACTCCCACTATGTGACAACCTTGCTCATCCCCAAAAACCCAGTTCTCGAAAGATACTACAGACGCAATCCCCTCCATTGAATAATGCGAACGTGCGGTTGACCCTGGAATCAGGAAAAAAAGCGCACCATGTCGATCATGGACGGCATAAGAAACTCGTCGTCTTCCACGACGGAACTCATGTTTTGTGGCGGCTCCATGAACACTTCCCGTATGGCGGTTGTTCCTCGTGATCGTCAGAAGGTCTGCTGTGTTTCTCATTAGATGGATAATTGAATTCCATATTCATAATTAAAACGCACGTAGAAAACGACGCGGACAAACCTGGCAGAGACGGGTGGCTAATGAGTGCAAGTGAAGTCTAACGAGGAAGTGAACTGGTGAGTTAGAAAGGTTTCGATTAGCTCGAGAATGGAAAGGACTGAGCCATACGTCGAAATGAGAAGAACGAACGGAAATGTCAAATCTAAAGTTGGAGAGAATGGGAGCTATGTTCCGGGTAATGATTCAAAACAAGACTGAAGAACTGGGAGACGAGAAGGGGACTCACGAAACTAACAGGATGTGAAACTTTCCTAATTATAATCAAGCCAAGCTCTAGAAACGTTCAACATGTGAAATATCTATTTATTTATTTATTTATTTACTTATTTATTTATTTATTTAGTCTATTGTCTGTTGGAAATGGTGCCCCGGTAGCGTAACTGGTAGCGCCTTTGCCCGGACAGCAAAAGGTGCGGTTCGAGTCCCGTCTGGGCGAAAGTTTTGTTCACATCTCAGCATTCTTGTGAAATATTCGCAAGGCGGACTGCGACCAAAAACAGCAGTTAACAGTCAAAAAATTAGTTTATTTATTCATTTATTTAGTCTATTTATTCAGTTATACGTCCATGTAGATGTGCACTGAATCCAGTATGTAAAATCAATGCAATTTTGAAAGGAGAAATGAATTAAAGCAGGTCCAAGTGAATCAGCAGTACCCTTACGACTGAGAAGGCGACCCTGAATTGAAGATTTTTGGGAAAAACACGAACATGACCCTCGAGGGACAAGAAAGCTTAGGCCTGACTGAGTCAGCAGTGGTTGCCTATTGGGCAATTACCTACACCAGTCGGCCATGGTGCCCTTCAATGCCACGACGGGGTCATAGGCACTGGCCGAGATTCGGAACACGGGTATGCCGACAACCCTGGTGGACCCGGCAAGCTAGGTAAAAGCTCAGAAACCAAACCATGCATACCCAAAGCAGGCGTGGACTTTAGTTCAAGAAATAAGGAGTAAATACTAGAAAAATGCAAGGATGCTTTCAAACTCAACAAAGGCGTAAAGTTCAGATGTGCGCTCTATGAGTGAATCTTGGCTTCTTAATGTTCATAGAAAAAAGCATCGGCTAATTGGATTTGCAAGATTCCTAAAAACGACCCAAGAAATTCACCAACTATCAGATAAGAACAGCGAAGAGAGACAAAGGAAGGGTGGAAGAAGGTGAGGTGATGTGATTCAAATGGGAGATTAGACATTGAATTACGTGATGAAGAGGCAGAAACACGCCTGGTTTGCTTCCGACTACGGTACTGTTAAATCTGAAAGGTAATTGGCCATGACTGGGAAGGAGGCGGTTTTAATTATCAGGAATCCTCAGCCTCTCTGAGAACACCACGTAGATGTGGAGGGAAACGGCGACGGAAGGGATGGCAATTCTGAAAAATGACGACGGACGGCATTTAGTGCACTCGCCACATGGGCACTCTTGTTCCAAAACTCAATTTAGACATTTTTGTAGGAATTCTTGCACTGATGCTGACGCTAATGAGGAGACCCACCGACACTGGATTTCATTAAACAAATGATCAGCTGAAGAAGGGTTTGGTTGTGGGGATACGGACTGGGAAAGGAGATGGGGGGAGGAGGGAGGGTGGGAGAATCGACGGGTCTCATCGCCATTACTCACCGCAATGAACTCGCGCTCAATTATGTTTCTTATTACGTTCGATGAAAAACAGGAAACGCATGAATTGAGCCTCCCCACACGCTCCTCACAACTGTGCTCACAACTCGCTCCAATGAAGACCAAGAGTAAAGCAAACAATTGAAAAACTGGAAGCTTCAGATTCGGTACTCGAGCGAGTGCCTTAAAAGGACCTTGACGAGGCCTAGCAGAAGCCAGATTCTGTAGGTCCTCGAACCACAACAATAAATGATAACGAAGTGTTCTGACTGGAGGTAATCGGTCCAAGGCGCAGGGAAGGACCACCATTGGCTATGAAGTGCACAATACATTCCCAAGTAGTTTTTTTCAGTTATTTTTGGAGTTGCGACACTGGAAAGGCAAAAAGCCATTTTATGCATAGCTGGAATACCGCAGAAGGATACTTCTGGAAAGCTATTCATGACTTGAACAAGAGAAAAGTAGGGAGCAGAACATTTCCCAGAATCACAATTCTTCAAATATTACCTCACAAATCCGTGGTTATTCAAAGGCATGCCCCAGAATCAAATTGTTGAGGTCCTTGCACACGAATACAAATGTATCGGTGCGAAACAGGTCGGCAGTAAGGAAGAAAGGAAAAAATTACATTTAAAATGTTTGAATTATGGGCTCACCCACCTGCGTAATCAGCTGTGCTACGGCTGAGAGACTAGGCGCGGAGAGGAGAGTATGAGGTGAGAGAGTGCAACAGATGAGAGGGTGCTAAGCAGCAGTGTAATAAAAGAGAAAATCGTCAGCTTCAGCACCTTACTTTCCAAGGCTCTAGCGCTCTCGTTAGGTGGTTTTCATCCTCGGGAATGTCACATCTGTGATTGTGCCCAAGGGGGCTACCCTACATACCGAAGGGATTGTTCGCATGACTTCTGCCTGGAGTGTGCCTTTAACAACTCCAGAACAGCGGTCAGTGATTCCTTTTCCTTGAAGCAGCATAAAGCATGCCATTTATCAACCTCCTTTTTGGGATGCGGCGCGCATTCTGCTTGATTTGAACATTTGAGGAGTAATTTTAATGCGCTTTGGCCCATACAATGACTTGCGGGGGCCAGCCGATGTATAAGCCAGTGTTTTTATCCTCCCAGACAAGTCCGATACCAGTCCGATAACTTACTCCGGAGGGATGGACCACTTGGTTGGCTTGGACGATCCGTGGCACTAGATTTGATCCCCGGACGGCGCGCTTGATAAGCAGCGCCACTTGCCACTACGTCACTTCCGCCCCATCTTCGCCCTCAGAACCAAAATTTGGAGGTGAAGGCAGTGTGATGGCAAAGTGGGCCACTTCAAATGCCCACGATCTGGAGTTTGGATTCTGCAACGAATTTCTCCCGGACCACCCGTGCCACTTCTCCCTTCGGTTCGGTATGGTACGTACTTTGATGCAAGATGAAACCCCTGACTTGTACATAAGCTGACCATCGAAGTAGGCTAAATTGCGTTTAAGTGTCACTACGCCTCTGAGAAAGTGGAGTGCGCATTCCGAAAAGGATTTTCAAGACCAAATGCTTCATCGACTTTTTGCTTCGAATAGGAATTAATTTTTTCCATTTGTGGGAGAGGAGGAGTGGATAAAAATACGAGAATTTCATAATGAGGTAATTTTATTCGATTCTTCGCCTACCCACTGAACAAAACAAAATCGCCTAAGCATCAGTGGCAATTTCACCTTTCAAAATGAGAATGTGTTGGCTATAAGCAGCGTCTAGAGGTTGGACATGGTGTAAGCCAACTGACTAATCATTTCCAAACATTGCACCTGTTACTCCGCCTCATTAGCGCTCAAGAAACCTGATATCGGCCTTTAAAGCGGAAATTCTGCGCCGAAACATTTAGTCAGAAAGAAATTCAGACCCATTCTTGAACTTTTCCTTTCCTCAAGAAGGAGAATCTTATTATAGCTGAAGTAAGAGTATTAGCTGAAGTAATGCCCAAAAAGAGAAAAGCCAGAAATAAGTGAATTTATTAGTAGGTCGATGACAAGGAAGAAAAAGGCGGCCATTCCAAGAAAAGGGCGGTCTGAAAGTAAGACAGCTGTTTCTCAACGCTAGTTCACATACACCTGCCCTCTACGTTCACCTGGCAACACACGCCATTCCCTTGTGAAATCGAAGTCCACATGAAAAGGACTTTTGTCTAAAATGGAAGTCTTCAATCGGAAAAGAGCCAAAATTGCTCATTTTTTGAAATCCGTCAAGAAAACCAGTAAAAGTGCAGCGTACCACATCTTGCATTCGTTGCAATGAATGTATGATCTACGAAAATGGTGTTTGAACACGAAAGGGCATCTGTCAAAAGGCATTCGGCATGAATAAGCACTGAAGAAGCCGACAAACAGCAGAGGCGCATGTTTGTGTTGGTGCATCGAAGATGAACCTCAGTTGAAGGTCTAGAAGTGTTTTCAGAATCGAATAGTTTTATATAAAATTCACCGGTTGTCGTGACAAGGACTACGGGTAAAAGGGTGGATTCACATCAGAGTGAAAATCGGTCGAGGAAACGACAACGGCTCGTCGAGGATTTTCGCTTGTTCTTTCACGCTCTCCCACTCTCCCCACCCCCTAGCCGTCTGCGTCTGCGTCCTCCGCGCGTACATTTACTCTCGACACTAATCTCGCACAGCAGAGACTAATGGTCGAGGAATTTCTCGGCCGTTGTTCACCCTGGTTTACATGAGGTGGCAAATGGCGCCGCTTGCGAAAGCACGGTCTGGGAGACAGGTGCTGGTTCGCACCCCATCCAAGCGGAATCGAGCCCTTCCTCCCTTTGGGGTGTCGCTAAAACTGATCAAACTCTAGTTTTCCCGGGGCAGATTGATAGCATCTGGTAGAACCATGTCATGCACATCGGCTAGCATAGCCATCGCATAGATTGGAACATGCTCAAATGACACGCCCAATCCGCATGAAAGTAGAATGCATGGCGTACTTGAAGAACGGCAGACCAACGCTACACCATTGTTCTCTTCACCACCCGAATCCTAGGTTAAATGTCGGCGGGGATACCGAGACAAAAGAGAATTCGGCGAGGTTCAGTTTGGCAGGAATTTCCGAGATCACGTTAGGGGGCATCCCTTCTCGTGATCTCGGAAATTCCGGGCAGATTGAGGCCCACATGTTGGTGCCACGAGAGTATAAAAGCGCAGTGCTGTTTTTCGGCAGCCCTTTGATGGCCAACGAGTTTTTCTAGTTTTCCTTTTTCCTAAAATGCATCGGACATGTCACCCAACAAGGGAAATGGTTGCGTGGCGCATACCGAAGGAGCTGATGAACGTCAGTACAGAGAAAATCTAGGTGACACGGATAATTACTCCGCTGGTGGAGTGATCCCGTATGGAAAAGACAGACAGTGGCAGAAATTGAAAATGGAATTCTGAACCACTCTTCATATCATTACATAGCATTTCCGATTGGCTATGTGAATGGTATAACACTAGTGGGGTTTCCTCCCAATGGAACAATGTGAAATTTGCTCTCGAACGAGGGCCCGAAATTGACAGCCGATTGCAGAAAAGACCTTGAAAAGCTTGCTATCATCACAGGTTGAATAGAAGAGAGGTATTGGTAACCTATAGTTCAGTTCAATTTTGTTAATTTCCACTTCAAAAATGCAACTTCGTACGAAAATGGAATTCAAGGAAGTTGACGTAAATAGGGAACATTAGGTATCAAAATGGTCGGCATCACTTGAAGAGCACCTTAGTCTCACTTCCATACTATTTCGGAATGGGAAAGAGGCGAAAAGACTTGATGAATGCTTCAGTTGAAGCTGTTCCCCTCTGGTTATTACTATAGCGAGCGAGGCTCACTAATGAGATGCCTTAGGCACTTTGGAATCAAAAAATAAAATTTCCTGAAATTTTAGAAAGCATTCTTATAGAACTTCGGCGAGCTGAGTCTAATGGTATAGTTTCAAATGTAGAAAAGTGAAAAGAAATCAAGTTGTAACAAAGAGATGGAAAATACGCGGGTCTGCGTTTTCCGCGACTTTTATAAACAAAGTTATAGGAGTTTTTTTTATCTCTGCAGTAGTAGAAGGCGAATGAGGAAAATTGTAGGCTTGAGAGCGAGAATGAGGGCAGAGCGAAAAGGAAGTGCTCAGAACCTCAGGTAACCATGCTACACTACTTTTCACCGACAGGTCTCCATTGAGATAGGCAAGCCAGACTTTTGGCGTTTCTGCTGGACTGCTGAATGTTGGGGAGGAAATAGAGTCCCCGAGGTGAACGAACTACTAGAGCTCTGTCGATACGGTAAGAGAGTGACGACGCAAGAGGAAGAGCTACGTCCACCAGATCCGCCAAAAGGGGGGTTCGCTTATCTCAGGACTGAGCTTTGAAGAGAGGACGGATCTCGCAGGTCCATCCTCTCTCGAAGGCTTAGTCCTGAGGTAAGCATCAAGTTGAGGTGGTTTGAAGTATCGAGTTGAAGTAGCCCATCCATTGTCGGGGGCCCCATCCCTTCCCCAGCATTCAGCATACGGCCCCAGCAGAAATGCCGAACGGGCTGGTTTGCCTACCTCGTCTCCATCAGAATGTCGCAGCACTCAACAAAATGAAGTTTGCTGATGCAAAATAATTCAATAGTAATGGTAGATTTTTCGAACATAATTTCCCAGCTGTTCATTTTGGTCAGCATTCAGTGTGAATAAACGCGGGAATTATAGAAATCCTTTTTTTCCAACTGCTCTACACTTCTCTATGGAAGAGTTGTGCAAGCTGTTTCGTAAAACAAAAGAGCATCCGACAGCATCAACTGAGTTTTCGTTCAGATCTCAGAGTCTTCTGTGAAGCCCTTCCGCTGAAAAACCTCAAACGGATAGAAATCCGTCAATGGCTTTCATGCAATCAGCGTTGTGAACGAGAACTTCAGTTCGTAAATCAACCTAGTGCATCAATCTATGCCATAAAGTGGTGCTACTGTTCATGTTTTCTGTTTTCTGTTTATTTGCCCTGTAACAAAACAAACAATAATATGTAGAAGTAGGTAATAAATTGGGAGTTCCAAAAAAGAGAAAAATAAAAACTCTAAAAATAAAAGTATTTAGATTTGAAGGCACGAAAAGAGGGCTGCATGTCTGATGGTGAGGATTGGTTCCCTTCTTGATAACCTAAGCAACCCGCCTTATTCTCTTGAGAATCTTACCAGAGGTTAACAACCTGTGCTTTTGTTTACCCAGAAAGTACTTGTCACCCTTCTGGCCTGAGTTATGCACATGAAGATAAGGAACGGAGACAGCTCAATGGGTGGTAGGCTGGATTCTTTGGAAGTAGCTGGGTTTTGCCTAATTCTTAGCAAGGCTATCTTCAATTGTGGGCGTATTAGGTTGCATGAGTCGTGTAAAAGCACTGTTGGAATGATGGGTATCGGGAGTATGAAAGCGGTTCTCCATTTGTCTGATTGAAGAATCTATCAGAGGATACTCTAAAAGAGAACAGGTGCCTCTAAAAACTCTACATCTAACAAAAAGTTCTACGCTTGCCAGGAAACATATGGAGTTTTGCCCTGGGAAGTTGCAGCAAAGCTGCCGAGGCCAGAATGGAGAATGCGTACGAGAGAATGCTCCTCACTCACCCGGAAGTCTTTCGTGGGCTGCAGACTTTTATTCAGTGATTTCCCCCTGGACATTTGAGGGAGCCCCACTTAATCTGAAAGTCTAGCACGTGCCAACGGGTTTGCAGACTTATGTGCTTCGACTGGATCTTTCTCCAACATGTTCGATTAAAGCATCGTGCGATTTTTTTTTGAATTTTGAAACCTTCAGCTTTTTTTGAATGTTTTAAATTTGGCCCCAAAGACCAATTTGCACCTGAACGTCGATCTGAGCACAACTAGGAGGAAATGGTGCACTATTGGTAGGCGCCGCTTCAAAGAAAAGGGTCATTAATGTCGATATTTCCTTACAACAGCTTACAGTGTTGATGAATATCGCCCGTAAGAGAAGGTTCTTCGAAGTTCCCTTTCAACATGATGAACCCAAAGCACATATTACAAAAAGGTAATTTAGACGCTCACGTGGATGAGGAGTTCTTCCTCATTCTACGTGCGGCCTATACATTGCTCCTTGGACTTTTAGTGATTGTTCTCCAATCAACCCATCACCTGAATGGGAAAATTTGAGGACCCACTCCCAATCAGGCTCTCAATTTGATTCCGATTTGAAAACAGGCATAAGGCTGGCAATGAGTGGACACCAACAGAGGTACTTATATTGTTCAATCTTATTCGGCTCAGTGCAAATTTAATGTACTAGGTTGGAGCATAATATCGTAGCGCTTGCATTCGACGAAATGCTCAAATGAAAACCTAGAATCAAAACAAAGCATAAAACTCATTGGTGATGTTCTCCTCGTCATTATACACGACTTTACTTCGCAGGAAATCGCCGTATTCAGAAAAGGGACTGAGCCCGTTTTCAGAGTTCTCATTCATCTCAATTTGTACGGCACAAAAATTATTTGAAACTGAGGGTCGGTTGGAGTGAAGCTTGATGAAGGCGAGAAATTGCGAAACTGCTGGTTTAGCAGCCATTTCCTTCATGAAGGTTTTCTCCGTTCGAGTTCCAACCTCTGAGTCTCAAATCTGAGTGCACTTACAAGATTGAAAAAATGACAAACAACGTATCGTAGAGCGTGAGGAGTGCTTTCGACTGAACATGAATTTATATGTCGTTCCCCGAGTTATAGTTCTGATCACAAATTTGTGGGCTAAAAAAACGCAACGATATTATGCCCCAATCTAATATGAAGCGATGTCTATGTATAAAACTTGGAAAAACTGTGGTAAAAAACCGCGGCGGACAACCGGCTAACTGAAAAATTAAGCTGAAGAAGAAACGGCACCGCTGTTAGACGACCCAATATCATCAACGATTGATTCTGTAAACTTAGCCGGGCGATAAATTTGTCTGAGCTGAGCTGCTAGTAGGTGCAGTATTGAAGAAAATTGAGGGTTCAGGCAAAACGACCCACAAAATAGATCATTGTTTTACTCATTTATTTCCGCGCTAGGTAGGTATCATACTGACGTCATCTACGTGAGCGTTCTTCTCTGCCTGGCTACTGAATAGGGTGAGAGTCTGACGGCGGGAGACCCGCAGCAGGGTAGCGAATCGGTGGCAATCGGTGGGAGTGTACAGCCGCAAGATAGTCCACAACTGCGCGCAAGGGCTCGTTAACGCGCTACGGGCATCCTGGCATCTTTTGCAGTGAAACACGCCTCATCCCCCTCTATTAGAAGATCCATTAACTGGATATATCTCCTATTCTTCAGCCGATATTTAATACTACTACCTGCTTTTGAATGGAAGATATAGTATCAGTTAGCTAGTTTTTATTACTTTTCGGCGACTCGAATTCCCATTTCGCAAGCCTGGAACGAATCTACGCTCTAAGGTAGCTATGCCAAATCAAGAATGCGAAAAAAAAAACTGCCTTGTAGAGCGTATAAATCAACCGACCGGTCATGACATGATGTGAAAAAGCAGAGGTTCAGAGAGAAAAAGTATTTTAAAACAAATGGTATTTCTTACGGGCAAACACTATCAAAAAACACGATAGACACTAGTTGTAGATGCTTATAGCCAAACTAAATGTCATTTGTGGTCCTAAAGTTCCACCTCAAATGGGTAAATATATACTCGTAAACTTTTATGACATCATCACTGACTAACTTTCATGACAGCATCGCCAATAATTTAAAATAATTGCAGTTCGCAAGAACAATGCAGGACCTCAAGGAGTATATAATAAACGTTTGCATGGCGAAGGTAATCATAATGGCCTCAGATTCAGACAAAGGTGAACCAAATTGCTTCGTGGAAAATCTCGGCGATGACGGGAAGTGCGAGGTTACTGAGCCCTTTTGCTCACAAAAAGAACCATAAAGGACAGCATTTCCACACCACTAGTTCACATGCTAGAGAAGTATTAGGTTGAGCCATCCAGGTAGGTGCCGATTTCTTCATTTGCGCCATCCTTCCCATAAAAACGCTTGTATCGTTCCCAGTAAAGCCCTGCGTAGCTCGTACCTCAGTATTCTTTCATATTATAAAATTCAACCGTTAGCACACCGTCCTATAAAGGAATAGGACCATTCATTTCAACTCATGTTCGTCTCTGTCCACTTTACGATCTCCGTGTGGGGCATATTTGTGGAACTGATGGACAAGTCATGGTAAAAGAGAGAATCTTGCAAAGGTAGTTTTGGACTTTGCCTGTAAACGTTTGCCTTGAGCTGTAAACATTTACAGGAATCCATTCCCATTTCTGTGAAAAGTGTTGGAATTCAGTTCCGCTTTTACGCATAATATTAATCGGTCATGCAAGCACGGGGTGCTTCTGCTGGGAAAGGCTTCACCCCAGTGAAAACAACTCAGACCAAGAAGGAGCAGCAGCGCAATGCACATAATGAATATTCAGACGATATTAGATCCGGAACTCATCGCAGTATTACGCGGCTCACATCGGCACCTTCAGAGTGGAGAGGGAGGGAGAGAATTGTGCCACTGAGATTTCGTCTCAGTCCGGGGAACAATGTGCTTGGTGGGCGGTTCCGTGCACAAAGAACGTCAGCACAAAGGAATCTCCATACTCATGCAGCAGGAATAAGGGGTGCTATTTGTGGATCTTCCCTTGAGTAATGATTGAATTTTGCAGATGAAACGGCGTGGTTGTACTCCTTTTGCTAGAAATGCTCGGGTGGTGAACAGTAATCCTGTGCAAAAGGAAGAATATGGGTCTCTCGACAAATAGAACAGTGGCAAGAGTCGCCGTTACCGAAGGAATGGGCAGTGCTCCAAACTTGGATGAAATTCCTCTCGAACCAATCTGAAATCCGCCCCAGAAAGAAACCTCACACTGAGAAAACAAAGTCTTCTACCCCGTCTGACCCCTGCAACTTATTACATGAGCCGCTTGAAGACCCAAGAAGATTTTTTTAAATGGGTTCCTATTGATATTAGATGTTTAATTCTTTTGGAAGGTCCTTATTCGCGCGAATGCCGAGAACACGAACTTTCAAGCTATGTCAGTAGTCAAAAATCGGAATCGCTGCCTCATTTTTCAGGCAATCGAAAATAAGGTAAGCTAGGCATGATTTGCAGTTCTGTGAAGACCGTTGGAACGATGGTGAACCGTCGAGTCTGGCCGAACTCACAAATTTTATGCCTTCCCTCCCCACCTCTCCCACCTCTCTGGGTCAATACGACTCCTTGGTCCCTATCGGCTAGGCGGACGGTTGACTTCAGTTGCAACACAAGTTTAGCAACTCAATCCCTAAGGACATCTAAAGAAAACAAGGACCACCGACCTAACACTCAGATTTTCTCATCAAAGCTCTACACAAGAGTTCATCCTCAGTAACTAGCACTAAAGCATGTGACAGAGGTGTGTGGAAACATCACAAAAGCTCACTTTGCCCACTTGACGGATGCTTCCACAGTAAGGTCTGAGGTAGAACAAGGTGAAATATACCTAGCGGACAGGCATTCGGACCCCCAGGATACGGGACGATGCGAGTTTCGCAGTGAAGCGTATGTCTTCCGTTGGCCTTACAGGGCCCTACGCGCTCCGCTCGGCTGCCCTCCCACCCATTGGCTGGCCCCTCGCCGTCTGGCTTCCGCCTCTCTTGCCGCTGAAGAGGTCAGCATCGCCTAACGCGCAAATCACCGGGCAAAATTGTCCCATTTCCTAAGTTTTGACCTTTCTTCCTTACTTCAGACCTTTCTTATGTTTTTTCTTCATCCTTGCATCACTAATCACATATACGGCCGCTTTTCATAGTTGCCTCTTCACTGACCACCTCAACCTTGATTCCTAATGAGATGTCTTTCTACCATGAACTCCGCCCCTCAAGGGATTCAATGAGGAAGACGACGACGAGTAAAGCAGGTGATCTGTTTTCAACAAAACTGAATTTCATAACTATGTTTAGTCGAATACGTGCGAAAAAAGGAAACGCACATGAATAATTAGACAGGGAACGGCGCGAGGGTTTTGGTTCAGGGAAGCAGCGCGCTTCCTAGATGAAATATGTATCAACAAGGAATAAGCAACAACATCCAAGATTAGTTCGCCACGACACTCCCACGAATCACTCGCTAATCATTCCGTATACTCAGATCGATCCATGGAACTGCTTTGAAGTGAATGGCTTCAGTACAAACAGCAAATTTACAGCTATAAAGAGACCATTTTAAAAAATTG
>KZ345050.1:201453-219501 GCA_002352805.1 Teladorsagia circumcincta | reverse complement strand
TTTTAAAAAATTGAATTTTAAATTTTTTTTTACAAATAGGTCTAGAGCTCTCCAGGAAGCTACGCAGCATTCATAGCTAGAGGGATAACTCATCTCTTGGTTTTTAGATAAATTTATTTGTTTGCTGAGATCTTGCAATTTTTTCAAGTAAACCCTCATCAAGGGGCGAAATTCGTCCTTTGATAGTCGACTAGGCGGGGCTCTTAACAGGACAGTGAACACCCCTCTTGGCAGTTTGTAGGGAGGAGAGGGGAGGGGAAGAGACTGACAGTAAATTTGCAAGGGTGACGAGGAATTGTGCATTTAGAGGTGTCCAAAAACACACCCCAACGTGCAACCAAACCACCGGTGACGTCATAAAGACCGCACCGCCCTCCGATCATGATGATCATTGCCTCTAATGAGAAGCACGGCTCAGTGGTGAAACAGTGAAGGAAGGGAAGAGAATAGAAAAAAGAGATAGAAAATAGAGAAGAAATGCTCACAAGCCCTGGGCTTGTCCATTTTTCTTTGAAATCTCTTTGGCTCTGCCCGCAAAGATGAGAATCGAAACGAAGGTATATAATGCAAAAAAAAGTCAATAACGAACGACATAAAACTTCAAAAGTTAAACGTAGTCACCGCAAGCGCCACGTGGTCCTTGAGGGCGATGTCAGACTTCGCGAATCGAGCGATTCACTAGCGATACGCTGGATACAAGCGCTGCGCAAGCGAATCGAGCTTTGCATCAACGCATCAAACTTTGTATCAACGATTCGAACTATATATCAGCGACTCAATAATGGTGGGACCCAATGTTTGAAGGAAGCCCCGAAAATTCCTACTTGTGTTTACTTGGCGGGACCCAACGTTCAAAGGATGTCGCGCCACCTTTAAACAGTGTACTGGGCAGTCAACACAGTTCGAAATTTTCGGGGCTTCCTGTTAACGTTGGGTCCCGCCAGGTAAACACAGTTCGAAATTTTCGGGGCTTCTTTAAACGTTGGGTCCCGCCAATGTTGAGTCGCTGGTACATCGATCGACTCGCTGGTGCAACGTTCGCTTCGCTGGCACAACAAATCAGCGATTCGCTAGCGAATCCCTTCGCAAAGTCTGACATCGCCCTCAACCCCGAAAAACGGATCATCTCAACTCAACGCAGTCTCTCCACG
Organism: Teladorsagia circumcincta; assembly: GCA_002352805.1. Lineage (NCBI taxonomy): Eukaryota > Metazoa > Nematoda > Chromadorea > Rhabditida > Trichostrongylidae > Teladorsagia > Teladorsagia circumcincta. The sequence goes on along the minus strand of KZ345050.1, from coordinate 218,350 downwards.
CTTGCGTCATAGCTACTGCTACCTGGCTTTTGACCTACTTGTGCTTAGTTTGTTTATTTTTTGATCGCATTTATTTCTGCTTTCCTATGCCGCGTTCAGAACCAAGCTTATTCATTCGGTCTTTTCGCTTCATTCGTAAATGACGTCGAGCTGGAATAAGTGGAATAGCTTTATCCCAATCCTTCTGCGATACACCATATTAACTACATTCAGAGCTGCAATTGGATTTTTTTTGCTATTATTTACATTGAGCTCACATGCAAACGTAAACAATCGCTACTGAGTGTAAAAACAGCAGCATATAGCTAGATTAACCACTCAAATCAGGTGGCTAGGGGCCATTTGAATGGACCGTGATGATGATTTGATGCAGTTTGAGTTCGTTTTCAACGTTCTAACTTTGTGTGACCCCATCTAAAACTTGTTGAAAAACAGCACCCGCAAACAGATTTTTTAAAGTTTCTCATGTTAGCTCATGCAGCTGGTCGGTGCAGTTCTCTCCGATTAATGATGTAGCTTGAAATGCGCAGACATACATAGTTCTTATTTTGAAGGTTTAATTGCGGCCATATTGTGAAGGGATATTGAAAATTACAGATTGGGGAGAGCCTGTTTGGAAAAAATTATAAGGTTTCAGCAAATAAGTAAATGAAATATATATCCAGTTGGGTGTTAAACGCCTTTTGTACCCCAAAATCGAGAGATCAACCCTTCCATGCCCAACAAATTCCATGTCCTGTCATCCTGAAACCTCGGCATTTTTCGTTGTTCTTGATGTTGTAAAGTTTGCTTATGCCTCGAGGTTGGTAGGTGGGATTCTTATTTTGGCCAACGTTTCGACCGTCTCGTCGTTATCAAAGGCCTAGAAAGGCTCAAAGCTTGCGTGTCGAAACTACCTCACCAAATGCATTCTCCACTCTAGTTACTGACGTTCCGCCAAAAACACAGCTGAAACTACCCGAAACTCGGAAGATAAGCTCACCGCTTTTCCACCACAAAGTGTAGCGGACCTTTCGAATTACTTTCATAGTTTGCGAACGTGCTTGTCCGCACTCAAGGACAGCAAAGTAAGGTCATTCGCTACTAATGTACTGTCTGTGTGTAGCGGTCCGCTACACTTCGCGGTGATGAAGAGATGAGCTTATCTTTCGAATTCTGGGTAGTTTCTGCCACGTTCCTGGCGGGAAGTCAGAAGCGCTAGAGTGGGAAGGGTGTTTGGTGGGGTAGTGTTTCGATCCGCAAGCCTTGAAGTCTTTGATAACGACGAGACGGTCGAAGCGTTGGCTAAAATAAAACTTCTTCTTACCAACCTCGAGGCAGAAGCAAACATTACAACTTTCTTGCACACTCTTATAATTTATTAAGTGGTCCTTAAATCTTGCAACAAATTAAATACATTGAATGCTAAATTTCTTTTAAGATCCCCGAAAATTCCGCAATACGTTTATTGAGGTACGTAGCATCCATACTTGCAATTCCAGCCAACCGATCAGCTCGCTGTCTCGCTCATTGTTACGAATAGTCCACCGATTTCGCGAAAAGCTCTTTATGCCTTTGATTTTTGCAAGTACCGCTTGGAATCTTCCGCAAGTCACACTAGAACAAGGATCAGCCAGAAGATGGGCAAGGGCAAGCTCTCCCAATGTACGGTGCACCGGCGCTTCACTCTGGTCAGCGTTGACTTTTTTGTTTGAAGATGATTCACATTCCAACCACCGCGTGGCTGGCAATCGCGATGCTCTACCTGATGCTGCTTAGAAGGGATCTGGTAGACTATCGGCCATTTGCCAGAGCAATTCTGATGCTACCGGAGACAACACTGAGGCATCTTCGAAGACTTGTAAAGATCCGCGACTATAGAGTTTCAATCCCACATGTATCGTGCCTGAATCAGCTCCAAAAACCCTATGCTACTATCTGTTGCCAACCTCTATGCTTGTGGAGCGTCTAACCACTTCCACAAAAAGGTTATTTCAACAGACAATTGCGGAGTGCGCCTGTAATTTTTGAAGATTCCCATAATAGCATACTGAAATCTAGGCAGTTATTGTGAATCTACGTGGCGATAATGATATTTCGATTTCGCAATTTAGTTTAGTCATTATAAACAATCAAAGTAATTTGAAAAAAAAACTGTATGAGTTTCACAGCAATAAAGGGGAGGGAGACATCAAAGAGCCTCTCATTCAAGAAAAATAGAGTTGTAGGGATGTCTAGGCCAACTTTAGAGCCCCATGCCACTCATGTTTCAGCTACCTAGTCCCAACAAACTAGTTGCACAAATTATAAGCGTGTCCTAAATGTGAGAGCTGTCGTTGAGATGACAGTATCCTTTCTGTCTCGAGAGTTTTTGTGACAATCTCTTCAGCAATGTTTATTGTTTATTGTCTATTGCTTAGCAAAAACATGCCGTCAAACACTTCAAGATATGTAGCTCTGTTCATGGTGACTCATTAGTATCGGCATAAGGACAACAGGAAACTCCCACTCGCGGCTCGTTATTCTATCAGATAAAGGTTCTATATGGAGCCCGGAGGAAGATGCCTACGCGTAAAATACAACAAAGATTACACAAAATCTGGCGACGGCGACCGTGAAAAGCGAAGCCGAGAGCGATCAACAAAACAAGGTTAAGATCACGAAGACAATCTTAGACATTAGAACAAGTTGTGAGGAGATTCAGCAGAATTACGTTATTACGTTGAGTCACTATTAACCAATAGATTAGGGAGTGAACGGCTTCGGTAATCGAGGAACCATTGGATCCTGATGCAGGCCCGAACAAATGCCATTTGGGCAAACTTAGTGTACTGACAAGCAAAACCACTTTCTACGCGCACGATCCTAGGTCAAATCCCGACACGAATTTTGCCCACGGCGATTGAACTTTTTATAATCTCAGACCTGTCGGGTGGTACCAGACCCATCAAGGAAGAAGGAAACCAATAAACGGCAAATTGGGAAGACATTATCTGCACCTCGCAAATCATTGTATTCTGAGAATAGCATTCACGTCTATTGCGATTTTGAACGACAGAATGCATGACGCATCTGAAGAAAAGTTGATCGGCACCAAATATGTACTTCACTGATTACTAAGATAAGTCCTGGATTATCATGATAAAATGGAGGTTTATGAAGGTGAAATATAATTATCATAAAGGGAGGTAGGTCCTCTAAAGTGAGGGAACGCGACGGAGTGCCTTTCGCTGTTAAAAGCGCATCATAGCGGCCCTACATGGCCATGCCCGCCCTGCTGAATTCCCTTCGCGATGTCCACGTCACCGATTGGCTATCCCAACTGTGGGTCCCGCGCTCTATAGCCATTCCAGCAGATAGCCATGACAGAGCATTCGTGTTGATGGAGTCAGCACCGATGAGACTCACCCAACGGGAAAATCAACGAGAAAACAACGGTCCCATTTTGTGTAGTTTAGGTTGTTTCCCTTAGTTTTTTGTCACTGCCGCACCTCTCAACAACTCTACCTTCAGTTCCATCGAGCGATCGACGTTTCGGCCCTCTTTGCTTTTATTTCCTTCTTTGGTTCCTTCATTTCTTTATTCGCACTTAGCCAGGTAATTATAGGCGTAGGCTCTGATACGCACATCCTGGGTGCTGTTGACGGGTCTAACAAGCTGATGCTTGGAGGCATTCTGTTCTAACCATAAGCATGGTGGCTGATTACCACAGATCTTCGTCCACCAACATAAGCCCCTCCGCCACAATGGCTTACAGCCTCTTTTTGACGCTTATTTCTATCTTTCTATTTTTTATTTGTAACTTCAATGCGTAGAATTTTAGCTGTTAAAATCTTTTTTTAAATCACATTAATTTTTAGTTATTCATATAGTCATTTATAAGTTGCCATGAGGAACTTGTAGCGCACACCTCCGGTGGGCGAGAGGTGCGAGATGGAGTCCCGTCTGGGGCGAAAGTTTTGTGAATAACCCACTATTATTGTGAACCTTTCGCAAGGCGAACTGCAGCCGAACACCAGTAACGAACAAGAACAGTCGAAATCAATGCTCATTAATGATTTTTTCTTACCGGAAATAAACACAGTGGCGGTGTGGAAGTTAAAAGAGGGAAAAGAAGGTCTGAGCATCTGGTATGCATGATAACAAGTGCTTGGAAGAAGTAGAGGGGGGAGAGTTGACAAGATTGCCATGCATTCGTCAGTCATTTTCCTAGTTTGACCTCTATGAATTTGAAAATGGTTCTTCAGTACACACTTGACGAGTCGTAAGGGCACGAGTCAGAATAAGGCAGGCGTCCTAGGAAGTATGTCCATCACTGATATGGGGTGGGCTGCACTCAGAGGGGTGAAGAAACGCTCCTCAATCGAGGTGCTGACGACAAGACTCCCGGCGCACTATTTACAGCGATAGCCGACTTGCATCAACTATGCCCGCCCACCTTCGGAAGTGGTGCGTGGATGGCACAGTGTGTGAAATCAACTAGGCTGATTGCCGTATCAAACGATGGAACGGGGGGAGGGCTCCATGGAAAAGGTCACCCGCGGCGCGGACGCATCGCGTGTTGGTGACGTCACAGCGGCGGCAAGAGAGCGAGCAAGGGCCAGCTCCCCACCAATACTTGGACTTATTAAGTACTGCGAGCATCTATCACGCTCTTGATTCACCGAGTGATAACAATAAGTAAATAGAAATCGAACTCGAAGAAAGGGCTTTGTCTAATCAACTTCAACTTGACTGTGTTCCTAAGGGTTTGCACATGAAATCCTCGACTTCCTCTACATTTTCGAAAAATTCCATTTCCTAGTGCGTGGACAGCACCTGTTCATAACACAATCATTTCACGCGCAAAACAATTGATTGAACAAGTTGATATAGTGCCAGAAACCCAGCACTATTTGAGTGAAGTGGCAGAGCGGCGCAGACTACTGCTTGCCCTTCCTTCAAGCCTGCCGCAGCTGTGACGTCATTTCGAGGTCACCAGTACGCGCTCGCATCCGCGCGGCCGGTGACCTTTTCTCTCCCCCCAACGGGGGGGGGGGCGGAAAATTCATGCGGACCTGCCTCTCTTCCAAGACAGCGTCCTTCACTGCTAGTGGGAGCGTGGGTTGTGTTTTCGGCACTGTCGACGGCTTCTTTTCGTATTCTCCGCTGTCGCTCCATTTCGCATAGCTATACACAGTTTCAATCACCATAATACCCCATATTGAGCCCGACCTTTGCCTTTAAGCTTGCGCTTGTTCCTGAAGGACCAAATGGCGTAGCAAAATACTTGCCAAATTCAGGTGGTAAACTTAATTTCCAATTAACTGTTTAGCCTAACAGCACCCCTAGGTGGATATAGCTTAACATTTCCTTCTTTGCTCATTGAAAACATTCTTGACATCCCAACTATTATTAGCCAGCTTCATGATAACTGTAGGTTAATAGCATGGTATACAGCAATGTTCAACAGGAGCAAATTTATGATATAAAAAATTTTGGAATGTGGTATTTAGCTCACCGGCGTATTATGATTAGGGTTTTTATGATAAGAATATTCATCAAAATATCAGTCCTTTCAAACCTTTAGACACAGGAAGAAGTTTGAACTGTATCAAAAATTCTAGTGTACACTCCAAGTTCTCTCTTCATGGAACCTCGCCATCGGTGTTATGTTTTGTGTATTCTTCTGCTAACGGGGTTTTCAGGTGACAACTTTACTTACGGCCTGACCTATCGATCCGATCGTCTTCCTTAAAGGCCTAAACGTGGCTTAAAATTTAAGAGTGCCATCTACACCACCAAAGTGGTAAGCTTATTTCCCTCGCTCGGGTGTTCGGTTAATTTCTTAAATGGTCCGTCAGAAACACAAGGGAGAAGAGGCATTAAGCGGCGTTAAAGTCTGAGGAAGACAGCCGGGTCGAAAGATCAGGCCGTAAATAAAGTCGCCACCTAAAAACCTAGTTAGCGAATACACCAAACATCTATGTATGTATTGTATACATAAATTTCTATGCCATCGTTTTCAAACACCGGATTCTCATTCCAAACTTTCAATTCTCTGTATAAAAATAAATTATGAATTCCTATATTTTAGCCTCCATCGTTTTTAAATCCGAGTTCCCGTTCCAAACTTTCAATTCCCTATACAAAAATATATAACACGTAAGCTTAAAACTGTCTAATACTAACAATAAGTTCATTGCCAACTTCACAAATTCGAAAATTAAGAAAGGCGAAAGAAAACTCGAGAAAGGCTGCCTTTATTGCAATTTTGCCTGATACGCATGTATAGTCTTTGATTATACAGGCAGATTCGGGCGTATTGAAAATTCAACTGGTATCCTCGACAATGAGACAATGAATAATGTTGAGCGACAATTGGGGTGCGTCAAAAGGAGGCGTGGTTACACGAACTCGCTACGTGAAAATTTGCATTGTGGTGGAAGGCTCAAAAAGGAAGCCTCTCACCACAATGCATTCAAGAAGTACGGAATATCTCAATCGAACTGTTTTCAAGCCGAAACAAGCCAGGAATTGAGTAGTGCTAATTCAATCTATTCTGACCCTAGTTTCCGATAATTAAGCTGAAGCCATTGCCAGATAACACCCCCGTTGATGCCCTCATTACCAAAATGGCCATTTTTTTAGCGGTGGCATCATCTTGTCAAAACATTTGTTTTCACCAGATTTGGTGTAAGATTCCGTGGTTATTTAGTGGTCCTGTTATGATATCCATTGCGCTGGCGCCACTTGGCGCCTAGTTTCCGCTCGTCTGCGCCCCTCCCCCACCTCTGGTCAGATCGAGAAATATGCATTAAACAGCACTAATGCAAAAAACTAAAGTCATTTCCGTAATTAGAGCACCGAATAAACCCTACAAAGAACCGAAAGTTTTGGAAACAAGCTCACTGTCCATGTAGGCACTTCGATGCCCTAAGCCATCGAAAATATTATTCGTTTCTATCCACCAAACGTAACAAGGAACAAGGAGCGATATTGTGCTGGATGAGGTACTCATTCTGAGATTCTGTGGTAAAGGGGAGCAATTCAGGATTGTGAGCTACAGAATTCGTAGTTTCACGGAACGAGAGATGGGCATCAAGGAAACATTCGAGACTTTTCAAAGAGCAAATGGCTCTACCAAGCTTATGTTCATTCTGAAAACCGTTGCTGAACCTTTCAGTAGGAGTGAGCTCCCACCACTAGGCAAGGATAGAGCAGAACTGGGGCAGGGCCGAGTTTTTCGACTACGTCAGCTTCGAGGAGTGGCAGGTCAGCTCAGGTCATCACAGCATCTGGATGGATTACACAATTGGATCGATTCAGAAAGTCAAGTGTTGCATGAAGCCTCATATATCTGGGGGTGAAGAATCGCTTCAAAATGCGGCTGCGCACCCTGCACCCCATGCACCACATTGCGGGCCACAGTCGATGGTTCTCCAGTCTTTCTGAAGGCCCATGTAAATGTCAGAAGGAATTTTCGCCATTTGGCGGGTGCTCATAATTCACAACCAAACACTGAATGTTACTGTAGTTTCGGTTTCTTAGAATTGTGGAATGTTCATTTCAAGCAACTCGAAAAGGTTGTCGCTATAATTTTGGCGTACCTTTCAAAAGAAAAATAGATATCGAACAACAACAACATATTTCGCCCGACTTCGTGAATGAATAGGGACAATATGGGCTTAAATGAGGGCTGCTGCAATTGCATGCTGCCCGATATAATGACGATTTTTATGCCTGCAATTATAATTGCAGCTTCCCTTCACCACAGTCACTCATTTTCCTAGAATGGCGAGAGGCTCCTGTTTTTTAGTGGAGTAGCTTCAGCGTTCACTGCTGTTGTTGCAGCCGTTGCTATTCTGAAGCCAAACTGAAACCACCTAATATTTGCTATATCATTAGAGATTTGGGACCAGGATAAGCAGCTGCGTGTGAGAAAATTTAGAATCATCACCACCACACAAACAAATAGCCCTGGAGAGCACAGATACGGGCCATCCCCACATACCGCTAGGATCGAGCCGACGTTGGGAAAACCTTCCAAAAATTACGACCCTCACTCAAGGGGATGTAAACTACAGGTGGGGGGGGGGGCAAAAAAGGAGTCACTTTGCCCATGACGCACATCACCAAACTTTTTGTTGCAAAGACTGCCGCTAAAATTCGGAGTTTTGCGACGATATATTCCTTAGATGTCCCTCATAAGCAGAAGCAGGTCCACCATCACCGCCTTCACCGTCTCCAGAGTATGACGTCATCCGTCATCACCGTCGAGCTCAAGGAGGCCTACATACAATAATCGCTCCATTCTGAAGCTGCTACGTATTTTCTTCAATCGGATAAGAGGTGGATAGTTTATCAGGGACACTAGCTGTGACTATACGGAATAACTTTTGACTAGCTTCTCGGAGTCGTCGGAATGGTCCATGGATTCTCGACGACCTCGTTGAGATCGTATCGTGCATCATACTTCCGTGGGAAAATTTTCTGACGTCGTCGGTGCAGAGGAACCCTATGTAATTATTAAGTTTTCTGATGGAATAGAAGGTGCTCTTCAATATGCTGTTAGGCTCATTTGGTTTGATTTTGGAAATGGGCAATTTATTTTGCTTCGAACATGGGTGGAAGTGACTTTTTTTTGCCCCCCCCCCTGCACACATGAGTGTGTCACCCACCTCACGGGATTTCAACGGACTTCTCTGCTTTTTTTTCGCTATTAGCGTACCATTAAACACCCCCAACCCCATGTTCCCTTTGAAGGCAAAGTTCGGGCCCAGACGAACCTAATAAGCCCTTATAAAGGCTAAAAGTGCGTGAGACGCAAGTGAAAAAGGCGCACCACGTTGCTGCACCGAAACACGTCACTAAGACGCTAGGCGCTAAAGACTTTGGCCCGCTCCACCAGTCGAGACACGCTCCTCCCACCGCTCGATATTTTGTTTGCGTCGCAATGTTGACCTGCTATGCTCTCTCCACTCAGATTTTTCTACCGCTCTCCGCGCTCACATGATCTCTCATCTCCCTGCCCGCCTTCTGAACTTCTCCGCAGCGTAGAGCGAAAAGCTCGTTTTTTCTCTGTATTTCATCATTTTTTGTTCCTTTTTTCCACTGGCGGTCCACATCCTAACCCTAATCTCACATTTGAATGGAATACCCCATCAATGTAATTCGGAATCTTGCCTTTAATCCCGTCCAGAACCTACGGTGTTCGCTGCCTTTAAGTATACCGCCGCTTCTCACCGGTTGTGATACAGGATTTGGAAATTTTCTGTGGGCCAGACTTGACCCTAGCATGTATTTCTAAGGATTTTTCTCAGTCACTGAAGCTGACCATAAGATAGTGCAATAATGGAGGTGATGTAATTCCTACAGAAAATGGCTAATTTTCAAATCTCAATCGACGCCGCCGACAACGAAGAAAGGCGAACTCGTTGGTCATAACGAACGCTCTACGTTCAGCATACAAGCTTGCGGGTGCTACATATCTCATCACTGTGAGTTCCAACCAAACACCTGTGGTCACGTAAGGTAGATCACGACAACCTTGGGTTCATCAGCACTTCCAGTAGAATGACAAAAGGTAACTCTGAAAGCCCAAGCATGGGGTGACCTTTCCAGAGCTTTGACCTCACATTCTTAGGAACGGCTATGAATGCCAAATACCGCGTTTATGTCTCCTCCGTAACCCTCAATGTCCAATCTAGAGGCATTTGCGGCAGTGAATTCAGACAGTGTTCAGACTGCCCATACCTCTGCAGTTGGTGAACTAGCCTACCACTTGGCTGCCACAAGCCTTCAAAGTCAACACAAAATAAAACTTTTCGTTTAGTCCCCTTCACATAGCTCGAAACAGGAAGGCAAGAGTACGAATTCATCGCTTAGAGCTACTAGTTATCTTTACGCAACTCGTGAACCATTACAGACGGACCAATACTGCCATGATAGCAAAAGTTGACGCAAGTAAAATAACCACAACAACCTTAGTCAAGCATACGCAGCAAAAATTGTAAATTTCAGAATTTTCCTTTTTTCCTTCCCAGCAACTAGGTTCCTCCGTCGTCCCCCTCTCCCCCCCCCCCAATAACATACACTTGTTCGTCTGAATCAGGTGATCCTACGTGATAGAAATACAGAACGTGGTGGCTCCAATAAAACCGTCCATTTCTACTGGACAAGAGCGAGATCATTGCCATAGCACTCAAATAAGCGATTCACATGAAAGTGAACTATCAGGAAAAAAACGAATTCGGTGAAGAAAAATTTTATGAAATCGTTCAACCTGTTCCCCCTACAACGCCAAGGGGGATGTCTCAACCCATCTTTAAGTACCGAAGAATGTTACTCGATACTTGCAGTTTGTAATGGAACATTGTTTACTTGAAGCTAGAGTTTCCATACTACTAGACAAAGGAGCAAACATAGCTAACATGACACATTACACCGACCCGTTTTTCGAACCAGGGATGTTTATCTGAACTTTTCTTCATCTTCGACGCTTCAAGTACTGCTACAAATTGCTGCAGAAAGAGCTGGAAAGCAATGCTGCTGCCCAGTGGTGTTATGGACAGCGCAGACAACGCACAGAAAAAACGTAAACGATCTTCAACAACCACGAAAATCTGAGACAATCTTGCACTGTCAAACTGTTCACAAACGTGCTCGTCGTTGAAGTGGTAACCGAACTGCATGAAAAAATGGAAAAAAGGAAACAGGTTTCTTCAATGCCTTATCCTTAGATCTTTTATTGTGATGCCAGCTTTGCTCCGCACGTTATCACGCGCACACACGGTAAGATCCAGGGAAACTGGAAATCCACTATTTCTATTGAATTTAACTAGTTCAGCTGTTGAAGTGGCTTATTGCTAGAAGTATTGGAATGGGAAAAATACTCATTCGCTGGGCCCATGATACCTGTCTAATGGACTTCACCATTATTAAGGAAACCAAACAGTTTAGTGGTTGAAAAAAATGGTGTTTCTCTTGATATTGGATTACGAATGAAAATGTCCATCTACTGAGCTGTCCCATATTTGTCGTTATCACCTTTCATCACTCCACCATTCATGTCCCTGTCCAACCAGCATAGTTCACGATAGAGCCGACGTTCCATTGGCACTGCGAAATGAGAATTCGATAAAATTCATATTCAAACGCTACTTGTCCCCTTATCATTTGATGCCACTTTGGATCACCGCCATCTGTGTCGCCGTACAGGCCCTTTCATACGTCATATCCTATTTCTCACTGCTGCTGCAAAGGGCGCAACGTATTAGTGCTACTCACACTTTGGCTATCCTTATCGGCCGCTATTATTTGTCATTGGTTTCAGTCAACAATCATGAGTGCTCCCGTCTGACCTCCTATACCATATGTATGTATATTCTACTGCCACTGTGAACAGCGCTATGTAATAGTAACGTTTCAATATTCCTTATCAGCTTTTAGCAAGCGTTATCACTTTGGATCACCAAATGTGTCCCTGCCCAATCCCCTATAACATTTGTAAGATAACGCTTGCGACCAATGCAGTGACGGGTACTATCAATTTCGTGGCACACACACATGGACCAACAAACAGGCAGACATCTGTTTCAACAAATTTGTGCACGAAGTACGGTTTCGGCGAACACTTTTGACATGATACTTTAATACTAAATTCTCGAAACTTGCAGCCTAAGTCATATCAAAGCAACACTAAAACACTCAAAAAAACTAACACCTTACTGGCATGGAATCTCCACGTGCTCGCAGAAATTATTTCAGAGCCATAAGGTGGAAGTACTTTTGGATGGTGTAGTCGGTAGCCAAAAATATACAGACACAGAACAAACTGCAAAGGGCAAGAAATCTTCTAATAATTCCAATGCAATAGGACCAGCAAATAAAAGACCTCTATTGAATCGAATCAAAAGCAGACCACTCTTTGAAAGCATGTCAAAATTTTTTGTGAAGCTCCCAGGAATGGTTTTCTGTAGTTTGCCAGAGTAGCAACAGGAAACCATTCCATGGGAGCAAAAAAGATGGCGACCAACGACGCTGTCCTAGGCAGCACTAGCCCCCCCCCCCCAATGACAGACAACGAAGTCTCCGGAATCGCCGCGAAGGTTGAGTGCAGTTTGTTGTTTGTAACCTCGGCTGAACCAGAAGTCACACACCCGGGTCCGTAGAATTTTGTTATTCTCGATGTCGCGGTTGACCCTGACCAGTTGTGCGAGATCAAAGGAGGATTCCACTATAAGGACGAATGCCGAAGAAGGGGAAACCTACCTAGTGGAGAGGCAGGCGGACCTCCTAAAGACGCAATTGCATGCAATTCATGCCATTCACATCGGAGGATATGCCACTGGCGTCCAGCACGGCCTTCCCCGCTACGCTATTGGCGCACTATTGACGCGGAACGCCCACCTCTCGCTGCCTGAGCCTCTTTCCATTCGGTAGGGAGAGCGTTAGCGTTGAAGAGGGCAACACCGATGAGAGTCACGTCAAGGCGGAAATCAACGAGCAAGGAATAGTTTCCATTTTTCGGGTTCTAAACCATTTTCTTGTTTTTTCTTCTTTCCTCCATCACTGAACATCTCTGACTTAATTTCCAATTGAGTTCGTTTTAACTTGAAATCCGCCTTCAAAGTGCCCCAAAATAACGCTCTTAATAATTCTACGCTAGTAAATATAACAGCTTCAACGGCATTGTTGCGAAGAACCAAAGAATGAGTGTTGTGCTCAAGCAGAATGCATAAACAAAGACTTTCCAGTATAACTGCCAGCTCGCTGCTTAACGAAATAGCTGGCGAAGCGATACTACATAAACAGAAATACTGATGGTTAATAGTCAACTCACTGGAATATTAATAGTCAATAGAATAGCAAGGAAAGAAACACTAGATAGGAAGAGCAGTAGTTTCCCAAGGATTTGGTGTTCTTTTCTCCTTCTGCTCTCCTGCTCTCTCTGAATGGTCACCGTTTTCCTTGACCTACCCTTTTAGCATCCAAATCACTAATAAAGGAAGTGGACAGCAGCTCTAGGAGTGCGTCACACATTACACTCGCTTCAGAATTAGAGAGGCATTTGAATTTGGCCTACACATGCATGGTATGGTTGCGTCAGCCAGTCAGGAAACGCTCTCATCTACCTAAAAAAATTGAAACGAACATCATGGGAAAGCCTGGCAATTCTGGAAAGAAGCCAAGCTGTGAAAATGCGAAGCAGTCGCAGAGGAATTTGCACTGCCTGAACAACTGCAAATGATTTAAACCACTCCGAATCACCTAAAAATGTCTTCGTTCGCTTTGAAAACTTCAGCTCGGTCCACGATAAACGAATTTCCACGACTCTAGCGGAACGCACATCATCTACAAGGGCCCCTATTCATTCACAAGCCATAACAAGCACTCCATAGATTTTCGCCTAACATTTTTTTGCAAAACTCCGTCAAAATGTGAGTCCACGAACATCACGGCGTTGACATTGTGTCATGTCACAGCTTTTCATTGTGACATCCAGCGCTGACACAAAAAGAATCGAATTCTCGTCAGAGACCTTCGACAGTGTTGATCTCGTATATTGCCTTTGGGCAACATTACACAGATGTCAAATCACCTTCAAGGGCATATAGACCATCTGTGTCCCCCATCCCTCCACATTCAGTAAGAGTGGTCAACTAGCACCATATTTGTTCAGACTCTTCGCTTACAAAGGTCTTTCAAGGCAAACCGCGCTTTCGGAGAAGGTTTTTTACATTGCAGGGACGCATGTATAGACCACAGAACCATGTGTCGTTCTCGCTGAACACTTTTAGTAGTACAAGAAAAAGTGGTGAGTGATTCACTTAATGGTTCGATCCCCCGCGGCGGCTTATTTAAGGTTGGCGGCCACTTGTTAGCTCCAAAATGTCCTGACGAGGAGTATGACATCTAATTTTGACATATAGCGCGATTTGACGACACCAACCGTAGGCGCCAAACCACATGCAAAATTTAGTCGCCTCAGGGGTCGAACCACTAGCAGTACCTTATGCATCTTTCTTTGTTCTGCTAAACCACTCAGCAAAAATAAATTATGTCCCTACATACGTCGCTACAATGATCAAAAAACGACAGAAAGAGAGAAGCACTGAAACATCCCCATGCTAAACCAAGTCATTTTCGAATTCTCTTTCGGATTCCGTACGTACGTACCATGCTCCACTAGGAGTGCGTTATCCCTAACGCCATTCGCTTAACCAGAGTAACTGAAAGTAACTACGTTGTTTACTAAACAATTCATCTAATTAATCAAAAAAAAAATGTTTTTCCTATCATTGTACGGTACTCGCTTTTCCTTGCGCGTTAAGGTTCACCTATTTTCATTTGCGCTCACGGTATTCCACTAAGCATATTATAACGCACCTACGCGTGCATATAATAAATAAATAAATAAATAAATAAATAAATAAATAAATAAATAAATAAATAAATAAATAAATAAATAAATAAATAAAATACGTTACAGGATTCTGAAAGCAAATCAAATGCGTGGCGCATCGTAGAACGAATGAACGATTCCAGTTGCTTTTATTCTGGGTGATGGGCTGGGCTTCGAAGCCAACTGAAATCTCGAGGTGTTTTTGCAACTCAGGGTTTGACCAATGGTTATCTTTTTTCCTCCACCATGGCTATCACGTTTTCTATTTCCTATTAGTGTGAAGACGGTAAGGGAAGCAGTGTGGACAAACACTGGGATAGCGTGCACATCGTTTGATTCATTCAAACAGAGCAGATAACTGATGATATATTTACCAATCATATTTTTCCAAAATCGTATTTCAACGTGGATCAGAGCTAGAAAAGGCGAGCGTTCCGCGAGTAAATTTACCGTATCGAAAGAGGACGAGCGAATGCTTCCCGATTTTGTAAGCACTTGGAAGTCACTTAAGCTGCTAACGCTGGGCTAAGTAATTTCGTTTCCTGTAGAGGTGCGAAATTTCTGAGAAATGTCACCTCTCGAATTAGTGCTTGAAATTTCTCTGAATTCGAAAAGAAGGAGCAGCGAACCGCGGAAACTCGACATTCCCACCTTGCCAATCAATCATGCGGAGTCTTTTGAATAATTTTGGACGTCAAGTGCAACAGGAACGCAATCAAAATCTTTATGGAAGCCCTGAATGTATGATTAGCTGTCAATTTTTAGCATAAATCCCCACTTCATCAGAGGGGTTCCGGGCGTGGAAGCTGCAGGTCTGGTGAAAAAGCACCGTTAGCACATCAAGTCACTGCTATCCTAATCGTAGGGCAGCGCAAATTTTAAAGGCTCAAGCTCTGCACTTTTGTTCTCCGCGGAGTACACATAAGGGAATTCTCCGGCTTCCACACGTCTTTCTTCTATATGGGAACTATGGCAAGAATAAAGTAGTACGAAAATGACAACATCGTGCCGCTTCTTACGTCCGAATCAAGGCATGCCCGGAATCGCATAGATGTGGTTTCGCCTTCGAATAGGAAAGTATCGACCGGCCGTCAGTAAAGAAAAAAGAAAAGAATCCGTCGAAAACGTTCAAGGACTTGATCACCTCCGTAATGCGGCTTTGCTTCGACAATTAGAGACTTACAAGGGAGGTCGTTCAGGGTGTGGAGCGCTTTTTCAACACGATTTTTCGCATACTGTTGGGCTCACATAGGCTACAATGCTGTGTTTCATTTTCGCTGAGTGGCTCCCTGAAGGCCAAAAAGGATGGAACAAATGTTACGGTTTTTTTGCAGTCTTGGGGTGACATTCCGCACTTTTAGAGAGATCATCTGCATATAAATAGAAGGGTACAGATGAACATGATATCGAAAACAACGTGAAATGCGCTCAAGACGAAGAACTGTTACAAAGCTGAGGTGTTTTCTCAAACGTTGTTCGCATCTTTTCTCTCGCAACTGTCTGACTGCTGGTCAAGTGGACAGCGTGGTAGGCTCGAACAAACACGGCATTGTTCTTGGTTCCACTCCGCTCGACGGCAGTTTCTGCTTTTTCGATTGTCACCGCCGAATCGGCACCTAATAGCTCCAGCCAGATGGCCAATTCGGTTGCCACATGTGATCCTTACAAGCTTGGATCACCAAACTAATGCCGAGCTCTCAGGGGGACTTTTGTCATCACGCAGGATTGAAGCTTGATCACTTTGAACCCCTCCCTTGTTAGCGCAGAGAGCAGAGTATGAGGCGAAAGAGCACAACAAATGAACGGGAGCCAGACAACGTCTGCTGCGGACAGGGAGAAATGGAACAGTCGAGCTGTCCTTCCAAGGCCCTAGTGCCCTCTTTCTGCGATTTCCACGCGCGGGAGTGCCACACCTGTGATTACCTTCTAACTTTGTTTTATACAGATGGATAGCAATCGTTAACCCGATTACTGCTTGGGTTGTGCTAAATGGAATGCAGTCCTTCCTGAACACATTTGGATTGACAGAAGAAAGTTGTTTCCATGGAGGCGGGTAACCACAACGGATGTGGAGGAAAACGGAGCATGATAGCATGCTGGTATGCTGGCTCAGAGTGTGGGTGCCCCTGAGAACTCATCGCGATGCCTGCTCGTCTTCCAAGACTGTCAGCTTCACACTTCAAAGAAATTAAAAAGATCAGCAGTTTCATTCTATGAGCAAGCAGTGCCTCGTTCCATTCACGTTATTTCTTTGAGGAAAGAATGGAAAGATTTTTGTTATACTGACCATTTAGGGGAATAAACCGCAACTTTGGAGTCGAAGCAGAAAAAAAAGAGAAAGAAAAAGAAAAGAAGAGACAGGCAAAGAGCCGATTCACAGCTGATTCATAATTTACCTATAGAGAAACGTTTCATCAACGGTTTCTTCCTTGTAGCGCAATATACAATACCCGCCCTAATTGTTCAAAAAATCACGATAAAAACGCGGATTTGCGTTTTTTTCGTTTTTTCGCCATAACTTTATCCCTTTTC
>KZ345050.1:133372-144605 GCA_002352805.1 Teladorsagia circumcincta | reverse complement strand
GATAAGGCATTACATAGGAAAGTTGGAAGATACAGCCGCTAAGATGGATGTGATCCTCCAAAAGAAAAAGCCAACAGTAAACAGCTCGTCCAACTCATCAACAGAACTAGTGGGCGTAACGCTTTCGGGGCGGAGTGCTTTGGAGGTCCTGCTCAGCAACCAGGGCATCTTCCGTCGTGGAAGCTCCATACTCCGCTTCATTGCCGACCAAGTAACTGCTTCGTGTGGTGCATATCCTCCATTGGTGCCGCCCTTCCTTATCGTAATCGCTTCCTTTAAGAATGATACCAGAAAGACTTTCAGTTGTTTGATTCTGAGCAGAGCTAGGATTTTCATGATAATATGTTGAACCGGAGTAGAAGTTTGCTCCGGATACCTTCAGAAACAGCCCTTTCACTGTAATTTGCCAATCAGTTGCCCACATCCTATTTTGGTGGAGTTAAGGGTAAGGTAGCACCCACAGGGCTATCCGAACCATACCAAACTCTTATTTCCAATAGAAAATATGTATCTGTATAATATTAATGGCACTGATGAAGAAAGTTCACAATAACGACGAGTGACATTATGCAAAGTGCCAAAACAAGGCAGTGGAACGGAATCAGCCCGTGAGTGCTGGGGCAATTATGCTAATCTCAATGGGACTATAACGATGATAATGGCAAAATAACTAACATTGATTTGAAGGCAAGCAGTAACGAGTAAAACCAACAACTGGCAAGGAAAAACCGTTTGGCAAGGCATTTGCGTGAACAAGTAGTCACCACCCGAGAGAACCACAGATGAAAAGGAGAACCATGAAAAAGAAAATACGTAAACCAATCATTAGGGCCGTTAGATAGTGTTGAAAATATCCTTAGACAAAACTGGACTAAGGTTTGGCGCGTCTTTTGGCTCCTGCCCAAAGCCAAGATCTCCGACAAACCTGAAACAGCTAAATTTACGGCGAACGAGGTAGCGCGGTACATTGAGACAAGGAACTTACCGTTCATAGTCGGACATCTTCACTCCACAGCGGCGACGGAACTCGTTTCCTCGCTCATGAATCCATTTGTTTGAGACCTGGAATATTACTCATTCAATGAGAGCTCAATTAGTCTAAAGAAGTGAGCGTACCCATTTCACTCCAACCAGGACTGGACAAGCGGCATGGCGGGTCCTTGAATCTCCATCTCCTTGCTTGAGCAGGTTGTACCAGAACAGAGCGTCATTCTGAAGAGTCATTTTTCAATCAAATCTGAATCTAAGAAAATCTCTCAAGGCCCGTCCAAAGTCTGCCATCTGTCAACGGTTTTAGCCATTTTCGAAATATGCACTGAACAGACACCTTTTATTGCATGGAAATTTATTTTTGTAGAGACTTTTGTCAACTAATATCCTTCGTATGTTACAACGCCGCATTCCACGAGAGCCAGTACTGGGTTCCTAAAGTCACAAAAGCAAGGGGCCGTACCAGAAACACGTGGAGACGAACATTCGGTAATGATCCAAAGACCATGGATGTTTCCAGGGATGTGTGTGAAATACAAGGTGCGCCAAAATTACCTTCTCAAAGTTGTGCAACTTGACCTATTGATTATTAGTAGCAGTAATCTACCAATTAGCCGCCAACATATTAGGTATTTCTTTCTCTATCAAAAACCCAAGCTACAATATCGAGCTCCTGCTTTTTTCGAAATGGTTGGACCTCACCCTCTCCGAACTGCGATCATTGTGTTACACTCAGAAACCATCGCCAAAACTCTATCAGACGGCAGGAGAATTGTGGGCTCCACTATCAAGTGGTTCAAGGAACTCGGCACTACGGATTATCGCCCTTCGGCGTGGTTCACTTCGATATCATCACCACGCCTGGCTATGGTCTTTCTCTCTCTTTTGAGAACCAATTCCTCTTTTTGGATTCAAAGAGCCCCTTCCAAGAATACCACACACGTACGAGGAAGGCCTTCAGGAAATGCTCAGCTTTTTCAAAACAGTTCTGTAGTTTATTTTTTCTGAGCACCCCTCTGAATGTCTTCTTGAGTGGCTCTCAAAAAAAGAGTAATGAAGAGGTCCACGGTTCGAATCTCCGTGGTAACATTTTTTTTTGCATTTTCAACTAGCGCTTGCATGAAGTGGCAAACTGATATTCGCGGAGCGTGGTTATTCTCATATTACCGTCAGAACCATTCGTGACCCACATGAGCAGAATTTTACCAAAAACTGGTAGAGGGAAGGTGTGTCGCTCAAGCTTTTATATCCTTTTAGTGCATTTAGAGGGCCGCTCAGGAAATATCAACAACAGTTCTGTAATCCATACAACCACCCCTTTATCATACAGAAAACTGTTTGGAGTAAACTGGGCATTTCCTGAAAGACTTCTCTAGTTAGCCCTTGCCCTTAATGGATCTTCACTTCTATTGGTTCCTACAAAGCTGTGATGATCACAAGGGATAATCAGAAACTGAGCCCCTATATCGAGTGTTGGTCCAGTATTCCTGTCTTCTAGAGTCAGAAGTGTGCTCCCAATTGATGCACTTGAGGTATAAGCCTAAAGCCCTGAATTTTGGGCGCTATCACGAGATGAGCATTGTGGTAGAAACGGACTATGCCTCAGGGGAAAGGAGAGAGTCTCCCCCTTCCCCCTCCGCTCTTACCTTGCGAAAGCGCCGCACGATGTATTCTAGCGCTATCTCGACACACTAATATGGCCCGACGAATCCTAATATGGAGAATAAAATGAAGGAAATCGCAACCAAATGCGTGGTGTACACTGGAGATGTCAATGTCATGGCGTACGCTGTTCGAATGAGCTTCGCTACCCGGCGCTGTCTCGGAACCCAGCCACCTCTATTCTTCTGTGCTAAACCATCATTTCCTACGCCTCTACACGTTCAAAAGAACTTCGCAGCATTCCTCTTCGTTCTCTAGCTATCTCACTGCTTTCATCCGTTACATATCACTCTCGCGTATACTGACCGAGTAGCAAACCGGTAGTAATCATTGCTCCACGATTCCAGTGACTTTTTCCCTGCAGTACAGCATAATGTGATGACGGCCGACTGGTGGTTGTGTACGCGAAATCCCGCACTGGTTTCATTGAAGGTGTTTTCTTTTCTATCACTTCATGAAACTCATAGGTCGTTGTGGCGATGATCACACGATATGACTCATTTAAACAGACAGTTGAAAGATTATCAGATCAATACCCCTTTGACGATGTTCTTCTGTGATCAGCACGCACTATTCCTCAACAGGAGAACACTGCGTCAAGGAGATGGTCCCAGTTGCGTGCCCCTCCAAGTCAACGGAGATCTCAGCTCTCAGTCAACGGACATCGCGTCGAGGAGATGGTCCAAGTTGCGCGCCCTTCCAAGTCAACGATCTCAGCACTTCCTCTCCTTTCTCCATGCGATCCCATTTGGTGTCAGTGGCTATGCTAGATCTAGTAGTCGAACCAGGGACACGCTCCAACCCCATCTCCCCCTTCCCTCCCATTCTTCAACCGCACCCTCCTCACAACTTAACCTTCTCTCCCACCAAATTCCTCTTAATTGTGGTCGAGAGGGTGACATATGTATGTATGTATGTGCTTGGATGGCAAATCTTACATTCTATCGCTACTTCTCTTTATCAGCTATCCCCGTGCTTCCATCTACAGCTCCTCAAAAATCTGAGGTACGACCCTCCTCCTACTGAGGCAGATACGACCCATTGTCGATGAATCCTTAACCTGGATAACCTGCTCCGTTAGCACCTCAAGATAATATCGTTCACGAGGCAACACTCATTTCAAGGGGCGAAAAGCCATGGAGACATCATCGTGGTTTCAACATCAACTCAAGACGGATGTTTCGCTGGAAATATAGAGGATTTCCGCTCCAGGAAGGATTTCGATTCTAGCGATTTCTCTTGCCTGCAGTGACACCGTTAGTGCCAACATTGGATGTGTTACTACCATTTCAAGATAATGGAAATTCAGAACGAGTAGGACTTACCTTTGTTGGCATAATTGTCGATTTGATATCGGTGAAGACCGTGCCACCACCATGGACTGGCTGTGACATCTGGAAATGGGGATTTCGAGGAATTTCAGAGATGTATCAATGAAGAACACTATAACAAAGAGAACATCAATTCTGCGCACATAACATTGGCTAATCATTCAATGTAAGGAACCTGCTTGCTCCCACAAATTATTTTCAGAAAAAAATATAATGGAGAAAGAAACGAAACATTGTTCACTTGATGCCCTCCTTTTCAAAGACTGGTCGAATTACTCTTGGACTTAACGAATGTAGGGTAGATATTCGCCTCTAAATGTAGTCTAACCCGCAAAACACAAATATTTCATGCATTTGGCGCTAATGTGCATAGTGCCCACGCTGGTGCCAAACGGATGTGATACTCCTACTCTTCAAGTCAAGGTGAATAACGGTCGAAGAATTCCTCGACCGTGGCTCTCTACTGTGCGAGAGTGAGCGTACGCGCGGAGAGCACAGACAACTCGCTGGTGGCGAGAGTAGGTACCCGATCGGGAGAGGTGATTGAACAGATGGAAATACTCGATGAGCCGTTGCAATTTTCTCGATCGCTTTCCACCCAGCTCCTGCACCAGGTCCACCACTTTTATGGAGAAATTCTCGGCCAAATTCCATTAAAAAAAAAGAATTCAGCCCACTTTGTGGCAATCGTGGAAGTGTGGGGCAAGCAGCACTAGGAAATCCGTCCGTGGAGCTATTTCGGAGCTATCGCAAGATACGGGGTATCCTTTCTTGCTAAGCCTAAGAAGGGCAGGAACTTTGTCACTCATGCACCCTGGATTCCCTCGTCTCCGCCCGAAGCCTTGTCCCATTTTGAACAAGGAGGAATGTACCATGGTATTGAATGCGTTGTCACTACAATGCCCCGAATCTTGCGATAGCACCTACTATAGTTTTCTCTGGTTATCCATAAGATCAAGTGGGAGAGGACTTACCCTCCTTTTAGCAATCGATTAGATAAAGTTCCAATGCGGAATAAAACCCACGTAGAAGAGCGCAGTGGCGATTCTGTTGCCGGTACCAAGAGATTCAAACGACTTTGTCTCTTCCTTTCTGGCGTGATCGAAGTGAGGGTCGTAGTGGCCACCAATACCGTAGTTAGCAATCTAAATTAGGAATTGGCAAAGGAGTTCCAAGGCTGTGGGCACCGATCTTACCTGCAGTTCTTCAGCAGTCTCCATTTCAAGGTTGGTCATCAGATCGAGGCGCTTGTTCACTCGCTCCACAACCTCATCTTCCCAGGCTTTCAACCATGCACTGAAAGCAACTCATTCCCTACGTGAACCTTGATTAAAGCTTGAATGCGGACACAATACCTCTTGCTGATTCTGTAAGTCGCAGTGACGAGTGTGCCCGACGCGGCATCGTGGACAGTAGCACGGGCTAGCTAAAAACCGTTCACATTAGTCATACATCGAGGACGAGCTGAGAATTCACGAACCTTAGGTGTGGCCAACTCCTGAATCGTCTCGATTTCATCATCACTGATCACCTCCTTGAACAGAACCGCCAATGGATTGAATCGCTTGATTTCAACCTGAACATGTGCACGTAAAAGGTCACACCTATTTCGGACACGCTGATTCAAGCGTAACGTGCGAATGTTCGGATCCCATCAATCTCAATTACGAAGCGCCCATCCAATAAGGAGTAGTCGAAAAATTCTTGTCGTAACTTTGTGCGCACTCAGCATCACAGAAACAGCGTTCCCAAAACCGGACATCCCGACTACCTAGTCAAATCCTAAAAAAAATCAAGTTGAACTGAATCTGCATTGCCTACAAAATCAGCCAGAGTGGAGATTTTGGACAAAAACACTGCGCTCATATCGTCAGGGAGGACATTGAGGTGAGTGAGCCACTTATAGTACTTGAGACTAAGGTAAGCCGCAGGAAGGGGATTCAGGAAAGCGTGAGCAACCTTTGGTATCCCTGGAGTTCCTCTTCCCACATGAAATTAGTTCTTATGGTTAGTATCACAAACCAGCGGTTTTTGAAAGTCATGTTTAAATGTCCCCTCCCCTCGAATGAAGAAAAACCGAGAAAAATGTTCTGAAACCCAAAAATGGTACCCCTTCCTTGCCCGTTGATTTGAGCTTTGATGCGACTCTCATCTGCGCTGCCCTCTTTAGCGCTGACGCTCTTTCTGCTGATGGGTTAAATACTCAGACACGAGACGACGCGAGATGTGGTATCGGGTTGAAAGCGCGCCAATTGGGCCGCGAGGAATGCATGCTTCCTTGCAGGGAGCATATCCTTCGATGGAATTCTAGCGCCGATCTCCACCCGAAGGAGGCCCGCCTGTTTCTCCACTAGGTGAGTTTTCCCTTCATCGACCTTCGCTCTTATCGTGGAATCCACCTTTAGCGAACTTGCAAGTACTCTGTTTCAGTCTTCTTCTTCTTATTCTTTGGCGTTTGTCCCGCTTAATGGAGGGGGTTCGCTTTTCTGATGTGCTGACGCCACTTTTCCCGGTTTGATGCTCGGTCGGATGGATGGTAACCGATTCCGAGTCTATGTGCAAAGTATCGAGTCAGCACTGGTTCGGATGTCCCTCAGGTCGCTTCTTGGACAAGTCTAGTCGCAAGCTTATCTTACGGATACTGTCATCTTTTGCGCGGAGAACATGACCGTACCATTGAAGACGGGCTTCGCGCATCTTGTCGACATCGGAGCTACACCGAATCGCTCTCGATGGCATCATTCCGAATGTGGTCTGATCGTAAGCGCTTGTGATATAGTAATTTACCATAAGTGCATCACCAGATCAAAGAGTTAAAAGGCCTCAAAAATCGTTACAAAACTTCAATAAGGGCGTATATCTCTTTGTAATAGATCCGCCTATCGTTGGGACAGAACGCTAGAACAGGGTGCGAAAAATCAGTGAGTTGTAGGGTATTCTATGATTCTCGGTCTTTTTACACTGCTGTTTTTCTTTAGAAAAACTTGAATCGATAAACAGGACAAGTATCCATAGGTAAAAGTCGGGTGTCCCCCAAGAGGCCCACCACGCGACGAAGAAAGAGACGCAGACGCGGCAAAGGACGAGTTGCTGCTCGTGCTGTGCGATATGAGACGTAGTACGGTACACTATTCAACCTGACGCCTCACCGCTACAGTATGCGCTGCGACTCGTTCTTTGCCGCGTCTGCAATTCTTTCTTCGCCGCGCGGTGGGCCTCTTGGGGGACACCCGTAGAAGACCAATACAACCCACCTTGATCGGGGCATACACCAGAAATGGTCTATCACGTTTATAGTAGCAGTAGAGTTTTGAGATCTCTTTCGGGCTCTGAAATAGTGTGAGGGATAAGTAGTGCAGGCTCGCTTTCAAAAAAAGCTCGGATAATCACAAACCACGGGCACTTCGTTCCTACAGAGAGCCTCGTAGATGGTTCTTTCTTCATTGCCGAGTACACTGATCGGTCGCTCGTTTCTTATTGGCCCTAGTGCCCTGAAAAAAGGGTAGAATTCGTTCCTATAGTCATCGATTTAAATGAATTATAAGCATACCTCCTCATATCGGCTTTTCTCACGCCCTCTTCAGCCAACAGATCTTCGTACCATTTTATGTTTCCTTTTGCTCTGGGATGAGTAGGTTCTAGAAAGAAGCTCATTATACAGCGTTATTAACCCCCGGATATACACAGACTATCTTTCAAATAGTGAAGAACTCCAACAAGAGAAATTTTTCAAGGTGTGGTACGCTTTTAAAACCGTTTAGGTGTTCATGTGCTTGGGGGGGGCAACACAATAGGCCTGATGGTAGGTGACACTAGGACTAAACCCAGGAGAGGGAAGAAATGCCAAAGAAAACAAATATTGTTCTCTTCCACCCCCAGAATCCCTGTCATAGCCTAAGGCTTAGTCCCAAGCACAACAATTGGCTCATTAACTTGAAATCCCCCCAAGGACATGAGCGCCACGGTTTTTCTGCATGTTGTACGGGCTCTCACTAGGGCTGCAGAACTGAAGTTCATTGCCGCAGAGCGGCCCCTAAAGGCCAAAAGGATCGAGAAAAGTTGCTAGGAGTGGGTAGTTTTTACCGAATCTCAGTGAAAAATTAACTGCGCAGGTTTCTGGTCTCCCTGGAAATAAATATGGTACTTAATCTTGGCGCTCGCGCTTTGAAGCAATCTTGGAGCTCTAATTTAAATGCGTAAATTTGGTCATCACGAGAAATTTAACCTTGGACCATCTCATCACCACTTTTTGGCCTTAACAGGACCGCTCAGCGAAAATCTCGGTTCTGTTGTCCACTCATAAGTTCCTACAAAATGCAGAAACCGTTTGAAAAATTGCTGCATCTTGAAAGACCTCCCTTCTTGGAGGAGGTGACACTATCATCGCAGGCGTAATCCGTGGATCCTGGACCGAATTTCGTCTATAAACCCCCAAACAAACTTTCCATTGTAGTATGGATTGCCAAATGGACCAGCAGGATGAAAACTGTAATAATGATTCAAGAAATTCTCCCGCTTTTCAGCAAAGATCCTAAGGAAAGGGTTCCTATACGAGGGTTGTGGGAGTACGGTCGTTCCTGATCCCGAGATTGAGCTTCACGACTTAGCCCCCGGTCAATATCGATGGAAATGTGAATGAAATGAAATGAAATGGAAATGAAATGAAATCATTAAGTCAAGTAACAAGCAGTAACAGGCTCGTAGAGTCTCGCCACACTCTACGTGCTCCTCTCTAAACATCATCGTGAAAGGATAGAAAAGAACCTCGTTGTGACTAATATCAAACTAACCAATTTTGTAGAGTTCCTCAACAAACTTCAATGCGTGTTTGAGATTTCCTTGTTTATAGAGCGAGAATGAGAGGTATTCGAGGATCTAAACCACACAGTTGGCACTATGCGAGAAGCCTTTATGAAGTATAAATACCTCGCTCAACGCTGCTGTTGGCTCATCTTCCTTTTCAAGGCGTCTCTTTGCTTCTTCCATCCACATAATCGTATGATAGTAATCGCCATCATGATATGCTGCCTTCCCAACTTCGAAACAATCTCCGGCTAAAATAGAGAGTTTGAAAAGCAATTTCAACATGTAAAAAAAACCTCCTAAATAAAAGCATATCGCAGAAGTTAGGCAAGTAAGTCAGGATTTGGAAAATGCCGCCAATCACTTCTGAATTTTTTCCTTGGGTATACCTCCCGCACACAAAAATAGCCTCCTAAGGGCAAGGCAAGGCAAAATTCGAGAATATTGGATATTTGTGTTGACCAATTTTGGAGCACAAGGCACCACTTCTGTGGAAAAGGCGAGAAAATCGCATTAGTTTTCTTCGTTTCCTGGGAGCTTACCTACATCAACATGACATAACTCACGGTTAACGGGGGCTAACCAGCAGACACTTTTAAGCTATAAACCTGAACCTAGTGAGTATTGTTCCTCGTCCGGTAAGTTAGGAAAATAAAGAGGTTATTGACTGACCATCAAATGTGTAATTTCCCTTGTCGTTATAAATACGTCCGTCGGCAAGATCTTTTGTGTCTAATCGATACGTGTCCTGAAGTCTCAGCAATCCGATGGCGGCTCCAGTTAGATCCTCCTGAATATGGCACATTTTTGACAAAGACGGTAACGCGAAAGCGTAGCGCTCAGGAAAACATCACTGGTGAGCCGGTAAATTTGAAATTTTTGATTTATTAGACTACATTCAAGAGTTACAATTGGTAGCAGCCGTGAAAGTCTGGAAAGGTACGAGGAGCCGAATCGCTCATTTAAGCCGGAACTATTCCTTAGGGGGCTAAGAGGGTTGTAGGCAGATTTAAATCATAGTGCCGCAACCTGAACTGATGATCACTCTTCTTTTCGAAAGCTCTGCGCCAAAGGAATGAGGTGCTACATGTCAACTCCACTTGGTGTACTCTTGCACGCGACGAGGAAATGGAAACTTTACCGTTGCCTGCTCAAGGAGCTCGACGATCAGCTGGACGCCATGGAATAAATTTGATTTTCAGAGGATGGCATGTAAGGATATGCATCAATGGACAACATAAATATCGTCGACACAAGTGTTAAAGCAACAGTCCCAGCAGGGTGGACGTGGCCGAAATCGGCTGCAATCCCCTCGGCCGATTCCGACCACACCCACTTCGAAGCTGGTCAGCGCCCTTCCCAGCCTTTTTCCAATGTGGGTTTTTTGTTCAGTGACACTTCTTAACCAGGGGCTGAACAGCTTCGAAATGGGCGTGGCCGGAATCGGCCGAGGGGATTGCAGCCAACTCTGACCATGCCCATCCAGCTGGGACTGTTGCTTCAAGAATACAGCAGGAACTTGTAAAGAGCATAGAAGTGACCTCAGTTGGATACCGAATTCCATAGTTGGCATCCTGAATTCGCTCGATGAATGAACCGGCTTTGTTCAGTAGCATTCTATGCTCGATTCCCTTCCAGTCAAAGATCTGCAAGCATTGTTATCACGCGAGTTCGTGCTCCAGAATATGAGTGTTGGACCTACATACCTTCTGCTTTATCAACAAGAAAGCATTGATTGGGTTTGAGATGTCCTTGATGCCAGTATCGAGCGCTTGCTCGTTTCGTTCACTGTACACTTCTGCTAATCTGAACATAAGGCGATTAATCGACGGTTTTTCGTGAATTTTCTTGGAAAAAAAAGTAATTTTTGAAACGATCGAACCGCACTTTCTGAGTTCATCGAGCCGATTTCTCTCGCTCTCGATGTATTTGTGGAGAAGTGCTGGAATGGACTTTTCGGAATCGAGAAGTCCCTGCATATCAGCGACGGACGTGAATAGATCCCCATTTATTGAGACAAACAGCAAGGCCAAAAGGCCCACCACGGTTT
This sequence comes from Teladorsagia circumcincta, assembly GCA_002352805.1. NCBI lineage: Eukaryota > Metazoa > Nematoda > Chromadorea > Rhabditida > Trichostrongylidae > Teladorsagia > Teladorsagia circumcincta. The sequence continues at coordinate 133,769 of KZ345050.1, read as the reverse complement.
GCATTCTGAAATAGGTGGGGATTGGAATTGTGCAGTCTCTCAGATAAACATGCCTCGAAATTTCACGGTAGAAAGCCAGTCAAGCGCGATTTAGCAGCAGCCATTGTGCGAAACGAGGCATATATGGGTCAGTGCCAGTGTCAAAAAGGTTCAATTCCGCCTCCAGAACCTCACTCATTGTCAGATCCGAGAGTCCTTCCCCAAAATATTCCAACTCTCAAAAAATGTATAGATCAGGCACACATTCCAAGCGCTTTACAACTTTGGGCTGTGCTCAAGAAGACCTTCCACTCAGCTTATCAAGATCATCGATCCTATTTTTTTATTAGGTCGGTCCATATGTCTTGCAACAAATTAAATTATTGCCAGAAAATTTTTTGGAGACCTTCGAAAACTC
>KZ345050.1:75357-86730 GCA_002352805.1 Teladorsagia circumcincta | reverse complement strand
TATTCTCTGTTCCTCGATTTTTCTGTTCATAAAAAATTTTTGTTCCTTCTCCTCCGGAGTATTCTACCGAGAAAATTCCTCTTCCAAAACTTTTCGTACTTTGATCTCGTATGCGAAAGTGAGAATTAAACTGGAGTTAGTCATTTTCTCATGATTTTAATTTTTATGTCCAACATGCAATGTTGCAGAAGATTACGGTAGCAGAAGTTGATTACGGACACTTGAGTTTCTTATGAGGATTGCTTTTCCTTTGCACACTCATTGTATAATTGCAGTGTGGGGTTCAAAAGCCGTAGAGACGAATTGATGGTGCACGATGACGACGCCTACGTGTTCTCAGCAGGTAAGCATTTGATTTTGATCGTTTCTCAAAGGGCGTTGACAATCACAATGGTAAGGACACGAGGCTAACCCTCTCACCATCCTCCTTTACCATTCTTTTCATCGTTTCGGGGTGCTCACTGATTCAGCTGGACCTACTACCCACGGAAGTGCAATTCAAGGACGCTAGGGGACGATGCGGGGAGGGGAGAGTGTTCATCAAGATGGTGTGAACACTTTTATTGAAAAAAAATCGAAACCAACCATCTGGTAGGTGACTTCTATAGCGAAGTAGTGTCCAGCCCCCCGATTGTGTTCGAAGTGACAAGGGTCATTGTCGTGAAAATTCCCCATGCCTCATGAGCGGAAGAAAGGTGAGTGACAGCAGTAAGGAATCGCTTGTTCCAGAAAATTCGTTCCGACTGAACGATAGGGACCACTCCCCTTGCTCTACTCAATTTTTATGCTGATTCATTGCTCTGAAATTTTACTCAAGTTTTCTGACTCTTCGTCAGGACATCTTCCTAGTTAACCTAAATTTCCCACACAGTTGGCTGGCCACTGCCTTTTCCTCTGCATTGTTCCACTGATCCCATCCCCCTTTTCCATCCCAGTGACCGCTGGAGCAGGTCCTAAGTTATGCAACCCTTTAGCGCACATATCTTTTACTTATGGGACATGTTCCTAATTCCTGAAGTTAATCTGTTATCGTCCATATATTAGATTTTACCCTTTTCCACTACTGTAGTTTTGTGTTCAATTGTTATTTATTCCTGAATTTCTGTAAACAATAGCTAAATAAACAAACAACTAAATAAATTGTCCAGCCGTCACAGAAGAAAGATAAAGTAGAGGCCTCATAAAGTCGCAGTTTTGAGTTAACCGTTGCAATCTCCTCATTGATCATTGGACCCGCATGTGGACCAGAAAGAGCAATGGCTTTTAGGCGGCCCAAGTGGTTTCAACAAAAAGAATTCCTTCCACTGCGGTCGACTCTGCGTTTCTGTCTTTACCACACTATCCTTCGTGGCATGACGTTAACTCCATCCCGATTCGTCAGCTAAGTTAATAGTCCCATCTCACCTGCTATTATTGGAATGAAGTAAATTGAAAGAACATAATAGGAGTTTATTAATGCAACCCTTTCAATGTTTTCTCACCACAGATTCCTGGAAGGGCTTGCAATGAGTGTGCCATGAGCGAATGAGCGCTAGTTCACAGTGATGCTGATGTATAAGCAAGACACCTTGACTGCTGGGACCCCAACCCCGATCCATCCGTAGCGCAGTTCGACTTTCCAACGAAGCGAAGTTTTTGCTCATCGCTCAGTTTCCCTATCGGAAACTTGGCATCCAGCAGCGGCGAAAAGCAGCACCGAATAGAGGGAGCTAATCAAAAATGAACCAATTGGAACTTTCGCTTTATTCCAAAAGGAAATCCCCGAAGTAGGAAGAAAATCGAGGGTCAAACTGTCCAAGTCCTGTCCATGGTTTATGCATAGCCCCTCGCAAGGGATGATCTCACCCGTGAGTATGTTTGAGTACCCCACTGGAGGCCTGTCGCGCAACGAAAAGAGGGACGAAGGCGGGTCAGTGGACGAGTCGCAGCGCGTACTATGCGATGCTAGACGTACTATGGCATATTCCATTTAAAGGAATCTTCCACGGAAAGATTGGTCATTCTCTCCCTCTGTATGGGTGTTTGGCATGATCACTGAAGACCATATGTAAAGTTTGGAGCGAAAAGAATGAAAAACCCGAAAGATGCAGCACCTGGGAAGGCTCAAATGTTGGACCAGAATGGACCAGTGGGCGGAACCGGAAGTGATCTTGTAACAGAGTGCATGGCGGTTGCGGAGCCACGTGTAAGTTTCTTGGAAGGTCCAACATGGAATCCGTTGACATTCACTCTTTCAACAGGTTTGCACGTGTGGCTCCCCAAAGTCCACATTTTTGACAGTTTTACGGCGGGAATTCAAATTGTTTGTAGTCTTCCAGGTTTTTTTTGGATTAATAACAAAACCAGCGTTTAATTCTCGGTCTTTTTGCTGTCCTCATAAAGCAAGAGGACTATAGTACCAGTTTCTTGTGAGAATGGAGGCAGGGTTTTTCCGTGGAAGATTCCTTTAACTTGACGTTAAATCGCTACAGTACGCTCTGCTACTCGTCCTCTTACCCGTCTGCGCCTCATCCTTCATGCCGCGCGACGGGCCTAATGTCAGGTACCCAGTATGCTTAGATCTTAATTTGCCCAGTACACTACAGCATCATCTCTTTCATTACCTTCTCCATGCAAGCGCTGGTACTGGCCGGTGAATTCAATTAATTTTTTATCCCAAGTAGGCCAATCCCATTCTGGAGCTTCATCTCTGGTGGGCCGTACCAATGAGGGGGGGGGAGGATCTCATGTCGTCGCATCCAGCTATGTGGGGCAAGCTGAAGCTCCTAAATACAGGTGATTCTCTCGACAAAACGTGCATTGGAAATTGTCGTAAGGCGATGATTCAGCCCGTCAGTACGCAACAGGCTCTCGACTTTTAGTAGGCAATAAAGCGTCGTTCAGATGTGCTGATGCACTTCAGGGTAACCAGCTGAGGAAGTTCTTTTCATTTCAGTAGCAGTTTTTTTTCCGCCTGCCGGCCAAATCAAATTCTTACCAAACCAATGGCTTACTTGCTTTGGACGAAGTGTAGGATTAACCCATTTGTTACAGGAGAGTTTACAATGAAAAGGCAGCCCATCAGAAGTCAAGGTGGAGGTGGTTAGTGGAGCAGAGACAAAGAAAAATCATGAGAATGGCCGAGAAGTAGAACCCCCTCTTTGCCCGTTGGTTTCGGCATTTGTGCAACTCTCAGTCCTGCTCTCTTAGATGCTAACGCTCCCTGTGTTGAATTGCTAGAGGGTCGAATGGCGAGAGGGTGGGCGTACCATGGCGCTAGCGGGGTGGCATGCTAGATCGCCGGGGCATATCCTTGCTGAGAGTTGCGTGTCGGTCAGCACTCCTACTGATCCGCCTCTCATTGCACTAAATAGGTCTCTTTCTTCGAATATCGACCTCATGGCAGAATTCTCCTTCGAGGTAATGTAGCAGTTGCGCCCCCACAAAGCAGATCTACAACTTTTGTTTTCAAGAAAGTTTTTTTCTCATAAGCGATTCTGTGAAATTCTGCGGCAGGGGGACTGAGAAGGGGGAGGGGATGCTTCATTACTGATCGGCGCGGCAATCATTTTTTTGGTTCATTCCGGTCTTATACCTAGTTCAACGCTGCAGCAAGCCAATCTGTAGCCGCTGCGGGGGCCAAAAATGTCCACTCTTCAAATCTTCAATGGAGGCGTCCTAAATCAGCTGCGGCCCCGTCATTTTTTGTTACCGCTCAGGCCTAATAGCACTGGCAGCTGTTCTGAATTAGCCAGCAAAAGAAGCGAAATATGTGAGGCCGCAACCTCGGCTATGGCCATGTGGAGAGATACTGAGTCACATGGGCAGGCAAAAAGAACCTGGCTTGGTTTATTACACTTCTGCAATAAATCATGCAGAGAATACCCGTAAAACAATGGAAAATTTCCCTCAGGAAGGGCAAGCAATTTGACTTATTGGCAGCAGCGTAGAGAGGACCTTTTCTGTTGTCTCAACTAAATTGGCATGGTTCGAACGAATCCTATTCGCTGAAAACATCAACATTTGATTAATAGCATAAGATTTCAAGTCTTCAAAAAAACGTCACGGCGGCTAGGCGAGATAATGCAACGGCAGGGAGCGCCGATACCGTGCCATGTCCGTTGCCAACGCTGCCATCCTTATCAATCGCGGCATAAGTGGCGTCTGCGCCCTCTTGCGTACGACGAGCTCTCGCATTTTCCCTCTCCTCGCAGCGCTGTGTCTCTCCGTCAAACCACAGCCGAAATCACGAGGGAAGTTTTAGCGCTTCCTATGACGTTTTTTGCTTTTTCTTCTCGTTGACGCTCCTCATCGCTTTTCTTGTCTGATTTTCAAAAAAAAAAAGAATGTTTTTTTCCAATTCGATTCCAACCCATGTCATTAAAGTAGGTATTGTAGTTCAACCTTAACTTGAAGGAGGACTCCACGGAAAGAACGAAGGTCGAAGAAGGGAGAAATTACTATGTGGGGGACCGGCGGACCCCTTGAGGGTGCGGACAGTGACGCAATTGGCAGCGTAAAGTTTGACCGGAGAGCTAGCGTGGCGCAATCTTGGCGGGTCCAGCTGTTTCCGCCCACCGTCTATCTAGTCACTCGCCACAGGTCCATACGCGGCGAGTGATTAGATAGCCGAGAGAGCGTTATATTGAAGAGGGCAGAGTGGCATCAATGCCGAGATCAAGGGGAAAGAAAAGGGTCCCATTTCTTGGGTTCTAGGCCGTTCCGTATGATTTTTCCTTCTTTCTGGTACCCTCACCATCCCTAACTCAATTTGGAGTGGGTTGCTTTTTCATCGTGAATTCTGCCTTTAAAAGGAGAACTGGAGCACTAACGATTGCTCTTTACAAAGCGTTGTTAGGGAGCTTGTCAGTGGAAGGAAAATTTTGTACCCATGTATCACTGTAGAGAGCAAAAGTCTCCTACTGGAGTTGGAGTGCGTTGTTTATGTCATGACTAGCGAAAGTCACTGAAAGAGGTAAATTTTTTTCAAACAACCTGCGATCAGACAACTTCGGCATCGTTCGATGTTTTCTGAGCAATGAAAGCTTGGTCGGTCCGCGCAAGCTTAAGGTCGAACTACAGTACCTACTTCAATGGCACGGGTCGGAATCGTATTGGAAAAACATATATTGCTTGAATACGCCGCGTATTCCGACTTATGCCCGGTATCGCAGAGACTTTTGGCGCAGGTATTCGCATTTGCCATATGTATAAAACGATCTGCGGGCCTGCTGAATATATGGCAGTGTTATTATTTCTTTATACATGTTTGATATCAGCTGATCGCCTGCGATGAAATCTAGGCATGGCTTGGCCCTTCCTGATGGTTCAGAAGGGCCACACTTGTGGTAGCCAAAACTTGCAGCTGTCACACATTCTCTATTTCTCCAAATATGCCTCAAAAATAAGCTTCTCACCGTTCCTCCCTCGAAAATCGTTGTTTTCAGAACGTTCCTCTGCTTCACCTCGTCAACACTGCCGCTCAGACCAATACCAGATTCACTTTTCCGTGAGTCTTTTTATGATGTTAGTCTTGTGTACCACTGACGAATAACTCACTCTACGAGAAATCTTTAAGTAAGTTTTGCAATTTTTCCGTGGTCAGGAGAAATGATACAACCAAAGTGCCGATGCTTGAAACCAAATGCGCTGAGCACTAGCTTCCACAATCAGATGCGCAACACATGATTCCATAGTGCCCACTATCTGCGAAGCGCTGCGTGTTTTTGTTGTACTGCTTCCCAGGGTAAGCCACGTGCTGTCGAAATCTTGGTCACTGCGACCCTCCTCTCACACCCTCCGATGACTGATGATGCCGGCAGTGTTGTAGAGCGCCGAAGAGAGGTATGTGTAACGGTCAAAACAGTAGATTATACGGTATTTCCCTCTGCTCTATTCCATCACTATTATCACCACCGACCCCAGTTAAATGCTTCGACCGCTATCTTCAACCCCAGTATGAGTCAACTTCCTCCAACCAACTTGAGCCAACCGTCGAGAAATCCTCGACCATGGCCAAAACACAGGTAGCACGATAAGCTGAATAATGGAAGTTAGAATGCCTTCTGAAGCGAGGGGCCCCTGAGGACGGGACGGCGATTTAGGAGCGGAGAAGACCCTCGTAGCGACGCCTTTCCCATCCCTCTAGACCCGTTTTGGCTTGAGCCCTTCCTTCACTAGCTAACCCATATGGTCCCTCCCGTGGACTTCACCCATTTTCACAGAGAAGCGGAGCAGGGCGTTCAGCGATGATATCAGCAAGGGCCAGTTCAATGGGGGAAATAAATTTTCCCTTTTGCGCTTAGAGTAAGGGCTGATTTTTCTCACAGCTGCACCTCCTAGCAGCTCTGATTTCATTCGCAACATGGGACCAGTTTGTCGTACCCCCTGCCTATGAGTCAAAAAGAGGAATGCAACTGAAACCCGAACGAAAGAGGACGAGCCAGCAAAAGTTCTGTTCAATGATTACTCGATTGCCATTTCTGGTACACTTTTTATTTATGTTCAACGAGTTTAGAGGGCGGGTCACTGTTTATTGGTGTGATCTAATGACCTTTACGACGTTCTCAAATGAACAGGAATGGATCGAATATTGGGAACTGAACATCGCTTCAACTAACACTATGGCTTTCCAGCTAGAGGACATTCAGTACTGATTATACGGGGGGGGAGGGGATGCAAAGAAAAACAGTTTGCCCATGTCTCACTTCAGTGATTTTTTCGTCGCAGAGATTGCCGTTTTTGTTAGAAGTCTCACAGCGAAATGGTCTCTCTATAAGAGGACACAATCATTCATTCATTACTCTTTTCATCTTAAGAATATAACGTCATCCGCCATCGCTGTCGAGCTCAAAAAGAGCTGCTGTTATTGCTCCAGCCTGAAGCTCTTACAAAATTTCTCGGATCGATTCATTGTCGGATGTTTTCCTAAAGACATAGGCCCTGGCTATGCAAATCCGCTTCCAACCAAAGTTTAGAAAACGTGGTAGTGGTACGCGATCAGTCAAGAACCCCGTTCAGCTCTGCTGTTGTGCTATACTTCCGTGGGAGACTTTTATGATGTCATCCACGTAGAAGGCCACTTTGAATTTTTTTTCCTCCTACAATGGAATGTGCTTTTCAATTACATAAAGTTGGGAGCACTTGATTCGAATATAGCGAATGTGATTAAATCAATCGAAATAAGAGGACAAAATGTCTTTTCAATGGCCTCCTGTAGTAAGTGCCGTTTGTGAAGGGAAGCAAATTTGAGAGAATGTCAGGGTGATGGGAGGAAAATGCGAAAAAAGAAAGGCCCACTCTTCGAAAAGACCAACATTTTGCTATGTGTGCTGAGCTGTGATCGGAAAGACGAACGGGTAGTGAACTTCTATTTTTTCTTCCTGCGGACATGCTTATCCATTTTATCATCGAGAAGGCCACAAGAAGTCGAGGTGGGTTCCGGATATACCCTGTACTTGCGAAGTTGAGTGGGAGTTCGAGTCAGGTCTGAGTCTAAACGCTTTGCTCATGATTCACCATCCTTGTGATAACATTAGCGCCGTAAAATGTGGCAAAAACAGCAACTTGAACAAAAAAGAATCAAAGTTCTATTCCGTAGTTGATCAAGCTCGAACAGGTGATGAAGGGTAGGAAGGAATGTTGGTGGAAGTCCACTTGGGGGTGTGCACTTCTTAGTATCTTACACTTAGCCTAGAGAGCACTCCTTTGGGCTACCTGAAGCTAGGGATAAGATAATACGTAAGCGTTTCATTTGAAGCGCCTTTGGATGAGGATCGGTGGATGTCTCACGCTCCTCACCCCTGCCCATATCCTGTACAAGGTCACTGTGGAGCTCCTACACCCTCATGCCAAGGCGAAGTTCTCCATTCCCCTGAATCAGGACCGTTTCCTTGGACCAATGCACGCCGAATAGTAGAGGCACTTCAGGATTACTACACCACCGATACTTATCAGAAGTGCACTTTAAAGGAGGACTCCACGGAAAGAACGAAGGTCAAAGAAGGGAGAAATTGCCTAGCGCGGGGACCGCCGGACCTCTTGAGGGCGCGGACAGACACACAATGGGCAGCGGAAGATTTGACCTCGGAGAGCTAGCATGGCGCAATCTTGGCGGGTCCGACTGTATCCGCCCACCGTCTATCTGCTCACCCGCCACAGGTCTATACGCGACGAGTGACTAGACAGCAGAGAGAGCGTTCTATTTAGAAGGGCACAGCAATGGGAGTCGCATCAATGACGAGATCAAGGCGAAAGAAAGTGGTCCCATATCTCGAGTTCTGGGATGTTTTTCGTGGTTTCGCTTCCTTTTTGGGACTATCCCATACCTACCATAATGATTACGTGTCACGAGCGCTCTCAATCTTATCTGAGGTATTGGAGAACACAGTGGAGTTCCCCCCCCCCCAACTGGATTTTCACCGGAACATTTTCTAGAGAGTGTGGTTCAAGGCCTTCAGGCGGCGATCAGTTCCATTGGAAAGTCTTACTGTCCTATAATTACCTTACTTGTTGCTAATGCAGAACGGAGCCGATCGAAGAGACAGTTAGGATTCGGGAAGGAAAACCGTTAGATAACTCATTACACAAAAGCAGCCAAGAAGACCATTCAGGTAGAACAATTGGAAGAGCAGCTCCAGCTCTTGGAGCTACCAGCGAGTAATCAAAGCTCAATTCGACCAAATCAGGGAACGCTCCTTCTCCTTTCGCTTTAACTTGCGACATTGAGATTTATCGCTTACTTGGAATCACATGGACTCTGTGGATTTCCCTAGGCAGAGGATTTCCGCTGAGGATCGAGACGAAAAAGCAAACGCAGCTTTTTCTGCAGCTTCGTCGGCGAAAACGAAAGCGAACGTCTAACGAAATGGGCGATTTTTCCCGCGGAAACGCGCTCGCTACAGAATGGGCCTTCTCAGCAATATGAGCACGCATAAATCTGGTCTAATCCGACTTTATGTTCGTCTTGGGCTGAGAGTGCAACTCCAACCCCTCGTTTTCTTTGCCAATCTTCTGTTGCGTCGGCCATTTCCGACCGCAATTCGAGTTCGTCCTGTCCTCCTCTTTCCCTTTCATTCGAGGTCACAATAGAGACCAGAACTTGTTCAAAGACGTCGCCTCGTCATGGAGCTACCGCCATGTGGAGGAGCTAAGTAGGTCTTACTATACATACATGCATACATTACTCGAGGAGCACATGTTCAGAGGTCTCAGTTGGACTTGGGTGTCCATTTGGACGGGGTGAAATGAACCTCAGCTCTCTATTAGTGCCAATGATTGATGCTACTGATTGATATAATCGCCACAATACCTTCATTCGCCACCTAATCTTCAGCTAGTCCTTATGAGCTGCACAAGCAAAGTTCCTCGAGCAAAGAAGTTTTTCGAGCACAGCGAGTTCGAGGTCTTTGAGTGCATCAGTGCCCATAAGTACTCATATGTCGTTGAATCTTCGTGTCTGTTATGTATGTGTCAGCACTTGGGGACTAATCTTAGCATTTGGACGAGATCTCGCGCACACCCCATGATACGCAACGTGTATCATGGCGTTGCGGCTAATATGAATGCGCACGGGTTAACGGAGTCATGGAGCAAGCAGGCTTGTTCAACTCGTCCGGTCCGCCCACATCTATAACTCCGTTATCAACAACTACGAACCTACAAACTTGATCTGGAGCTGTCGTTAAGCATGCCACCAATGGTCGAACCATCCGTGGCCGCAAAATCAGCGGCTGCTAAAAGCAAATCCCTTCACCAACTGGCCGAAGCGGAGTAACAGAGGCGATCCGTAGCAATCAAAACGAAGAGTATCGTGTTCTGGCTGTCTTGGGCTTCGTTGGCCTGCTGGAGTCGTGAACATTGATGTGACTCAACTGAACGCCCCGGAACGCGAACGGCCAAATCGTGGTGCATTTCTGCATTAAACAACACCAGCAACACCAAGAAGGCATTTGGACGCACGGAAATGACCAGCATGGTTTCCATCTACTCTACAGTGGCGGTCAAAAGTGTTCGCCGAAACGGTTCTCTGCACATTCCTCCTCTTATCCCGAAAAGACCCAGAATAGGTCGGATTCTTATCTTCCAAATATCTTGAATGCTCAAGACTCAAAGGTTAAAAAACAGCAAAAGACATTCCGCATCACCACTCAAAAGGAATGTTTAGGTAAGAAGGAAGTTATGCACGACGTGCAATTTTGGGAACACTTTTACCGCAACTGAAAGCCACATACCTCACGTCCTAAATTACGTCTCGAAAGCTTGACCTAGTCTGGTATTATTTTCAATCCACTCCTTCAGCTAAGGTGGGTTGCCCCATGCTTCGTGTTGAGCCATTGAGCTACCGACTGCAAACGTTGCGTTAGACCAGCTCTAGAGCACTGACAGTGGCCAAACCTACACCCACCAAGGTGTTCTACAAAAACGTTAGACGCTCATGTTATTCCGGGGGGACACTAAGGTAAGTGAGCCATTCACAGCAGTTCAGACTAAGCCTTAGGAAGCGGAAGCGATTTTGGGAGGACGTGACCATTTGTGTCCGTACATTTCTCTCCTGTTCTGGGCTTACCCTAAAGTAACTTACCATCGCCCCCTGGTTCGAAGGTCCCCCACATTCACTCCCGCCCTTCCTTCGACACCACGAGCGCCAAATTCTCTTGCTTTGCGGCAGCCTCGGAAGCCCAATCCATATAAGGGATTCACCGGGCGCGATCTAGTAGCAAGTGGCGCTGCTTACCATGAGTACACACGGAGGTTCAAATCCTGGATCTAATCCCGCCCAGTCCAGCCAGGTCTTCCATCACTGTGGACCCGGGTAGTGCACCATGAATGTCTGGGAGGATAAGAACTATGGCAATGACTGGCCTGTCTTCAGGCCAAAATGCATTCAAGTGCTGGCTCTATTAGAGTGGAAACAAATGCGTGGCGCATCCTGGAATGGATTGACCGTTGCCGGCTCTCTTACGTTTGCTTCAATAGGCGTTCACCGAATGAAAACCGTATTCCCGTTTGGTAATGACCGGTCGGTAACAAAAAACCGTTTCAAAAAACATCATGACTTCCCGAGGATTCAGAATAGGCCCCTTGTTTGTGTTTCAAGGCTACCGTAAACCTCCATGGTTCCGGTACACTGTGGAAGCGAAATGCGACGAGCTGCTTTTTTGAAGTCGCTTCACTTCTTCATTGTTACGTGCGAAGCGCTCATCTAAACAGGGTGGCCAATCATGTGTAGCCTTCGAAAAAGCCACCATAATTCGTAGGAAACAGGTCTGCTCATTTTTCGAAAAACGGAATGGAAACATCGCGTCCGTTCGAGTTTCTAAGTGTGATCAATTTAGCATTCTTCTTTGAGCAGGGTCACTTCAGAATGCTGATGCCTCCCAACGGCGGAGTAGC
>KZ345049.1:324339-349853 GCA_002352805.1 Teladorsagia circumcincta | reverse complement strand
GTGTGTGTGTGTGTGTGTGTGTGTGTCACGAAATTCATAGCACACGTCCCTGCAGTCACCCGGTCCTTACTATATATAAAGCGCAAAGTCTGTCTGTCTGTCTGTCTGTCTGTTCGTGTGGGTGTGTGTATGTATGTGTATGTGTGTGAGTGTGAGTGTGGTGTGTGTGTGTCACGAAATTCATAGCACACCTCCCTGCAGTCACCTGGAGTTGATTTCAAGATATGATATAGGGGGCGGAACGGGAACATATTTGGCGGGGACAATAAGTGATAACGGCCGATAAGGGCTGATAATGGGCGCTGTAACGCGATCTTCACAAAAATAACAGCCGGTGTCCCAGGTGGGATGAAGTCCGTGTGAGGCTTGGAATTGGATTCGGTCTATGAAACATGCAGTGATAGCGACGTCGACTTCCACTCTATGGTTACGACTTAGATTCAATGCCGTCTGCTTGGAAATGAAGTCAGACCTTTTTGTTGCTCCGAGCTCGATTTTCTCTCACTTAGCCCTGTTTTTTATAGAAAACGTCCCGCTGGTCAGATACCTTTGCTAAGCATTTGCCCAGTGCTCGAGAAGGAGTGTAGCACTAGATGAGCTGCGCTTCGCTTCTTCGATTTTCTTCATCTTCCTAGAGTCACTTTTGCGCCGTCCTAGAGTCTTCTGTCTGTCCGATGTCATTACTAAATATCGCTTCATTATTACCCACTTGGATGAAATACAGAACATTGCTTCACTATCGCTAATGACACAGCAAAGGAGAAGCCGCATAGGAGTACATCTGCATCAATGAGAGTTGGATGCGTGGCGACTTCTTGAGGATAGTGCTTACATACCTTACAAACGCTCAGGTCTCTGCAATACCTCACTATGAAAACATCTTCTCAATTTGTTTGCTATCAGTGCTATGACTCCATATGCATGCACACATTTCTACAGCCATTATCAGTTCTGTTGTTACCTTGTAATAGTGCAAAAAAGAGTACGCAAGAATGCGTTCTCTTCGCTGTGAACCTAACCAGTTTCCGAAGCTAGCAGCTGATGGGCATTCACATAGAATGCGCTAGAGTTCCCGTCAACTGACATACGGAGGTGTTTCGTCGTCTTAGAAAGACTGGAGTTGGCGATTGGAATGAAGACACATAAATGGTTATCATCATTTAGTTGCAGCCATTTTGCTGATAGATGTTTGACCGCATAATGCTGCCGCCATCCATGATTAAGAATCCATAGCCCCCCGATACATATGGGAGTAGAGGTGCTTTCGCTTTCATCAATTCTTTTGTGATGGTATGAGGACAAGTAGATGTTAGCGCCGTAGATGTTGAGAGAGAAGCGAACTAAAGCACTCCGAGTTGAAGATGGATGCATGGGGTACTCCGAGGTAATTGATCCACACTTCATAACAACAAAGTGGTGCATGCAACATATTTGAGGAAGAGAATAATATCATTTTTAAATCTGAGCGTTGAACTGGGCGAATTTTATAAGGAAGAAGGATCAGTCCGTTACGGAGGAAACTCCTGTCCATACTGCATTTGGAAGAAGACACCCGGCATGGGTTTTTTGATAATATGTACTATCTACCGGTCGCCGCTAGACCCAGACCTGAAAGGTATGCACCGTTCCCATGATTTTAGTTCCACGTGAGAATGTCCCGGAATCTCACAAATTCAGATGTTTTGGAAAAAGTCTCCAATGTGGCAATGTGGTAAATATGAATCCGACTATGAACCTCAACTTCCAACTTAAGATCACAGAAATTTTTCTGATACTTTTTGTGTGAAAGGCCACTTGGCTGACCTCCAAAAATATAATTCCACCTCACATGTTCGATTACTTTTCACATCTGTTCCACGGATTTTTTTAAACTGTGGTCACACTTCGATTCTAAATGCGACAGTGTAATAAAAACTGCTGTGAACGTCGTCAACACAGTATGTTCAACGGAACAATCGCAACAGATTCAGACTAAATCCACCCGAGCTCCGGAAGTTCTTCAGATTTTCAACTGATATGGAGCTCAGAAAAACGGCAAAGACTACTTCGTTGCTTTTTGATTGAAATGAAGGCCATGTCGCATGAGATGCATCCACTTTTACCAAGTCAAGTCCAATCATCGAGTCTTCTTCAAAACGTTGTGTCTTACCGGACGGAAATAAAAAGTTTCCGTGTTTTCGAAATCGAAGTTCGTGTTGACATTCAAAAATCTATTTGTATTGAGCAAGTCTTTCCTTTGAAGGCTTTCTCAGAAACATCCGATCATGTGAACTTTCAAAAACATTTCAGGTGCTCTTATGATGTATTTATGCCGATCAATTTAGGATAATTCTGCTTTGATGTGGAGATGAAATGTCTTGTCTGTTGGCCTCATCTGTATGTCCAAACTTTGGTTGACGATTGAAGACTTTTCGGTAGGGTGATATAGTTGGTTGGGTGAAATTTTTTCTCTAAAACATCATTGCTTTATAACAAGTGATATAATTCACGAGCATCTTCTCCGCTCTATTCCGCCATATCACTTGTATTCAATTTCGTTATGAATAGGTTCGAATTTCAGGCCTGCGTGATAAGGTGTTCACTCCACGAAAATGACCGCATTACTTTGGGAAAAAAAGTTCCCTTGAGAAGGAGAAAAAATCAATCAGGCATAACTTTTTCTCAACATTCCACTAGTTTTTCAATGACTCAGCCGAAAAAAAGCGGCACAAATTTTTTAGTTGGTGCTTGGTCGTCAAGTTTTGGAGGAAAACATACTGGAAAAGGAGCAATGCGACTTATTAGGAATACCTATAGTGGATTGTCAAGAAGAGTCATGATTAAGTAGATGGTACATCATTGATTGATTGCTCCTAGGGCAAAGTAGAGTTAGGGCCAGCTGTCGGTTTGGCAAAATTTTGTCGACTAAAGCTTCCATTTTGCAGGCCTGAAATTCGAACAAAGTACAACATTTTTAAAAGCAGAACAAACCACCTTGTTGAGCACATAATTCACTATCGAACCATATACGTGGCTTCATAAAACAATGGAGGTTATGGAGAAAAATTTTTATCTGAAAAAGCGACACTACTTATGAGACAACCTAATAACATGAACGTAAGCCATTCCTACACAATCCAGCACAAGCAAAAGGCAGCATCAGTCGGTCAAACTAAACTTGGAATGCATAGCGCAGCACGATGAAATATGAAACCCATCCGAGCATTTTGTGCTACTCTCATACGTGCTGAATAGTTAAATCGAAGCACAACGCTTATGATGAAACAAAACTAATCCGGAGATCTCTACGGCTCCCGAAAATAAAGCTAAGCCTATTCAGAGCTTTTGTTGTTTACTCGTTTAGTTTTTTCATCGTCCAAACCAGGGTTACTCACTGCATTTGAATGCTCATTTTCACATGGTGAAATCCGAGTCATTACTGTTTTGAAGGTCTGGGAGAAAAGGGCGAAGGTATTAGAACCGGCAGGCCTGGTGAGCAAAGTTGCTAATGTCACCATGAAGCAATTAGTAATTATTGCTTGCGCAATCTTATGTTACATAATAAATGAATGAAAGTGAAGAGTGAGGCAAATATCATTAATTCGAAAAACATGCTTAAAATGAGAATCATCTGGAGTGGGCTCGTAGGCTCAAAGCCTCCATCCATGGGCAGTAACCGAACCACCATGTGAATATTGTGTTGTCATGCTTCAATCTATGCAATATTTGCGTTTATGTATATGTTTTCTCTGAAATGAATGTTACTTAGACGTGACTTTTTGCACAGCTGTCGTCACCTGCTGATAAGAGAGCATCATGAGGGGGAGGGAAATTGTACGCAGAGAGAGAGAGAGTTTCACTGACGCCATTGGTTGCTATTTGACATCCTCATAGAAAACAGGAAACGCTCCATGCGAATTTAAGTTGTAAACAGGAATGGAGCAGTGGCAGGTGGCCCTGTCACAATGCACATATCCAGAATCGAATCCCCTTCAGCTTAGGAATCTGCTCTCTCTGGAAACGGCTGATTGCACCAAATCTGATTGACGAAGAAAAACCTCAATTTCACTGCGGCTGACACTCCTAGTGATTGTACAGGCCGAGTACACACTTGCGCCACCACGAATCTAAATGGGAAGAGAATGCATGTAAGAAGAAGGATCCCATTTTTTCAGATGTTTATTCTCTTCTTTGGCCGTATTTTAATTTTCGAGAGCTGCAGTAGTATTCGAAAGTTCGGTGGAGCACTTTTTCGGTTGTGACTTCTTTCCATGTAGATCGTAGGATCAGCACAATTTCGCGTGAAAACGATCGAGTTTTTGTGATCACTGTAGTTTTTTGAAACATGAGATTGCGCAGCAGGTGTTCAGACTTGAATTTAGTAGAACACAGGTAGGAGGAGCTTCACGAATGTGAATGAGGGAAAGTGAGCAACGGCAGCAACAAAAATTTCGCTCTGTTGGCGGATGAATGAAACGTCACTCCAATGGCTGTAAGCCAAAGACTGGGTTTGTAGATCGATCCTGGTGTATGAATTCATCAAAAAAGCATGGCTTACCTGTCGACTCTGATTTACCTTGGTGTCTAAAATGGCTTTTTTTTTCGAAATAAAACGGCCTTTCCCAAACTACGTTTGCCCCATTTCTCAGTGGTATTTAGTTGTGCCTCGTCAGAATACCACGCGTATAACCTACACCGTTGAAGAATTGCTGAATGTTTGCATGTCACTGAGCTCAGCATATTTAAACTTGAAGCGATGCGACCCGACAGCGGAAATGTTGTTCATTTATCGCCTTCCGCGAAATTCCCGACTCAAAACACATGTGGGTATGAGTCGTTCAACGTTTGTGTGGTGTAACATTCCATTTGATTCCCATTTGTCATTTTTCCCGGAGAAAACAGTTGTTGTTGAACGTTACTACCAACTCCAAAATTAATTCTGTATTGAAAAAAGAAAGCTTCGACTTGGCGTTGTCCCTTTTAGGGATGCGTATTTGACCTCAATTCAGAGCTGCAGTGGCTCAAATACTAGCTCGAGAAAGACTCGATCCGAGCTGTATGTGTCTGAGCATGCGACGTCCCTCTCCACTCTACCATGCACGTGGGTTCTGACTACGGATTAAAAAATGATGTTGAACTCTGTTAGCTGTAAGTCATGTTCATTCTAGTCCTCACTCTCCAAGTAATTCTCATTCGGAGTTTAGCACTCGATTTCTAATAAAATCTGTGTAGGCACTCAAACATAATATTGGGGGCAGTGTCGTTTTTCTGAGTTCAGGAATTTTGGGGTTGGTCACCATTGAAAATCGATATCTCAGAACGTCGTTTTGGGTGAACGATACCGCGTAATATGCTGCTGATTATTTGCTACTGTCACTTCACAATTGAGTTTTTCCTTAATTTTCATATATTTTTTGAATGTTCCTCGGTCCAATTTGCAAACTAGCATGTGTGCAGCAAATGACTTTAAAGTCGGTCTGAGAACTACAAATTCCGTCAACCAAATCAACGTTCTTCTGTTGGAGGGGCTACTACCACTTATATGCTCATCGATTTTTCACATTTTCTCAGAAGACAGTGGAGTCCTTGAAATGATGCCTGCAAAGCTCGTTAAAAAATAGGCCCTACGTAGTTAAGCCAGTCGAGAAAGGGTTGCACCATTCTTGTGCTCAAATGTTGGGACACTTCAACAGGATTCATTGTTGATGCTGATGTGCTTACACGAAAATGATTCCGCAAGACATTCTGGATTGGCTCACCTGCTACCTACGTATACTCAAAAAGGGTGCGTTTCCGACCTCATGTGACAAGAAATGCTCCGGAAGTAAGTGCCCAGTTATGCTGGCAAGTTATAACTTCTCCATCATTCATCATTTTTGGAGGACTCTCTTTAATTTATAAGTTTTTCTTACCACACAGGTACCCCTGTGTAATAAACAATTACAACAACAACAACAACAACAATTAACAATCATTCAATGTAGACCTCACTCTAACTGAATGTGACTTCTTTTGTCTATGCCTAACTTTTGGCAAATGAGGGGGATGATTTATCAGATGATGTCGAAACTGACCTGCCTCTCTTATTGACTCGAAAAATTAGAGCTTCGAAGCAACAGTCTCAGCAGGGTCGAAGGGCGCGTGGCGTACAGGAGCGCAGCTTTTCTTGCCAGCCGTGGAGATTCACGATCACGATTTGCATCGGGAATCGACTTCAAATAGTCCCTATGGTCCCAAAACGATCGCAAAAGTCGATTCACGATGCAAACGTGATCGTGAGAGAAGCTCCAGGGCTGGCAAGAGGAGGTGGGCTCCTGTAAGCCACGCCCACTTCGAACCTGCTGTGACTGTTGCTTTAATCATACAAGCTTTCCAATCATACTGTTAGATGGGAAAATGCTAATGATTCATTTGACGAATATGCTGTTTCATTCCCCGGATCCTGAATTAAAATGTTTCTAGTCTAAAACTCTTGGTGACCCAAAAGATTGTTGTATAACTCAGGTACTCTCTTAAATGCCCACCAATTACAAGCAATGTATTAACTTTGGCATCTTTGAAGGGGTTTATAAAGCTGATCACCATTATATCCAGTCGTTTACTCTTGACACAGACTCGTAACACGCTAGTAACCTTCGCAAGAAACACGGCTGAGGGCTGCCGTTGCACTTTCCCTTACAGCGGGCGCTGTCCCCACTTTGCGCTTCATTTCTGCTTGGATATCATTATCCATTCATCACAGGACACATTCGGCGCCAGCGCAGGCGGAAAGCGACAGCGTGCCAACGGCGCTTGACGTAGCGATCGGTGGCTGCTGCTGCTGTTGTTGCGGTTGTCGTCGCAGCAGAGATCGTGTTGTTACATCACGACGTGCCGGGGGCACCCCCGCAGATAGCCCGCATATACACACATACACAGCGACAACCACTGAGTAGCAAAAACGCACACAAGCCACAAAGGAGGGGGAATAGTATGCGTAGCATGCGTCGGGATAGCAGAGAACATCAAGGACATAACTCGGCTTGTAAATGATTGATGTCCGTCGGTTGGTGTGAAACGCCGTTTCTTACCAAGACAGAACGATTCAAATGGTTTTAGGCACTTATGAGAAACGAGAAGGGTGAAGCGTTCTGCAATCATCATTCCTATCAAGATGATCCTATTGTATTCTCCTCAAAGGCGAAGGCACTGATTTGAACGTTCCCTAGCCTACCTCAGACGTAACACAGACGAGACCAGCAATGAGTGAAATCCCGGATTGCTACAGACTTCTTCTACACAACACTTGGCGAAATTGCGGAATAATTGTAATTGGCTGCTGTTTTGGAGAACACGTTCTCTTAAGTAATCCAAAACCTGAAAAGCTCAATCATCATCACCTGAACATCACCAGATAATTAATTAGAAACAGTGAGACTGGCAACCTAGTGTGGTTTGTGGTCAAGGTGCCTATCTCAAAATAGTCACCTTTTTCTATCTTACAGCTGCCTCTTTATGGTGTCCGGGAGTTGTGATCTTTCTTAGGGACTTTCTTCGAATATTCTTTCCACTGTGAGTTCTACGGTGAAAGTGACAAGCAGCGTCACATCCCACAAGCTCCTCGATCGAAGCTCACCTGCCAGCTGACATGTTGATCCCTTCCAAATCGATAATCAGTTCTGAACTCGTCTTTGAAAATTAAATAAGACTTGCAATACAAACAGTCTCTCAACAGTCTCTGCCTACACGACATTGGTAAAAGACAAGTCGTCTTCAATTGCCACTACGATTTGAAACTCAATCAAAAAGCATGACACATTACGAGAGGGATCCAATGACGCTGATTGCTTTGTGATTTTTTGCGAGTTCGTCGAAAGGTGCAGTCAAAAGGAAAAATTCCGGAAGTTCGTTGAGTCACCAGAATTTCGCATGTTTTCGTGAATCTTTGGAAAACCTCCAAATCTCTCTGATTCACCCGAGAGTCACGAGGTTCAAGGTGCTCCCATTCCCCCCCCCCCTTATCGGAAGTCCACTGTCGATAGCAATAGGACTCAGTCTTACTCGAAGCGATACGACTCCCTTTCCGAAAAGTTCTCGACGTTAGTTGACCCTTCCAGCCAGCACTGCTGGCCTAGCAGTAATTTCCAAGTACTAGGTGGCATTCAATATAGGAAAATCATCCCATTAACACGTAAATTCTCACGTACATCCCGGAACTTGTGGTAGTGCAGAGTTGCACGTGCACGTCGATAGGTGTAAATCTTATGCAACCTGATCTAGTCCAAAGATTCTCTGCTTTTGTTGCTTTTTTCTAGTTCATAGTCACAAATATGGTAATCAGTGGCTTCTGTAAATCGGTTGATCAGCTCGCTGCAATTTCGAAAAATCACACATTTTGCTGTGTTCTTGAGAGAGAGAGAGAGAAGCAGAGGGAGTGAGCTAATGCACGGCATAAATGTGCCATGTAATAGCATTGTCATACCGAAAAGAGCTCATTCCCCCGAACTGAGAGCTCTCCTCAGAAAATGTTTTTTTTTTTCGAATTTTTTCAGATGCCGTCTTCATTTCCGAGCCTATCTTCCCAGCTACTAACTCTGGAACCTAATCCCACAATGTCTGAAGCCGTTCAAGACTTTCCTTCCCGGGAGCGCAGCACTGATCTACTTTTGATAACCCCCCCCCCCGCCCTAATCGATTATCCTAGTGAATAGCGGCAGACATTGATCAATTTACCCTTTCTCGATGTTTGTGTTATTTTTTTCTGTCAATCTTGTTACGTGGTGGTCGAGTTTCGGTGGCCACGCTATGAAGCTGATCGACACTTAGTTAGTATCTTCAAGACAATTAATACGTCTCAAGACACTCATAACAACTTGCTGCAAAAGGCGGAAGTTTGACTCTCAGCCTTATATAGTAGACGCCCATGTGACCAATACGTGTACTCGTGTACGAACTGGATGCAAAAACAGACTTCCTAGATGTCGTTTCATTCTCCGATCGTGAAGGTGCTAGCGGCGCGAGCTGAAACGTAGTAGTTGGATGGGAGGCACTGTGGCGCAAAGCGTTCAAGGCCAAGGCATTCCAACCTCAGTTTCTCTTCTTCTTCTTCTTTCTTTTTCTCTTTTACTTTCTTCCTTCCTTGTGCAAGAAAATGGGTTCACCCCCCCCCCTCTGCGAGCTTCGTCCTCGCAAAAATGGGAGCACTGTTACTAGCACGAGAATTCCTTGCATAACACTTACGCCGCGGCGCCTTCTGCTAGTGCACTACCGTAACTCAAATAATCGGTTCAGTACAAGTAAGATGGGCACGCGGCATTTCTTGAATACGGTAAGCGGGAAATGTATGCACGTAGGGACTGGCGCCCACATGACATGACGAGACACTATAGAGAAACTCACACATTCGAGCTTCTAACGCATGTCAAGTGAGTGCTCCTCGAAATCCACTCGCCTGAATTGGTTACACTCTCTCTAGCTAGTGAATTCCCCCGATTTGGTGACACCATAATAGCGGGCAGCAGTCCCCAGACACATGCATTTCGCGCCTACCGTATACAAAAATGCGGCGTACCCTTTCTGCGAGTTTGTCCACCACTATTTGCACGAATTCGACATGAGACCAATCAAGCCCTGGATGCTATTAATAGATCCGTGTTGTGCGCATCGAAAAGAATACTTCTCCGCGTTTCCAGCAGTCCCTTAAATTCCACTACTACTGCTGACATGTTTCAACGTAGTGTGTACGTTTTTTGAGTTCGTATTAAGAAAGATTCCTTCAGTCTGAGTCCGTGAAACATTCCCTGTTCGAAGACACATTCCACGACCACAGGATATGGTTTCCAGCGACCGACTCTGCAAACTAATCTTTCCACGTTTTTCAGGTTGCTAAAAGTTTTCCTTCTTGGAGAGCACAATATTGACCAGCTTTTGACCAACCCACCCAGACTGACTATCCATCACTGGCTGAATCGCAGGTAGAGGGGCAAGGAGGACCAAGGACATGGATATCATCGAATAGAAACGCTGCACCTAGAAGCCATTCTGAGCTTAGGGCGAGTGCACGACGAAGAGCCACTAGATATAGCAGCGAGGGAAGGGACGAGAGGGTATGAGGTGTGGGCGCTGTGCAGGCATCCTGCCTGCTGCATTGCGAGCAATAACCCAGGCGACGTTCACTGAAATGGCAAACCCCTGAAGCTCTGTGTACTGGAGAATGGCACACATTCCCCTGTTCTAAACGCTCTACTTACAGTAGGTGATGGCTCGTCACAGCACGGAAGAATTGTGAAATACTGCCACAGGTGAAGAAGCTAAAAAGAATTTCTACGGATGGCGCTCCAAGAACTAACATAAGTGAACGCGTTTTCGCTTTCAACATTTGTACTAGATGTACGGCGGAAGTCTGAACAAAGACAATCTTTTTTCGCATTTTCTCCCGGCATAAAGTAGTTTCCTCGTTCTTTCGTTCTCTCGAACTAACGGTCTTTGGGTTGCTGTTTTCGTGGACGACTCCTCCAACCGATTTCTGGAACCTTTACCCAAAATGATGAAGGGCAATACGCTCTAGGAAAGCCAACGTTCTTTTTTATTCCTTCAAAACGGTGATAGTAATTGAATGCGATTCAGCTTATGCATTGAATTGTGTGAGCCGGCCGTTGCACAAGTCTATGCTTTTTCTCCCAGGCACATCTGCTACCAATTTACCAACACCACGTTTTGATAGTTTAGTTGGCTTTGGTTATGGATTCGCGCTCGAATAGCAACTGCGGTGAACAGCGCTCCTTTCCACTTCGCGTCGAATTGCCAACAACAAAGAAGGTTTGAGATGGTTTGGAAGTTCTCGAGCTACTCTATTGACTCGTTATATCTCCTTCTACGCAAATTTCTGAAATCAATGAGCCGGTTGACGGGGATGGAGCTCTACTTACTTGCTTCAACGCAACAGTCTCAGGATGAATTCAAGGCGTTAAGCTGGGTAACAAAGCTGTAGGTAAAGAGTTGACTTTTAATAAAGGGAAAAAGCAATCAAATCCGCCGGCGAAGCCTTCAAACAGGTTTCACCTGGTGGAAAAGCTGTCTGAACTACTTGCTTCGCCGGATTTCAACCGCATTTGCCCTAATACAATTACAGACTTGTGCATCATATAAAAACAGAAATGCAACAATCAAATGAAATAAGCAAGTAGAACCAATGAAAAAGACGCGGCAATGATTGGCAGTAGGCGTTCCCTGAGATATTTGCGAACGCCCCTGTCAACGGCGCTTCCTGGCTTCTTTGGGGCTTCCTAAGGTGAGTTTTTTGGATAGTAACACTTCCTATGGTCTTGATTAGGGCTAGCGCATCATTTCCATCCCACAGCATAGGATTTTTAGAACCCTGCTGATTGTGAGACTGTTGCTTTTAGTAGGAAGGGAAGTTCGGTGCCCGCCTCTTCCCAGTGCACTATCTTCGCCCACACATATGTACGTGGCTACCATGGTGGAATTCACTATCGACAGACAACAACGTATTACAACTAAGTGATCTTATCGAGATCCCTCTTAATGGAAGCGCAATAGATGCTGTAGCTGGATGAGGCGCTTTTATCATCTAGCCGAAGCCGTGGGTTGCAAACGTGTGCTAACCATGCAATCATTCCTAACATTGTTCCCCTTTTGATGCCGCCTTCGTCCGCAATCATTTAAAGAGTAGATTTTTCCTTCTGAAACTCCACAAGCCAAAAAAAGATGCACATTGTTTCGATATCAAGTGGAGATGTCCAATCCAGTTTATTATGAGAACTGCTAATTCTTCAAGCATCCAAGTATAACACTGCTGCAGCAACAAAAGGCGCTTATGCACGAGCAAAGCCCTTTGACGGTGGTTCACGCGTTACGGCAGTGGATCAAGGCTCCGCGAAGAAGCGGAGACGTCAGGCAAAAGGTTGCCTAGTTTTGGTGGCTGCAACTCACTATTCATCTGATTGCACTGCATTACCCTTTCAGAGCCCGTTAGAGTGGATCCGCGGTCATTTACTTGACTGAGTCTTCGGCTTGCTGTCACCAGACATGTCTCGTACCAAAACACGGCTTCTAACGGCCAAATCAATGGTGGGCAAGTAAGAAGTCATACGCATGAGTCTGAATTTATTCACTGCATTTGTGTACTGGAGAATTTTCTGGTACTTTGTTTCGCATATGCTATAGGAACATTAGAAGCACGAATCGGAATGCTTCATTTTGCGAGCCCTAACTTCCACCAGGGGAGCCTTCCAGATTCTTATGGAATTCTAATGGAAATCTGGCTAATTCGATAAAAACGAGAATGTTGGCTGCAAGTGTTAGGAGTAAATAGGTGGTGTGGTACCAAATATGGCATCCATTTTCGATACAGAGGCCACTGTCGGCTGTTTGGTACTTCGAAATCCTTTTTCTGCATCTCATGCCACATCTGACCGCTCATGACTTAGTTGGAGGAGGCCCAAAGCAGTTTCGGTCTCCATATTTTTGGTTTTGATTTTTTACTATTGTTGGCTCTACCGATTTGTTTGAAATTTACTATTAATTTATTCTAAAGCTCCACGGAAGGTTGAAAGTTGTTCCTGGTTTGCAGTCAAATTACAGGAATGGCATGCGCGACAACTATTGAATTCTTGTTTTCATAAGTGACGGCAGGAGTGATGCAATGGCGCCGTTTACCATGTGTGAACTGCAGAGGTCAAATTCTGAATCGTGCGTCGTTCAAGCGAGGTTTTCGTCTCTTCTAGTTCGATTGGCAACAGACTCAATCGACAGGACAAAAACAACGCACATCGGCTGTCCCCCGCAAGTCACTTGACAAGCTGAGTCGCATTCGAGTTTTACTACAATGCTTCTTTTGTATTAAGAAGTAGAATCCGTGGTACGAAAAGGATTGGTCAGTGCCGACCGCTTTATCCTCTATCCTCAATGAGGAAGTATTCAAATGTCACTAAATAGCTGACTAAATAGTGGTGATGACTGAACAGTCGAATCTGAATGAGTGATGCTCTTAAAACCCTGGGCTGCGTAGTTCCTTCATAAATCGCGGGGATCCCCTCGCTCTTACTCTCGATCCAGTCTGCGTTACAAGCTCGCACTTCGAGCTCTCATGCTGTGTCCTCTACTCTCTCCACACAACTACCGTATAGTGATCAATATCAGAAATATGTTCAGCTTTAAGAATGGAGCGCGGGGGCGAGTGAGCCTCGATTGGTTGGCAGGGTTCGTCCCACCCGTGAGCGTCACGCCCGTGGCCACGCCCCTTATCCTCGGCTCCGGCTTCCTACATCTCACACAGATCGCGAGAGCTTCCTCTCACCCACTAAATACCAACCACCACCACCTTACACTACTTCTTCGCTGCCGCCAGTTGAAGCAGTCATGTCGGATGTTGAGGACGAGCACATGGAAGGAGAGGAGCAGGACGAGAATGACGTTCCTGAACAGGTGAGTTCTGGGGTCCTAAGCACTCTTCTCAAATGTGAATTATATTCATCTGTTGATGTTACCGCGTTTTCTTGTACTCTTTTATTAACATTTGCTGCTTATGATCAAAAAGAATATAAGTTCGGAATATTACACATGTCTCATATTACTTCAATGTTATCGCATCAATGAAGGAATATCCAATGGAAGTGATATTTGCACTAATTCAGCCTTTCTAAGTGTCATCACATTTGTTGGTAGCAATATATACCTACATAGATAATAATGTCTCCGCGCATGACACACTCCTGCTTCCCAACTGCCCCACCGTTGCTTCGTGAAAGGTAATCGCAAAGTACCCATGTTGGTCGAACAAGTGACAAGCACTGATAGTGTGATCTCCTTCCCATTGTAGGCACTGCCCTTCTTTTTGATCCATTTCTTGTGCTATCTGCACACTATCCATCAGGGAATATAATCAAAGGATATTCGTACTGCGAATTTTTCATCATTACACTTTGAGGGCCGCCCTTAAACCATGAATTAATCATTTAGGAGACATTACTGGAATTCGATTTTTCTACTATCGAGAGTTGCGAATTAGCGAAAATAATCATCGCTTCTTCAACAAAATTTTCTCACTCAAAACCATCTCAGCAAGGTAGCCAGGAAATGATGTGAATCTCCCAAATTGAATATGTGGGGAGCAGGGTCGGCCGCGCGTTGCTCAGTTCTCAATGGGGGGGGGGTCGTATGTGAGCTTTTTTGGAGAAGACGTGATTAGGTTGGTGGAGGTAAAAATGTTGTGAAAAGAGGGGGGTGTCGTATTTTTGGGTGCTGAAGGGATCATTTCTCTGCTACCGACATGATCCCTACAGCAACCGAAAATACGACACTCGTTTGACGATTCTGAGCAATGAGTGAAGAGTAGGAAGAACAGCCGTGATGTGAGAGTGGTGGTTGTCAAGGTGGGGAGGGGGACGTATTGGAGGAGCATCCTAAGAACTATGGTGGTGGGGGGGGGGTATCGAGACCCTTCTAACAGAGCAGGCCATAAAATTTTTGGAATCTGCGTTACGCACGGTTGACCCTGGAGGGGAGTAGCGGCAAGTGGGGCTCCCGACCGCGCACAGGAAGCGAAGCTCCAATCTTTAACCGAGTCCCTAACCGTCATCGTTAAAGCTCTCTTTATCTCATAGTGGATTATCTGATATCAAACTCGCTTGAGAAGACCAAATCATTAAATTGGACATTGATCTGCAGAGCAGGTCATTTTGTAGGTAAAATCACATTCAGAAGAGCTTCACGAATGTAAAAGTTTGCCGCGCAAGCTTTTTCCTTTGTACTTTATATTCTCATTAGACTCTTTGACCATAACGTTGATGTCTCGGACACTAGTGGACCACAGTTCATAAATTAAAGTCCAATAGCTCTTATATACGTCTCCGACAAAGTTGGTGTCGCTACTCTCTTCCTGCCAGAAGCATCCTCACTAGCCTTCACGGAATCGCTTTCAAGCTACATGTATGAGTCAGGAGTTTTGCTCGCTACTTTTTTCTCCACGCCGTGGTCCTGCTTCTTTTCTTCGATTTCTCTATGCTAACGACGGATGAGTTTAGGAGATGCTCGATTCTGTAGGCTCTTCATTTTTGTATACCATTGTTAGCATTTCTTGCGAGGCCGCAAGCAGCAGCAGCCGACGTCGCGTCGGCGGGTGCCCGCGCTCAGCTTTAAACTTTATTGAGCGCTACGCCGCCATCTCGAAACCGCTGTAATAATGTAACTACCGCTAGCTGTGCGCTTAACCGCGACGATTGCCCATCGCCTCGAGGGACAGCGGAGGGGCAGGCGAGCATTCCTCCTGCCCTTCTGGATGAAGATGAATTAAGTTGTATCCTAGAGAGCAGTTGAAAAAGTGCGATGTCTCTGATTTGGCTTATTTCAATCAACGATTTTCAACTGAAGCGTTTTAGGATGAGAAGAAGGACGATCAACTGCATACTCCCCGTTCCACTGGAACAGCGGGATCGGCGCTGAAAAGTCCGACACCCGGACGAACCACAGGCTTTGCTGTGTCGGAGACTATGCTTCGAAAGTGAGTGAAATTTGAAAAAAAACTATACAACAACTGATAGAAGCCTACTTGGGGCGCAGGACTTTAGTATAAGAGTGTCCTTAGAATTTAGACATAATACTTTTGTTTAACACACAATAACAGAAAGAAACGCCCATCCTACTATATATAATTCGCTAATTATGTCTGTCTGTCTGTCTGTGTGTGTGCGTCCGTTTGTCACGAAATTCATATCACGCTTCATTGCGGCCATGGAGCGCTGCTTTTTAAGTATGGTGTAGGAGTAGGGTGGGAGCATGTTTGGTGGGTGACCGAAATTGATAACTGCTGATAAGGGCTGATAAGAGACGCTGAAACGCAAATGTCACGAGATTCATAGCGCGTGTCCCAGCAGCAGTGAAGCGACGGTTCCAACAAGTGATGTGGAGGGTGGAACGTTGTCATATCTGGTTGTCAATAATCATGATGGGGGCTCTCACTAGCCACGGCATTTCTCCATCACTGGGCAGAGCACTGAGCACTGATGGACTGCATATTTGATCTCCTCAGTTTGAGATGAGTGCTATAAACGTTGAAATCAGTTATAAGTAATGAGGGGTTAGCTCAGGTGAATAAGTTGGGTGGAGCAAATGGGTGATGCTCTCTCTTTCCAGCTCTTCCACCGACGTCGTAGTATGGCGTTTCAGACATTGTCGATTACAGTGTCAAATGATCCAAGGAACTGTATCATTGAAGCTTAGCACATCTTCTCTCCCAGCTGTCCACAGAACGTTTTTGCTGTCTTAGGAGCACTTCGGGAAGAACACGCCCAGTGAAGCAGAAGAAGAGTCATTTAGGTGTGGGGCGTGTGACATCTCATTGGAATGACCTGAGGCCTTACGTCGGCTGCTAGCCACTAAATTTTCTTGTTGAGATTTTTATATGATGCCCACTATTCACTTTAGTGATGACGAAATCTTCTCTTACTGGATGCTCGCTTTCGGTGAAAATCAGGTATTACTCTGAGGAGTGCAGCGCTGGAGCGACTTCTTCTGAGACTGTTGTGGATGGTGAAATGGGAACTAGATGGAGTCATTGTTTACACCGCCCTCAAAGTTTGATCGGGATCGCTTCAGGGGGAAACCAATGCACAACGAACGTCTGCTCCGTGGCTTGTATCGAGGCGAAACTCTACTCCAAGTGATTGTTTGACCTATAACAGGCTGCAAGGGAAGGCTCACTGTTGCCCATTGAAGTACACGACTCATACGGGGGCTCGAATGTCAGAAGGTTCAGCGCGGAAATGGTAAAGAGGAGGCGCTGGTAGTTTCGTGTGTAGCACATAGTTCGAAAAGAGTTAAGACATGAGAAATCGAAATGCCGACCAGCTAGAGAGACGACCTCTCAGCAGCTCTATTCCCTGCATTAGCATCAATAGTTGCTATAACGCATTTCCGCGTTACACTCTCCAAAAATTTGGGAATTGAGTTCACACAACTTTTGAGATCCCCTCATACTTGGATTAGTCCGTTCAGTGATCTTTCTTGAAATTTCCACTATAGTCATTTCTCGAAACTGGCTAACTAAATCTTCTTGCGGTAACGAGCAATCTCCTTCATATAAGCTGGAAGAGGCGGAAGTGATGCTGTGGCAAAAGGCGCAACTTACAAGCTGACAGTGCGGAATTCAAATCCCGCATCACTCATCGCTCAAGCTAAGGAGCAGACCTTTCGTCATTCCGTGGTCGGTTGTATCTCCTAGGTTTGTTGTGTGAGAGTATACAACTATGGGCTTGTGTTTCGGCTGGCCTCCACGAATTCTACATAGTAGGCGCCAAATTGCATTGGTATGCTACTACAAATCTCATTCGGTAGAGAATGGCATATAAAAGCACTTGATCAGCTCCAAAGGCTTCGATGCCTGAGTCCCGGAAAATCGAGTTTGTGAAGATTTTTAATGAAAACGGAGTGCGGACCATGAAAAATTCTCCTTTCCGACTTTTCAGGCAACAACAATATTCCGCCGGTAAACCATCGAAGCATGACAAGAACAAGCTCATGCGCTCGGAGGGAATCATTCCGATTCAGGCCGGATCAAACAAGTATGCTTCCCAGAAGGGAATGACCGGTAAGTAGCTGCCCACTTCGATCAACAAGAGTCCATACACTGTACTTGAACGAAGACTGACTCCCTTAGCAGTACCAATTCGGGGTGGGACGGCTTCATAGGCTGAGTACAGCTGTGCTAGGCCGCTGGGGGAATACAGATCATGCGGAGCGCATCTCCCCACACCTTCAAAGGGCCGCTCTTGAGGAGTTTGCCAGCCAGGAATTTCTCTCCTTCTTTGATCTCCATTATTATCATGGAATCCTCATTTAACAATACTAGCCTTTGTGCAAACCAGAGGCCTTGAGTGAATAGACCCTAACTAAATGGGGTGATTTCATATTAAGACCTCGTTATGTACGTGTTGTTGAGCTTCCTTCTCCTTACAAAATTCGATGTGTTCGATTGAGAGTAGGGGGAGAAGATATTTAACAGTAAGTATTTCTGACTTCCATTAAAGGCAGAATTAACAATGAAAAAGCAACCCACTCCAAATTAAGTTAGGGATGGTGAGTGGTACCAGAAAGAAAGAAAAATCATGAGAAACCGCCTAGAACCCGAGAAATTGGACCCTTTCCTTCCCCTTGATCTTGGCATTGATGCCACTCCATTCGTTGTGCCCTCTTCAATATAACGCTCTCTCGGCTATCCAACCACTCGCCGCGTGTAGACCTGTGACGAGTGACCAGATAGACGGTGGGCGGAGACAGTCGGACGCGCCAAGATTGCGCCATGCTAGCTCTGCGAGGTCAGATATTCCGCTGCCAATTCGTGACTGTCCGCACCCTCAAGAGGTCCGCCGGTCTCCCCACTAGGTAATTTCTCCCTTCTTCGCCCTTCGCTCTTTCCGCGGAGCCTCCTTTAAAGGTGTCTGACGCATTTGCGCTGAGTGGTTCTATCACTTTGCAACGGTCTATAAATGCTCAAAATGAAACTGTATGAAAAAGTATCCTTATGAAAAATTATTGAAATTGTATAGCAAAAAGGGATTAACTATTCAAGGCATTACATTGAACTAGTGGTGTGCTTCATTCCACTGGTGAACGCTATACATGTGCCTCCCCTTCAAAATCGCAGAGATTCTTGAACGGGACTTAAGCCATATATTGGCTGGCAAGTACTTTGAAGATGCCTTCTTACTAAGCCGCTATCGATAGCACATGCAAGTCTTTCAGTTCTACAATAATACATTGAAAGCTATCAGAAGTCTATTGTAAACAGACTACGGAAGCGTTTCCTTGAGAAATACAATAATTACTTGATTCTGATCTCTGAGGGTTCGATTTGATCTATTCGTCCCTCGTACAACCCTAGATTGATCAGGTTGATTAGTAATTGCTACTCATTGGGATTTTTGCTGAGGAAAATGGCTCAAAAAGGAAGTCTGGACTCCAATATTGCACTTTGATCCACTAGTAAGAACGATAAGATCATGATACAATCGTAAAGGGGTCTAAGGTCAACTGTGTAGACAGCAAATGAACTTCGCACTGCTTCTGTTTACTTCGCCCAAGTGCTAACTATCTTAATCCCATTATCACTGCAGGAATAGTAACAGGGGCAAAGGGCGCGATGACAGCGCAATGCCGCGTCCGATCAATGCTGAGCTAAGTCATTAGAGGGATTCCATAAACTGTTCACCGTAACCGCGAACAAGGTCCACTGAATTCCTGAACTGCGCCTCGGGGACATTGAACTCGAAATCTAGCAACAGTTTCTTTCAGGATTCGGAGTGCCTCGTGATGTCATCGATAAAATTAAATCCGACAATCTGGCCGAAATCACTGATGAGAAGAAGATCGAAGCTCTCAAAGCTTCCACCTGGCTTCAGTCCGGTACCAACAAATTCGCCTCCCAAAAGGGACAAACCGGTAAGTTGTTCCCACACAGTGTCGGATAGCGAATAAATTACTGATTTGTTTTAGGTTTTGGCTCACCTCGAGACGTCAACTACAAGACAAAAGGAACCGGCGGTGCCAGTGAGGTATCCGAAGAGAAGGTAAATGAGCATTCTGAAAGCCCAGTTCGATCATGTAATCGATTATCACTTGAATCGTGTTCTGCCAGTGGCGCGTGTCTCTCAATCACCTCTTATGAAGCGTTTCAAGATTACGATCTGAACTGCTAGAGGTAACCCCAAGTAGTGAGAGAGGATGCAGCAGGGATCGCTCTAGTCCCTGAAAGGTCTGCATCTGTCGTTTTGGAGAAATAACTACTAGCCTAGCTCGGTACTACATTTCCTGGGCAAGAAATCGTAGTTATTCCAAAGGCATAAACGGTGTAGTTTCGTAGTGTGAGCGGGTTTTCAGTCATTTTGATAGTTCCTATAACAGGGGGTTGTTGCTTGTAGCGATCGGTGTCAGCAGCGGAACTCTAGGGCAATGGTAACAGTGTCTACTCTTCTCTGCGTTCCTCCCTCCGTTATCGGCATAATCTGTACTCATCAAATTTCAAATTAACTGTGTTTAGGCTCGTGCCTCTGATGGTATTGTTCCCCTACAATCCGGAACAAACAAACTCGCCTCTCAAGCCGGTATGACTGGAATCGGAATGCCGCGTATCGTAGATGGTAATTTTGCAATAGTGGAATTTCCCCAGTTTGTGTCATGCCCAACATTCAAATTGTAGTCCGCAAGGCCGAGGAGCAGGATCGAGAATCGCAGGGCTTCATTCATCTTCAAATGGGAACCAACCGATTCGCCAATCAGTCCGGTATGACTGGATTTGGTATGCCTCGTCACAACATCACCAAGTTCGTTCAAAATGTTTCTTATTATTGGGATTCTGAGATCAAATTCAGCTCCTACAGTTACTAAATTACACCTGGCGCAGTCCATTTGAGCCTCCGGAATCGCGCCTGTTAGGACCAGCCGCGCCTGACGCCATTACGCAGCTCTCTGCTTGACCTAGCAGTGCAAGCTTCTAAATACATACTGGACTGATTCATCCTGTAGAGTTGTGGAGTATGGTACCCCCAGACAAATGTGTAACGCTGTGTGGGTACTCGTGCTACGAAAGAATTTGGATACTGTGCCTAATCGACCAAACAACCATAAACATGGTGAACTGAGGCTGCTTTTGTCAGTTTGAGTCAGAGTCAGTTGTTCTACAAACCACGTAATTCTATCTTCCTAATAAGTCAGGGTGTTCATATTCTAACCTATTGCTCTGAAACTTCACGAGCTAAAGCCGGTCGAATGTTGAACTCCTTGTCACATCTTGTCATCAATGTGTCACATCTAACATGACCACATCCACCACTATTTCATTTAACGAGCCCTTGGATTTGCTCAGGCGTATGTGGAGTGCATTGAAGTTTGCTGTTTCTTTCCGGAATCTAATTCCTGGTATGAAAGTTGCACTCTGTCTCGAGTGAGCACACATAGAGCACCTATGCATGGGAGGAAGAAATCAGGTTTCCTGGCGCGATGTCTTAAGGTGGTCGGTCGAATTTGATACAATCGCGGTGGATTGCATAGTCAAAAGGTCCCGTCTGGGGCGGAAGTTTTGTTCATAAGCCAGTACTCTTGTAAGAGCAGAGGTATTCCTCATTTCGATATGCAATCGGGAAAGAATGAAAAAATTCCCGCTGAGCAGTCAAACGCGATGCGGCACACAAAGCCATAGTTAGTATTACGGGCACCAACTGAGCCATTTCTCTGCCTAATTTCAAATGATTTAGGTACAAAGATGAGGTTCGTGGTGAAATGCCGCATGACGAAGGAACCACCTCAAGACAGACATCGGGATGGAGAGAGGGTGAGAGATGAGATCTTTTAGGCTTGTTGCGATCAAGGTGCCTTATGCATTGACGACTCTTACCATTAGCATCTTCGGTCTGCTTGAAGCAAGAACAGGTTCCACGTTAAAGCAGCTACACATTGGTATTAGTCAGTATCGACCATCGCGTGTGGGTCACTGGTGAACGCGCGAAGCCGCGCTCACTTGCAGCACGAATTTTCGCGCCAAATGGAGAAAGGGTACACCGACGATGGTGGGTACCCGACACGAGGTTCATCGCGTGGCGAGATGACAGAGATGCAGACGGCCCAGCGGACAAGCCGCAGCGCGCAGATCGATTCAGCGTCAGAATAAATGGAGTGTACCATACTACGTCTCGCACTTCACACTACACGCTGCGACTCGTCTGTTAACCCGTCTGGGTCTCTGTCATCTCGCCGCGCGACGGCCCTCCTGTTGGGCACTCGACGATGTTGCGAATTGCATGCAGCAAAAGCATCCGGAAAACCATTGGCGCAAACTTGCCGGTTGATGTCTTGCTACTCACTCCCTTTGCCTACCGTCTGATGAGTAACTCGAAAGTAACATTAAAACTAGAACGCTGCTCCGTTATAATGGCTCAGAAATAGGTTACACTTTGAAATATTAAGCTGTCGCGTTCCTGGCTTTTTCAAATTTCCTATATATCATCTGAATTTGGATTGAAGCGCTTTCCATTTCTGTTTTCAACTTCTTGGTCGGTCGTAAACATCGTCCATGTTTCACGTTGACGTCAATGGCTCCCCGTCGAATTAATATTGGCTTGGGGGCGTTTGATCAAGTAGAGGATCAGGCGCCTTCCAGCCAACATCAATTCGACTGTATTTCTTTCTTTTGCTGCTTTTTGATCGCTTCCTCATAGTCACAAATGTGTACAATTTGGCCATTTAATTCGCAACAATTATTAGCATAAGGAGACTGGCTGGCGATTTTTCGAGAGATGGCACTAGGTGCACTGCTGACCAGGGAAGGTCATCTGGTCGGTCCGACCAATAGCAGTGAGCTGTATACCGTTAGACTCGCCTCGAGACGCTGAGCTCGAAATTGCCTTCAGTATCTGCTAAACGGTTCTTTGAGAGGATTTATCGAGCAAGGAAGCGTAGCGGTAGTGGCCCGGTTTCGTAGGCAAGAGGTGATGCGAACGGTTTTTCGAGAAGCCTGTTTTTGTATTTTTCAAAGTGAATGCACAAAATCTTCTAAGTTTATCAATTGATCAGCACTTGCCATTAGTTGCCTGTATGAAGAGTTTGCAAGCAGTTCCTACAACATCTTGCCTGCGAGACAGGGCACTACGCTGCGCTTCCTTGCTTCATAACTCCGTTCAAAAAATCGTTTAGCTGATGGGGAATACACTTTTGAGCTCAGCGTTCGAGGCGAATGCAACGGTGTACAGCTCGTTACGAACGGCCGGACCGGCCTGGTGACCTTTCCTGGTGAGTATGCAGGTGCGACAGGTCCGGCCGTTGGAAGCAGACCGCACGTCGAGAGAATGAGAACGTGAGGTCGATCTCTAAACAAGCGTCTGTAGCACAGCCTACATCGCAACGTGCTCACCCTGACTGAATTTTTTTCTGTCA
This sequence comes from Teladorsagia circumcincta, assembly GCA_002352805.1. Classification (NCBI taxonomy): domain Eukaryota; kingdom Metazoa; phylum Nematoda; class Chromadorea; order Rhabditida; family Trichostrongylidae; genus Teladorsagia; species Teladorsagia circumcincta. The sequence goes on along the minus strand of KZ345049.1, from coordinate 326,954 downwards.
AAGTGTTACTTATGCTCGCACTGTTGATATGATTCTTGAGATCACTACTGTCATCAAGCGATATGGAGACTACGCCCACAAGACTTTGATAAAGATTTGTCCTGAGTGCCAGGCCGCCGCGTACCTTTTGTGTTAAGCTGTATCAATTGTATTAGTGCCGAGACCTGTTCCCATTTCCCACACTTGAATTAGTTTTAACAAAAAACAGGGAGATGCGAGAAAGAGCTCGACACCAAATCAGCATTGCCCAATTCAGCCATGGTATGCACAAATTTCTCAGTCCGATATTCAGACCACTCCCTTATAAAGCCACTGTCGCCCTGCTCGTTCATTTGAATTTCATACCTACTCTTCAAATCGGGTAGTGGATTTTTGCTATTCAGTAAGCACGTGAAGTCAAGATCCTATGAAACGAAAACACTGAGTTTCAGGAGCCTCGCAAGCCGGTATGACTGGTTTTGGTGCTTTCCGTAACAACACCGTCGCAATGCTCCAAGCCCAGGAACAACGCTCGCAGGTACGTCATGCGTGAGTCCTTCAAACCCATGTGACCCACAAAATTGCATTCTCTTCAGGGTATGATCCCCTACCAAATGGGTGTCAACTTCCTCGAATCACAAGCTGGCAAGACCGGATTCGGCATGCCTAGACAAGTGAGTTCCTCAAACATGTTCTCGAAAGCTATTCATCAAGGGATCATGGAAAATTCAAGGTATTCACCGCTTTCGTTGACGATACCCACGAGGATCTCCCCGCTGACATGGCCCGCAGACCGGAGGTTCCTTTCTGGACTGGACAAGACGAAGCTAGGCACGCCAATCAGGTATATGCAGCTCTCTTATGGGTTACAGCTAACTGAAGACATTGTGCAAGATTAATGCACTGTATTTTGGTGATTTCAGTGCAGAAGAGTACATGATGAACATAGATTCGTTATTATTTACCAAGTGCTTGCTTAACAAGTCTGTAATCAACTACAACGTAAACTTTTTCAGACCGGTATGGGTGCGTTCGGTACACCTCGCGATGTGCGAGGAGAATACGTTCGACGCATGTGGTGATCGCTGGCACTCGTTGCCGTCATCGTCATCGTCGTATCTATAACATGAACGCCTAGCTACACACAGAATACCATAGCTATCGTACCCCTGTGGACTTTGTTACATACCGTACCCTTAAGCATTCGAAATCTCCCGAAACAAAGAGCAGAATAATTTCAGACAATAACATTTATGTCAGTGACGCTACTTGCCTTCACGCATCTTCGCACCTGTATCTGTCTTTACCACATGTTTATATTCGAGAATTTAATAAATGTGCCAACTCGCATCGTGAAACAAGCAACTCCGATGATGAAATAATACAAGATCTTTGATGGAGTTCACAATTTTAATGGTAAAGCGCGATCCTGTCACATGTGGTGTGGATGAGCGAATCTGTAGAGCCTTCGTAGCCAGAAAAGATCCCTATTTGAGCGAGCATGTTCATGTTGCTAACACCGCGACGAACCGCGGAGGCGCTGAAGCCTCTGCTATTCTGAGTTTCACTCAAACGTAGGCTGAGGTTGTTAAGCTTGAACATCTCCTATTGAAAAGTGCCATCCGATGCCACACATGTGAATTTCCAAGGGCAAAAGGGAAAGCATTTAGTGTCAATTCTTTTGCACACATTCTATAGGGTGCCCTATATATGTATTAAGAAAATACCCATGGAAGCCGTGGCTGAAATTGGAGCACACTGAAACTCAGCAGTTATATGTATGGGAGCGATGGAAATGTCGGTTGGCATGCGTGGGCAGGGTCAACCCTACGTTGTTACGAGTAACAACGGGTGGGGTTCATACTTGGATGGACTTTGAGGGGGAGGGGGTCGTACTCTCTCGGTGGCCGGCATCGGAACCAGTAGCGAGCACTTACCTTCACGCAAAGCGACTGATACTAGAGCATCTCTAATCCACGCTTCCTTCTGAATGAGCTTTCAAATGAATCAGCGAATTAGAAGGGCGCCCTAGGCGCGGCGCGCACCAAGGCGAGGGATGTAGGGCAAGCGCATGCTGGACGCGTTCCAGCACCTCCTAAGTCAAGCATGAAATTGGTCTCCCAAGAAATTACGGGCAGTGAAACCTAAGAAAAGCTGCGCTCTTAAGAAAATGGCTCAAAGACTACCTCTCAAAAAAAGTAACAACGGGACTAATTTTTGAACCGCTGACTTTTGAGGGACATTTTGGGGGTCGTTAGAAAGCTTTAAGCCTGTAGTTTGTTATACCTGTTCAGCTTCCCGAATGAATGACATTGAACAAAGTTATGATCGTCTGAAGGTAAAAAAAGTCGCGTTTGACCAGAAAAAAGCAACAACGTGCAAAATTTTTACTAAATTAACTTTCGATGAAAATTTAGCAGCGGTTAGAGAGAGGATAATTTGAATTTTTCAAATCAAATCACTGCGTCGCAAAAGCTCGAATTTGAAGGAAGTTATGGCCCTCGAAAGAGGAGGGTGAAAATCTCAGTGGAATTTTATTTTTTGCTTAGTAAGTTATTTATTTCGAATAGTTTGAGAACAAATCAGGTTCACTTATGGAGGGTGAGCATCGCTGATCCAGAATCCACCGCCTTCTT